>QEPC01009645.1:1089307-1113221 GCA_003113815.1 Sphenodon punctatus | reverse complement strand
CCCCCCCCCCCCCCACCCCCAGCTGGTCTTCTTGCCTGTTGCAGGAGCGCTGTCCAGCTAGAACATCCTGAGTCCTCTTCTCCCCACTTGAGGAGACTGAACAATCAGCGGCTACGCTGCACATTCTACCAAGCGGCTGTAAAATTGAATTTTACGCAGCCTACTCCAGCTGGGTTCCTGTTATCGGAGCTGAAATCATCAACATCCGGAAAAGATACGTTTCCATCTCGTTCTAAGGCCTGAACCCAAACAACAGGAGAAAAACAGAAGATCCACAAGCAGAGACCTACATAGATACGTCAAGCCTGACCCAAAGAGATTCTGTGCAGCCAAGCTCTATGTCAGGGTGAGGAACCTTTTCCTTCCCACGTCAAAAACGAGTGCACGCTCCAAGGGTTATGGGACAGGTGCTTAATGGTTGCACTCAAGAGGAGAAGAGTCCAAATCATGTATCTGTCCCCTACCTCGGTGTGCATGCTCTCATCCCTGTTCCCTTACCACGAGTTCAATTTGTCAGGATTTTGGAGTAGGAGGGGAGCAGAATCTAGCAGCCAAACCCAGGAACTGAAAAGGGGCCACACGTTCGGCCCTTGGGCCTGAGGTTCCCATAGAGGTAAAGGCAATCGCCCAGCAGCCTAATGGTTCGTCCTACCCCCTTCATCCAACCCCTCCCATTTAGTCCCCGCAGCCACCATCACCATCACCATCCCTGAGCCACACAGGCTGCTTCAGCCCCGTTGCAGAATTTCTCTGATGTTACATCCCTAATGAGTGGAAGGAACGATCTTATTCATGCAGCCGCCTCAGAGCCCGTCCCAATCCGGCCCCATAACAACGAGGCAGTTGTGTGACAATCATCTCTGTGCAGTCATCAGTGTATTCCAGAGAGCGATTTATGACAAGGTAGCCGCTGTCAGGGGGAAACCAATCATTTTCTACTAACCCATTTAGCAAAATGAAAAGCCACCGCTAGCAATCTGCTCTGGATTTCTGGCCAAATGACTTCTGGGTCTATTTTTAAAGTACAAAGGAATTGCGGTTCCCCGGTGGGTTTTACAGCTTATTGTCCCACGCATTTTGCGGACTGTGTAAAATCTGGCTGTTTCCTTGGCGGGTGGATTCTATAAAAGGAAGTCACAAAGCCTGCAGCAGAAAAAAAGGTTCCCCTGCCTCCCCTGCACTAAATCCACACACAGCTGAAACGGGTACCGAATTTGTGGGTAGCGGTGGGTAATACCTAAATTTCCAGGTACCATGTCGGGTATTCAACAGATTTTCCCGGATACCCCAGAAATTGGTAATTTCCAGTACCAATCTTTTGATTTTTACAGTTACCAGTCAGTAAATCGGGAGAGAAAACCCCAAAACGGGGACTGGAAGTTGACATTTTCGGACTGGAAGTTGACATTCCGGGACAACGGGTACTCAGCTCAGGTCAAAATCGGGCCCCGATTCGTCCCCAAGGTTTTCAAGTCGAAACTCAATTCAGGTACCGTAAATTCAATAGACCCGATGTCAATAGACAGCCTAGAATTTGTTCTCCGCACACACGGCACTTTGGATCCCCTTGTCTGCGTAGAAGGAGCGAGAAAAAGACCTGGGTACCAAGCCCATGGTTGAGTATTAGCGCCGCCACCACCATTAATATAGTCATGGATGCAGAAGGAGCTTCAGCCTGTGCTCCTTGAGAATCCCAGCTTCTGTTGCCCACCCAGTAACACAGGGCCTCTCCTCTCTGACCTCTTGCGGGTCCTTCAGCCAGGCAAAGGGATGCTATCAGTGCACTCCTCCACCATCCAAAGTCAGTGGCAAAACAAAACACCTACTCATTTTAACAGTGGAGAAATTCTTCCTAAAGACAGCAAGCCCTTCAAGCTCTGCTCTCCTGTCCAGGGGTCCGATCTGAGTCCCAATGACTTCCAGTCGGAGGTGGACAGGCTCCTATGAAACAGAAACCAAAGTCCAGAATGCAAACCAGACATACGCACCACCCCCTCCCCAACCTCCTGCTAATGTCAGGTTAACAGTGGCACTAAAGTCATAGTGCTCAGTGAGGGAGCCTCGCAGCACTGACTCCATCTGCAACCAATTCTGTTCTGTCAGAGGGAAACAGCGGCACTTCTAGACGAGGAGTATATCTAGGAGCTAGTCGGGTAGCAAGGCTACGGCAGGCCCATGTTTGTAGCGGATAAGGTGCTGGATTTGGCCCTGGGAAGCCAGGGTTCAAATCTTGCCCTAACCATGAACTCACTGGGTGGCCTTGGGCCAGTCACTGCCTCTCAGCCTCAGTTCCCCATCTGTAAAATGGGCATGTGTGTGTCTGTCTCTCCCTGTGTTCCCCTCACCCTTGTCCATCTTGGATTGTAAACCTTCTGGGCAGGGACCTGTTTCTGAAAATCTGTGACTGTAAAGTGTTGCGTCCGCCTAGTAACGCTCTAGAAATGATTAGTAGTAATTATGGCCCCCCCCTAAGGGCAAGGGGGTGGGCTCTCTCTAAGTAGTGCCCTCCCAAGAAGGTACCAACCAGCCTTGGCTTCCCCCTACAAAGGTGGTTGTGCCGCCCTGGCTCCCAGTGAGCACTCCCCTCCTCCCCTTGAACAGAAGCAAACCCCCTTCCCCAAGAGAGGACGTTTGAAATGTGGGTGGGGCTGGCACTGCCACGCTTGGCACGGTTCGTTGCAGGCGGCCTGAGTGCCGATAGGAAATGTACAAAGTGGGCGGGAACAAAGTATTGGCCCCGCCCACTCTGAACATTTCCTAGCGGTGCTTATGTCTCTTGCGAAGAGCCCGGGCTCACCCCTCGCTCCTTGGTAGCGCTAGCTACGCCCCTGCCAGGAACAGAGCCTTGTTCTTCAAAGTCTCAAGGCGATACTCTATTCCAATGTAGGGCTGAAGCGGCAACTCCTTTTTCTGCACTGATATTTCATTCCACCATTTCGGAATTGCCCACAACTTTCCGCAGCTTTTCCGCTGGCATTTTGCTAATTCTGCGCCTTTTGTTTTGCAACATCGGAATTATCAGAATTATCGGAAAGTGTCGGATTAATCTCAGAAAGTGTCAGAAAAGAGATTGTTCTGCTACTTTCACACGGTGACCACATGTCAGAAAGTGTCGGTGGGAATTGCAGAAGATCGCAGACAAAAGTAGCGGAATTAATGTCTCTATCGTGCCATGCCGAAGAGCTCTTTCTGTCGGAAACATCTACCGCGGCTGCTTGTCATTTCAGCCCTAGTCCAGTGGCTCCCAAGAGGTCGTGGGGGTGAGGCAGCAGTTGTAGCAGTGCTCCCAGGGTGTATCCCATCCCCTGCTGCGTCCCCACCTGCCTCTTGTTCTGGCCACCTGTGCCACTGGGGGCAGGATAAGGAGAGAAGTACTCCTCCTCGAGGGGTGTGACTTTTCAAAACTTTCTTGCCTCTATGGTTCCCACATCCTGCTGCTTCTGGAGGCCTCATCCCCCCCCCAACCGCTGCTAGAATCAGGGGCTTTCCTCTCCACTCAGACAACCCTGGTCCTGGATTTTAGAAAAATGGATCCCAGATTGCAAACAAAAAGGTCGAGAACTGCTGCTCTGATCACAGCATTGTAGCGCCTGCTCCCACACGGACCATCATGTCTCATTGTGAGCAAACCCTAGAGGCAGGCCCTAGAGCCGAAAGCTCGCATGGGGCTAAGTGCCTTCTTAGAGGATAGATCCGTAAATGGCTATTCGTCAAATTGGCCAGGGAACATCAATTCTGACTGTCTCAGGATCTGGAAATGAACGGTGGGGAAAGGATCACTCCATTGTGACCTGTTGAGTGCTTCTCCGAAGTGACCAAGAATGCCTGCTTGTGAGGATCTGTCCCCCTATATATGTCCGAGCCCTTCCCACTTTGACTGGGCCTGGGGGGGGTTGACCTTTCTCTCAGGCAGCGCTTTAGGGGAGCGAGGTGAGTTTAGCCCCACTCCCACAGTCAGCCTGTCCTCCCCGGGCTCCAGGCCTGTTCCTAAGCCCAACAATCTCCTCCATGTCCTTCGTCTCAATCTCAGGAGGTGACCCGGTTAGGGCCAGGGGTCCCACTCATAACCTGTTGCCACAGTCGCGGTCTATGATGTCTCCCTGACTCCCTAGAGGCTCCGCCATCTTCCACGCTCTCATGCCCCGGCCACCTCTCTCCAGAGGAGAAGCCTTCTTGTAGCAGGTGCCCCGCCCCTCTCAAGTGACTTCTCCTTGCGCACCTTGGCTAGGTGCCACTTGATGACATCACTGGGATGGCTGCACAGTGCGTGCCATGGCTGTCCTGGTCTGGCTGCTCCCGGTCTGCTCCGTTGCCGGGTACGCCTCTCTGGGGTTCCGTGGGGAAGGTGGTCCAGGGGCATGCAACAGGAATCTCTCCATCACAACACTGTTGGAGACAGGTGACTGGGCTGAATGGACCATTGGTCTAACCCAAAACGGCACTTCTTATGTTCTTTTGCAATCCCTATGGCAGGAGTGGCCAAGACAAGAGATAGGTCATGGTCTACTGGGTGATCACAAGCTAGTCTCCAGCAGGGGGCGGCTGGTGGGTTTTCAGTTTGGAGGGGCAGTAAGGCCGTCTGGCCCGCTGGTGACAAAGCTGCCGGCGAGTCAGTGAGTGGAGCCAGGGCAACAGTAGGCAGAGCCAGGGCATAACCCAGCAGCAAGGAGTTCCCAGGGTTAACATCAGATGGAAGAAAACACAGTCTATAATGCACATCAAGCTTAAAATGAATAATGTATAAACCCCAAACACAGGGAAACACTGGCAAAACATTGGCACAACACAGAAGCAAGGAGTTCCCAGGGTTAACATCGGATAGAAAAAACACAGTCTGTTGCAGGGTGGGATGCAGGGTGGGGGTGGGTGCAGGGTAGGGGGGGGGATGGGGAACAGCTTAGGGGTGAGATGCAGGGTGGGGGTGGGTGCGGGGTGGGGGACAGCCTAGGGGTGGGATGTAGGGTGGGGGAGGATGCAGGGTGGGGGGGAAACAGGCTCAGCCTAGGGGGTGATGGGTGGAGGGGGGGACCTCTTCACACCCATTCCCCCCCTGGGGGTGGGGAGGTCGGGTACAGGGTGGGGGAGGGAAGGATCACTCAGTCAGCTTACCTGCTCAGTCTCTGACTGCTCTGTCCCGTCCTCCTGCTGCGCCTGCCCTTCTGCATTGCCCCCCCTGCTCTGCCTGCCCTGCTGCATTGCCCCCCCCACTCTGAGCGGTAGATGGGGGGGAGCCAAGTGGCATAATGGCAGCGGGAGCGGGAACTTGCGCGCAGTGACTCTCTCGGGGTACTGAGGCAGGGAGGAAGCACGCATGCGTGCTGCTCCCCCTTCCTCAGTCCCCCAAGCCACGCTATCTCGCCAGGGCTGTCAGCGCGACCGCCCTGGCAAGATCTTCCATTGCGCCCATTGAGTGCAATGGAAGGCTGTAGCCCCTCCCTCCACAGCACGTCCCATATGTGCTGTGGACGGAGGAGTTCAGCCGCCCAAATCGCGTTTTCCATAGGAAAACGCTTTGGGCAGCTGAACCTTTTTGTCCCTTCGGGGACCCACTCCCTCTCCCAGCAGAGTGGGTGGGTCCCCGAAGGGAGAACAAGTTCAGTGAAAGCTACAGCAGCCTCTGCAGCAGCTCAGAGGCTGCTGTAGCTGTCATAAGCGGCGGCGTGTTTTTTTGTTGTTTTTTTTAAACTGTTAAAGGCAAAGCCGTGGCGGTGGCCCCCACAGTGCTTTGGGGGGCACCGCCCATAACTCCCTGCAGGGGGAGCCGCCACTGGTCTCCAGTAGATCAGTGTGTGTGGAGGGAGAGCAGTCCCTCAGAGATTGCCTCTGGGGAGGAGAGTAGGACTGACACCCCAGGGAGTGTCTGCAGGGAGGAGATGGTCTAGGAGAGACCCTCCAATGCAGCAGCAAAGGTTCTTTCTAAAGGGGAGTGCCCCTCTCCACTCTGGAGTAGGCCTGAAATAGTATGCAGCAGTGTCCAACAATTCTGTTGGAAACCTCCCATCTCTTGCCATTTTCCCGACACGGCATGGACATGGCATCCCCATACTTGTTCCAGTGCTTGCTGCCGCTTTCCACTACTGCCTGTCACGATTTCCCGGCATCGGAGAAATTGTCAGAAACTGTCACAAGTCCCATAAAGTGTCAGAAAAACTGTCTGAACTATCGGCAAAACTGGCTGAGCTATCGGAACTGTCAGAAATTGTCACTATTATCTTAAGTGCCGCAGAATACCTGGAACAGTCGCAAAGTGTCAGATAATGCCTTCAAATCCCTCCTCAAGACCCACCTTTTCCATGCTGCCTTTCCCAATGCCCTCTAGTCTTTCCCCTTGCTCTTACTGTCAGCCCTCCTCTGCTGACTGCTGCTACCAACCTCCTCGTAACCAAGCCAAGTACACGCACCTGAGACTTCGCATCCGCCTGAATGTTTGTTTGTCTTCTCCCATGTCTCTCCCACTGTCCCCTCTCCTTGTCTCCCCCTCCTTGTCTTTTAGATTGTAAGCCACAGGCAGGGACCGCGTCTGATTGTATGTTCTGTACAGCACCAGGTTTTGCAACTGGCGCTTTATAAATGTTTAATAATAATAATAATAATAATAATAATAATAATAATGCCATAAATTGCCATCAGAGTGACGGCAAGACTGTAGAAACGTCAACAACAAACAGCGAAATGGAAAACAACGCTGCTGCTTCAGGCCTACTCTAGAGGCAAGTCACTGAGGCGGCGCCCTCCAGCTGGAGGGGTCCTAGCTTGGAACACCAGAGCTGACAGGAAGGGTCCTGGTGGTCGCCTGAAGTTGGTGCCTGGAATAGGTGGATCATGTGCCCCACAAGACTGGCTAACCTTGCCCTAAGGGGTAAGGTCTTTTCTAGAAGAGAAATGAATACTCACTGAAATGAGTAAACCCACTGAATCCAAACCAAAATGAACAAAACCAGACACCGAGCACCGACATTTCCCCACTCTTTGTTCGATCACACAATGGTCAGCTTTTCATATTTCATTCAATCCCTCTGGTCCATCATCCAGTCCGTTCCCTAGGGGTCATTTTCCGATTAGGTGTCCTGCCCTCGAGGGGAGGGGTGGTAGCAATGTACAGCATCAGAGGTACCATAAACTGATGAAAGCAGGAAATACCACAAGCACAAAAAAGGACAAAAATGCAAGGGAAAGTAAGAACAAAACCAAAACAACCCAAATAATCGAAATTGTTAAAATTTGATTGCTCGAGCACCGTGACAAATGTCATTCAGGTCGACTACAGCTTACCCAAAATTGTGGGGGGAAACACCGCAAGCTAGAACGGTGGAATGGGGGCAGGGGGGAGGGAGGCCAAGTGTTTATTGCTATAACTTGTGTTTGGGTATTTCTGCTTATTTGTATTTGTGCCCGCCCACACGTTCCCCGCGTTTTCCCCATTGCCACCAATGTGGGAAATGCAGTGAACCTGGGTCCCTGCATATGGGGGTTAAGCTGAGAGTCACCACATTCACCCCCAACGGTGGCGCAGCAGGAAAACTGCCAGAAGACAAAGTCGAAGTACGGGGGAAGCGGGGGATGACGGAAGTACCGCTGGTGTGGATGGGATCTGCCGCAATTTTACTCATGGATGACAGGGCTCGGCCGATGGATGGAATGAAACATAAAACAGCTGAGCCCTGTCATCCACAAGTAAAATCATGGCGGAACCCCATTCACACCGATGGTAATTCCGTCATCCCGCACCTCCTCCCACCGCGTCTTTGCCCTTTTTGAAACGGGCCGCGCTGGGCAGGGGGGGGTGTCTGTGCGTGTGCCGGTGCGAGGGCAATGAATGGAGACACCCGGGACAGGTGCACACGGACGCACACCAATGCACACCCATCCTCACACGTGGTGCAACCTGCCTTCCTGCCGGTCGCTCCGTGCGTGGGCGATGGGTGGAGGTGGGTGGGCCGGCGTGTTTCGCAGGAGCGCCCACGCACCACCGCCACTGCTTGTACACACAGAACTCACCCACGCATGCACACACAGACCCCCGAGTGTGCCTGGGTGCGTGCCGCCCATGTAAAAAGGGCCTTTGTCTCATGACAGTTTCCCCGCTACGCCGTCGTCAGGCGTGAATGTGACCAGAGAGCAGCCTGGCTCTGAGCTGAATAAATGCTGCAGTTTTGGAGGTCTAGTTCAAGACCTCGGATACTACATTTGGGGGGGAAATTTAGATGTGGGGGGATCACCCAGGACTAGAATACACAGCCCTAGTATCTGGGTTTCAGATATGGACACTGAAAAGGCTTTGGAGGTTTTATTTGTGTTTGATTGGAACGGGAATGCCAGACCTCGCCGCAGTCATTGATTCTGCTATGTGTTTCTGCTCTAGTTTTAATTTTTAATCAACACCCACTGGGAGTTTGCTACAGTAAACTGTCCGAAAGGTGAGTTGGAACCTCTGGATGAGACCTACTAGCAAATGCTGGTGCGTATCACCTGTTTAGTAAGCAGAGGAAAGGACCATTCCATTTTACCCTAAAATCTGCAGACCGAACTTATCCAATGGAGTCGCACCAGAGATAAATTTGGTCCAGCATCCCTGTGCTAATCAGCCCCTGAGCATTCCCAATATTGGCTATTTTATTTGGTCTCCTGGAGCCAGTTCCTTCCAGCCTCCCATGCACTGAAAGAGTGAGCTGAGGTTGAAAGGAACAGATAGGTCCGGCGTTAGACCAAATGGCGACCCCCCCACTCCCATTTGTCCAACACGAGGTTGTTGAACAGGCGCCCCCTGAACCCAGTGCCCCCCAATCCCAGTGCCCCAAGCAGTCGCCTGGGTCACCTGTGCCTAAATCTGGCCCTGGGAACATAGATGAAGACCTGCACACAAAGATAGGGCACAGAGTCATCATCGGGACCCTCCTCTTCCTTTAAGCAACCCCACCCCCAACTTCTATGCCCTTAGAACCTGTACTAGTCTTCAAAGCAGCCTCTGGGAGGGGAAAGGTTCCCACAGCCCTTTTCCTGCAACATCGCTCCTGCTTCGTACACCCGGAAAACGTCATCGCCCTGCTCTAGGCATTCACATGAAATTCGTGCAGAAAGAAGCCATCTCCACTTGCTCGCTCCCAATGCAACCGGGCCAGTCCTTTTCACAGAGCAATGAAATCGTGGTAAAGCCCCATCTAGATAGTTCCCAAAGAGATTTGTTTACAAGTATCAGTATAGAGGGGGCTCGTTTGCTCTCCTGAGATATATCTCATCCTCCAGGACAATTCACGGAGGCCTTTGCTGTATCTAGCTATACGTGCGTATAATTATCTGCTCGGATACCTGAGCTTCAATGCAACAGGCTAGCTGCAAGTAACTCAAACTATTCCCAAAGGCATGGAACGCAGAGAATGGGCAGGGGAGGGAACAGGAGGGGGAGGAGGGACCAAGGGCTTCCCTCCTTCCCCTCTGGAAATTGGCAGTTTAGGGCCTTGTAGTCATTTCCTTGGTAGTGTGAGGAAACTGTTTGTACATTTATATAAAGGAGGAGGCCAGGAGTGGAAAACCCCTCCCCCCACCTAGCCATCTTACTTCCTAATATATTATGTCCTCCCCTGCCGAGTCCTGGGACTTAGTCTGGATTTGGTAACTGAAGTAATATAAATGTTAGCTAAGAAGCATTCCAGCAATATGGTTCCAATTTAAGCTTGTTTTGAAGTCTAAAGTGCCAATATGTCTCCGAGATTCTTTGCTGGACGTTTAGACCTAATGTAATTTGTGTAGGAGGGCGGGCCTTTTCTTTCCTCTCTCTAGAACCCCCTGTCCATAGGCACTCCAGAAATGCAACGGCGTAGGAGAAAGAGTGCGCGCCTCCGGAGAGAGTTTCCCCTAGCCTCTTTTGATCCTGAGGGCTTTGCTGAGGAAATTGCATTACATCTGCCAGACCTTGGAGATGAATGGAGCAGAGTAACTAAGCTTAAGGATGGGTACTTGGAACTGCAGCCCTGTCTCTCCCTACATTCTCCTCTGCCTTGTCTCACCCCTCCCTGGTCTCGCCTAGATTGTAAGCTCCTCGGGGCAGGGACCTGTGTTTAACTAATGATTGCTCGGTGCTAAGTGCTTTTGGGCAGGAGGGGTGGGAGATGAGTTTTAAATAAATAAATAAATAAATATAAAATAAATAAGTACGTTGTTGGTGCACGAAAGTAGGTGTTACTCATTGTCACAGACAGTGCTGTCGCGAGGCTGTCACAGGCCCGCTGCCCTGGCGCATCATGTGCTAAGCAAGTAAGCAGCAACCCTCTCAATAAGACCCCGCATTGAGCCCCCACCCCTGGGGTGGCTGCAACACCTGCCCCCACCCCCAGAAAGGAAGTTTGAAGAGTGGGCGTGGCCAGCAATCCATCCCCACCCACTCGGGAAACTTACTTTTGCTGAGGGGCCTTTTGAAAATTTTCTCAGGCTGCTTGCAGGGTGGGTGGGGGCAGAGGATTGACCCTCCCGGCTCCTTCCTCTGCCCACTCTGAAGATTTCCTAGTGGCACTCCGGCCTCTGGCAGAGGGGCCCCCTAGAGCCCAGTGTCCGGAATTAACTGAGCCCCCTCGTCTATGGTAACGACACCTCTTGCCACAGACTTCATTCCTTCCTCCCTCCTTCCCTGACTCTGCTCAGTGCCCTGCAAAGGGAGATTTTTGTGCTCCTCTTCAATAGCGCGCTTCCTCGCCAATGCTGACTTTATTTCAACAGACATCCATTTTCCGCAAGCCAGCCTACCCCCATTATCCCCCTCCCTCACACCCCTATGGAGCCCCCTGGCCGAATCCAAGTAATGAGCCTAGCCATGGAACTCATTGGCCTTTATCTCGCTGGGCTCCGTGGACCTTTTGAACTGCCATCTGCAGATTGTGTTGATGCACTGACTTGTTAACTGTGCCATACTGTGAAGCAAATGGCATGACTTAGATCAAGTGCTCGGGACGGCTGTTCATAAGAAACACTCGAGCCAAGCTGTTGCCGTTCAGGATGTGCCCTGGGGAGAAGGGTTTCATTTCGGGTCATGCTCCTGCCTTGTACGAGGGCAGGCGCAAAGCGCTGGAATCACAGCGCTTCACTGAAGCTGAGGGGAGGTGGGGGGGGGAGGGAGTAGGGGGAGAAACATTATGAAACTATAGGAGTGGGGCTGCCAAATTAACTTCTCACCCTTTCAATCACACTCCAGAGGATAAAAGCCCTAACGTTTCTGCCTGAGAAACAGGCTCGGTTTACAGCAAACAAGCGATTTCTCTCATTTATCAGACTTGCCCAGCGATCATTCTAATTATTGAAAGGGAGGGGGCGGACCTCAAGCTTTATTTTAAAAGTCACTTGTGTGTGTGTGTGCGCACATACACGTGTGCTCGCACCAACCTTATTTGCATGGTGTCACTGGGTAAAAAGGCCTTGGGAGGGAGGAAGGGGAGGAAGAGAAAAGAAAGAAGCTCTTCTGGAAATGATCCCACAGGTTTTCTTGCACAGTTAAGAATTTAACCAACAACAAACAACAAACATCAACCAGGCTTTGGATTCAATTTTCTGAAGGGAGGAAAGAGGGGACGGGGGGAGAGCATCGTCTTCCAAGATAATGTAACCCAGCTAATGTAAACAGAATGGGATCCAAAGGTGGCCAGAGTCAATGCAAAGGTTCCCGTTGCCTTGGGAAGAGACGGTGGATCGAACCCAAAACCTTTATCCCTCCCTTACAAGCAAAACTTAATAATCATGGATGCAAAAATAACCTCTCAAACAGTGGAAGGGGAGGAGGAAAGGAGACCAAGACACAAAGAGGCCGCTCGCCCAACCCCGTCCAAACAGGCGCGCCGATTTGTCCATCCTGTGTAAATGGATGATTAGAGTCATTCTCCGAGACAAATTTACTTTTCTGCACACTCTAAATCTGTTTAGTCACTTTCAAAAGGTGTCAATTATTGGAGCAGGGCTAAGACGATGAATTTCTTAGTAATAGCCTTAATAACGTTTTGAAATGAGAAGCAGATACCTTGACATTGGCTTACTTTGAAAAGACATACGGGTCGATCTGGTTTTAATTTATGTACTATTCTACATCTGGAATTCCTTATAATTAAAACTAAAAGCCCGACTACTTACTTCCACCTGTCAAATGATGAAAAGATGAATGCACTAATAGGTTACTAAATAGCCCAACATGATAGAGTTTATTTTCCCATTCTATACAGTTAAAAAAAAAATCTGGACAGGAGGCGAAAGGCCTTTGGTCATTACTAACAACACACTTTCCATATTAACCTCCATGCCCCACTGCCACTGCCTTTGCAGTGGTAAGCTCTCCAAGCAGTTCATTATGGGTAGGTCCTTTGAAAACTACAGTAAAAGCTTTCTGATGGTTTGGGCAGGCATCCCCTACATTATTGAATGGGGATGCCCAAACTATTCAGAATTGCAGCCCTTTTTTCTTAGAAAAAACTAGGGACGGAGCTGCGGTGGGCCAGCAGTGGAGGGTACAATAGCAGTGCCCATCCCATCAAGACAGGCGGCAACTCCCATATTGCTCCTGCTGCACCCTCCCCAGAAGTCTGCAGCAGTACCAAACACAAAACAGGGAGAAACACCTGCAGGGTTATCATTTAGTGTCTGCAGCCTCCTCCTGGCTGAGCCAAACCATAACGTTCGCCGTCAGAGAGCTCAGTGCCCTAAGCCCTCCAGTAGAGAGGAAGTACCCAGAAGAACAGGTCAGCCCATCGAATTTCTGGTACCCAGCCCCACCCCCTTCGGGCACTAATTGATATCCAATTAGTGGCCAATGGATTACCCAATGTGACTTTTGGTCCTGGAATACGGACTTCCAATACCAATTTCTCAAGATTCCGTCCCAGCGTCTTGAGTTTCCATCCCGATTTTCGCTATTTTCCTGAGCCAGTTTACCAGCCAGTAAATAGGTACCGATCATTCCTGATTTTTCATAGGTGGGTATTGCTTGTGAGTAATTAATCAGGTACCTATTTTGGTTCTACAGTCTGGTAAATGGATAGCCCTCTATAACATGCGCCACTACTCCGCCACATTCACCATCTGGGTCATCTTCAACACCCACAGTTCCTGTGGACCTTCCTTCAGGAAATGGACACGGGATAGAAGGAGGGTTTTGTAGGAGTGAGGCTTTGACATCAGTGAGGTCTGGACTGGTGGGTCTCTAATGTGTACAGTAAGTTCTTTCACACTAGCATTCAGAGGATGCACAGCAATGGCATCTGGTGGGATGGTGAGCAGGACTGGTAGGGGGCAGGGTCAGCAGGGGTGGGGCCAGTATTAGAATGTCATACTTACATGATCAATGGAGTAGAACACACAATGAATGGGGAAAAAACCATAATGTGTGCAGAACAAAAAACTACACAATGTGTGGCATGCAATAGTGAGCAAGCAAAATGTAAAGTTCTGTGTGAAAAAAAAATCAAAAAGCAGCATTTGCTCCTGTAGATCAGGTAATGGGGGGTGGGGGTGGGGGGCGGGATTGGCAGCTCAAGAATTCAAGTCGGTTTTAAATCAGGGGAAATTATATGTATGCATGATTAAGAATTGCTATTTTAAAAAGAAGAATTCACTCAGGAGAAAACCCCTGACACACAAAGGAGAACCCTTACATGTACCCAAAGTGGGAAATGCTACAGGGTGAGCTCAGCCCTTAATCCACACCAGAGAATTCACCCTACCAGGGAAAGGTCCTATAATGCCTAACTGTGGGGAAAGTGTTTGTGTGAACTTCAGTTTTCTTATGCATGAAAAAACCAAAACGGTTCTCACATTTCCACCCAACCTCAGTTGCAGTTGAGAGAGAGGAAAGGATGACTAGAAGAGGCAGCATGGGGCAGAATGCTTTAGCAAACCTTATAGTAGACCAAAAGCATAGCTACTAAGTCACACTGATGGTGCTGCATTAGGACTGGGGGCTAAATGTGGCCCACAGCAAGTTTTTATTTGGCCCCTTTCCAGTTTCTGAATCTGGCCCCTATATCCAAATTCATACCTTCAAAAACTGAGTTCAGGGTATGGGAGCAGAGATGTAGACCTGAAACAAAAAATCTCTGCAAGTGCTGCTTCCACCAGAATCAGGGCATTCACCGAGAGTCGCACAATGAGAAAACTAGCCAGCTTTCCCACTGTATTTGCCATTTTGCATTATTTTTTGCGAGTTGAACGGGGCTGACATGGGCTGATCCCAAGCCCCGTGTATGCCCCACATATACCCCCCATGGACTGTGGAGATGAAAACTTTCCAGCTACGCACTGAGGAAGTGATGGAAATTGCCATAAAAGTGCTGTAAAATTACCATTAAAATATTATAAAATTCCTGGATATTGTAAAATTCCCATAAAGTGACAAAAAAAGACCCAGAAAGGGGTGAAAAGTGATAAAAATGGCAAAAAGTCCCATAAAGTGACAAAAGTGATAAAACGTTCTAGAGAGTAACGAAAATGACTCCAAAAATGGCAAAAGCACAGAATCACTGGAAACTGATGAAGTACCAATGGACACTCCCAAGCATTCCCAAAAGGTCAGTACTTCCCTTTGGAACAGGAACACTTGTTCATGTCTCAGCCCTACAGGGATTAGGGCATGCACACAAGGACAAGGGACAGATCTAGGGCACAGATCCATGATCTGGCCCCTTCTCTTTCTGAGCGCATGCCATAAACACCTTCACCTCCAACTTTTGTGTGACTCTCAGTGCTTGTACTAATTTTTCAGTTGGTCCCTGGGAGGGAAAATATAGCACTTTCAGTATCCTTCCTACAAGCTTCCAGACAGTGAACAAGAGGGAAAAAAATACATGGAAAAATGCTTAAGATCCCAAATTCCCAGTAGCATCAGATTGTTTGTAGAGTGGGAAGAAAATTCAGAGGGGCTAACACTATTTCCCCTTTCAAAAACACTAAAACCCCACAAGATTGCATGCAAACTTCAAAGCAAGTATTTTTGAAGTGTTCACACTGAAACAGGAAGACTGAATATACCAAGGCACCAAATAAATCCTTTGGAAAAGCTTCTATTTTCTATCTGTAATCTTTCCCACTATATGAGACCACCAAATATCCCAACCATTTTAAACATTCAAAGTTCAACAACACGTTTCTCAAGCATCAGACCACTCAGGAAGAGGAATAAAATTCAAAGGGTCTGTCACAAGAAAGAGCACCACTATTTTTTCCTTTCAGAAACACTATGAGACAATACAGTTATAAGATCAGGTGAAATGCATGTATTTTTGAAGTGAAGCATAAGAAGTCTGCAAGTAAAGCTTTTGGACAAACTTTTAAATTCTGTTTGCATTTTTCCCCTGCTGCACTCAGGGTAATTTCAGACATTACATGCTCCCGAGTCACCACAGTGGATTCCCAATGGTGGCGAGCTGAATAACACACGCGCACACACACACACACACAGTGGTCCAGGACAGCACTGAACAGATGTGATGGGAGCGGGACAATGACAGGGAAATGGACAGCCCGACCACAGCCCAGGGCAGCGCAACAGGCATTATGCCAATTCTGGGTTGTGGTCAGAACACCCAGAAGACACCGGGGAGGGGCGGGATGCAGACGTGGCCGGCTGAGGGCAAATGAAACCAAAAGCACCTAAAGGGAATGCCCACACAAGGAAAACGGGAAGGGAGGGGGAGGAGGGAGGAAAGCGGCCAAGACGGCATACAGAACAGACACAGCAAAACCGAGGACACAGCAGAACACAAAACACAAGCACACGCCCGGGCGCAAACACACCTGAACGGGAAAGGAAGGGGGGGAAAGCACACCAGGATGGCCAATACATACAGCACTATGGACAAAGGGGGGGAGCCACGGGCCACGAAAGTGGAGGGGACCAGCCCGGGGACAAAGCGGGACACAGGGAACAGCAACCAGAACCCCACCAACAGCACGGTCGGCAAGGGCCACCCAACAGCAACACAGGCAGCCCAAGGCACAGGGGTCCCCACAGGGACAGAGCAATGCCACAGTGGGAGGGCAAACACGTAGGGAACAGCACCAGAGTGGTCCAAGGCAGGTCCAGGAGGCAGGCAGGGATCTCCCGTGCCGGTGCAAAGGCATAGTCGGGCATGGAGGCGAGCCAGAATAGATTAACTGAACAGGTGCAAACCCTCCCCCCCCCCATCACCATAGGTCACCAGGAGGCACAGTCCGGGGGCCCGAGGCCTGCACAGTCGTAGGGGCACCCGGGGGAGGGTCCGGGCCACGGGCACAGGTGAGCGGGTGGCCAGACAAGGGATGACAACATCCCCCGGAGAACTGGTAGCCGGCTCGGAGAGCAGGACACAGCCACAGGAGGGGCCGGCCATGGAAGGGAACACCACAGGCAGCAAGGGCCAGGGGATGCCCGAGGAGCAGGCCCAGAGACACGGGCAAGGGTCACAGAACCCATGGAACCAGCTGGAACAGCAGTGAGCCCGGTACAGCATGGAGTGAGTGGAAAGCAACCCCAGACAGCATGAGGGAGGCGGGAGCACACAGCGTGGCCAGCATCCAGAGCTCGAAAGACACAGGGGGCCTCACAGCCAGCTGCAGGGGGTCACGAAGGGGCTCGGTGGCCCACCAGATGCACATAGTGGGGGCACTGAAGCATGCCCCAATGGTAGCCCAGTACAGACATGTGGTGGGCAATGAGGTAATAAGCCTCAAACGGATCCTGCACAGCGAGCTCCACCTGAACATAAGCACGGGACCACACACCAGCCAGTGCTGCCAGCTCCGCTCTGATGGGCTCCACGAAGCCATAGTCAGCAGCAGGGGGCCATGGAAGGTGCCCTAGCTCCAACAGATGGTGATATGCCGCCCCACGCAACCGCTGGTACCCATGAGACTCGTGGACGCAATCAAAGAAGGAAACAGCCAGGGCAGGGCCCCCCTCTGCCAGACAGGTCGTGTAGGCTGCTAGGCTGCACACAGAGAGGGCAGACATGGTCTCCACCGCAGACCACCCCACATGCAAGCACCGCATCTCCGGAATGCGCCCATCAGGAAAGGGATGGAGCCCCAGCGCTTCCGCATGAAGCTGGCACTCATGAACACTGGCCTCATAGCCAAAGTAGCAAAGGCCAGAGCTCAGACTCGCATAGGCACCTGAGAGGGTATCCAGGCAGCTCAGGAGCAGTTGCACGGCCAGGGAATGCCACAGGTCACATAGGGCCATGGTCTCGCAGAAGTCCAGCTATGGGGGGCACCGGGCATGGTGGGGTCCGTAAGCCCTGGGGAAGCATTGCCAGCCATGGTTCAGCAAGCGGCAGCTAATAACTAAAAGGAATGAGGGGTCCCACAATCCCAGGAGGGACGGGAGGGGAAGCAGGGGAGCTCCAAGGCCAAGNGGAAGTTGGGGAGCTCCAAGGGCACGCGATAAGGCCACAGGCCGCAACATGGGATGGCTAATGATTGAGGCGTGGGGTGCGGACCCAACACAGCTGCAGAAACCGAGTGCACAGACAGTACAGCCAACACTGATAGCAGGGAGGTGATGACAACAGGCAAGCAGCTGCGGGCCGCACGCTAGGGATGGGCAAATACGGTTTGGAAGTTCGGACTTCGGACCGAACTCGACCAGTTCGGTCGACCGAACTGAACTTCCGAACCAAACTCGATTTTTGAACTGAACCGAATTTCCGAACTCGGCTCTGTTTGCCCATCCCTAAAGGATAATATTCCATTTAGTTCAATGGGGTTTGAATTTCCGAACTTTGTTCAGAAGTTCGGAGTTCGGACCAAACTTGAATAGTTTGGCCGACCGAACCGAACTTCCAAACCAAATTTCCAAACCTAACCGAATTTCCAAACTTGGTTCTGTCCTCCCATCCCTACTGCACGATCGGGTGCAGGAGGGCCCAGGGCACAAGCCCCTGTGCCGGGAGCACAGGTGTGCTCAGGGGTCTCACCCAACAGCCATGCACCGGCCGCCTAGCCACTGCCAGGGCGGCCGGGCATGGGGGCAAGCACAAGTGCTCAGGGGCGCCCCGCACAGGTGCAAGGGTGGGGTGAGAAGCTGGAGCGGGACCGGCCCTCAGGCTATAGAGGCGCGCGCCGCACCACACCAGGGACACGGTCCGCCATGAATGCAGGATGGAGGGGGCACCTGCGGGATGCACCTGGCCATCTGTGTGGAGTGATTCCAGGTGCACACAGACCTCTTGCGCATCTCCGCAGATGTAATCCACCTGGCTGCCCGCATACAGGTGTGCATGGCCGAGAGCGCTGCCGCCACCCAGCACATCCACCACAGGCACCGGCGCTCCCTGACCAGGCTCAGGGCCCTCCGGGTGTCCAGAGAATACCAAAGGGCCCGCTGCCACACCCGACGGCAGCCAGCAGCGCTCCGCAAGGCCGCTGTCCGACAACAGTGGAGGAGGGAGGCCATGGGATGCACAGCTATGCTTGCTATGCCCATTGAACGGAGGATCTAGGTCACTGAGTGGGCACAGGGGTGGTGGGCAGGGGCCCTGGCCTCTTGGGACAAAACTACCTGGAGGGTGCATTTCAGGATGGACAGGCATTGCTTCTTACAACTTGCAGAGATGTTGATGCCCTGGCTGGAGCGGCAACACCCCCCCATGCGGGCCCCCATTCCCATGGTCCAGCACATAGCCATAGCGGTCTGGGCCCTGGCAATGCCCAATCCCTGCCAGTCTGTGTCCGAGCACTTCAGTGTTGGGGTGAGCACCGTCACCGGTATCCTGAGGGACTTCTGCGAGGCCATGGAGGGTGTGCTCCTGGACCACGCGATCCAGTTTGTGGACCAGGAAGCCATGATGGCCTGCTTCACAGCTGGCACCTTCCCCAACTGCCTGGGTGCTGTGGACGGCACCCACATAAAAATCCTTCGCCCTTCCAATAGGGAGGCGGCTGAATACGTCAACCGGCACGGGTACCATTCCCTGCAGCTCCAGGCGGTAGTGGACCACTGGGGCTGGTTCATCGACATCTACACCGGCCACTCCAGCCGCAGCCACGATGCCAGAATCCTGACCATCTCATCCTTCTATGCCCGGATGTACCGGGGGGGGGGACTTTGCGGACATGGGGATGACCAGGATCAAGGGGCTGCTGATACCCCCCTGCATCCTGGGGGACCCAGCCTATCCCCTCCTCTGATGGCTCATGAAGGCATACCCGGTTGCCAGGAACCCTGTGGAGGCGCTCTACAATGCCTGCCTCTGTGTCTCCAGGACCATAGTCGAGAGAGCCTTCAGTGCCCTCAAGCAGCGCTAGAGGTGCCTAGCAGCCCGACTGGACCACACAGTAGAGACCTTGGCCCTCGTGATCAGTGCCTGCTGTGTGCTGCACAGCGTGTGCGAGGCTGATGGGGCCGCCCTCGAGTTCCCCGTGCCCTGGCGCCCACCCAGTCCCGTGCCGCTCTACATGAATGCCGATAACCCGAGGGAGTACCTCTACGCCAAGTGAATCTGAGCTGCCCTGGTGAGGCGGGTCTCCAGAGATGCCGCCGCCTGAGGTCTCTGCCCCCCCCTCGGTGGCCACCTCCTGTACCTGCCCCACACCCGCGAGTACCCCACAGGCCCCAACCACTGTACAGAGAAGCTCAATAAAACACGTTAAAGATCGCTTCCACCCATGCATTTATTGTGCTGAATGTGCCCACATGCCCCCCCTCCTTGCCCCCCTGTACTGTACCCCCCTCCCCCCCATACCTCCCTCTCCCCCCTGACCCTGGAGCTTCCTAGGCCATCCCCTTGACCGCCCTGCAGGTGGCATGGAACTCTGGGAGCTCCCCTCACCCCCACTGTCCGTGTCCTCGACTGTGTCCTGGGAGGCCTCCGTGTCCAGGATGGCCGGTGGGGTGGGGGGTGGCCCTGGTGCCTGAGGGGTCCCCCTGGGCGGATGCTGTCTCCAGAGGCCTGGTGGGACCGGAAGGCAGATGCGCGGGCCCTGCGGGCGTGCTGGCGGCTGGAGCAGCGTAGGAGGGCGGTGGGAGCACTGCAGGGCNGGGGGGGGGGGAGGAGAAGTTGCGGGGAGCGGGAGCCCTGGAGATGCACTGCTGGCCATGGCCCAGCAAGCAGTACCAACAGCAAGGGAAGAGGGGCCCCACAGTCCCAGGTGGAATGGGGAGGGAAGTTGGGGAGCTCCAAGGGCACGCGATAAGGCCACAGGCCGCAACATGGGATGGCTAATGATTGAGGCGTGGGGTGCGGACCCAACACAGCTGCAGAAACCGAGTGCACAGACAGTACAGCCAACACTGATAGCAGGGAGGTGATGACAACAGGCAAGCAGCTGCGGGCCGCACGCTAGGGATGGGCAAATACGGTTTGGAAGTTCGGACTTCGGACCGAACTCGACCAGTTCGGTCGACCGAACTGAACTTCCGAACCAAACTCGATTTTTGAACTGAACCGAATTTCCGAACTCGGCTCTGTTTGCCCATCCCTAAAGGATAATATTCCATTTAGTTCAATGGGGTTTGAATTTCCGAACTTTGTTCAGAAGTTCGGAGTTCGGACCAAACTTGAATAGTTTGGCCGACCGAACCGAACTTCCAAACCAAATTTCCAAACCTAACCGAATTTCCAAACTTGGTTCTGTCCTCCCATCCCTACTGCACGATCGGGTGCAGGAGGGCCCAGGGCACAAGCCCCTGTGCCGGGAGCACAGGTGTGCTCAGGGGTCTCACCCAACAGCCATGCACCGGCCGCCTAGCCACTGCCAGGGCGGCCGGGCATGGGGGCAAGCACAAGTGCTCAGGGGCGCCCCGCACAGGTGCAAGGGTGGGGTGAGAAGCTGGAGCGGGACCGGCCCTCAGGCTATAGAGGCGCGCGCCGCACCACACCAGGGACACGGTCCGCCATGAATGCAGGATGGAGGGGGCACCTGCGGGATGCACCTGGCCATCTGTGTGGAGTGATTCCAGGTGCACACAGACCTCTTGCGCATCTCCGCAGATGTAATCCACCTGGCTGCCCGCATACAGGTGTGCATGGCCGAGAGCGCTGCCGCCACCCAGCACATCCACCACAGGCACCGGCGCTCCCTGACCAGGCTCAGGGCCCTCCGGGTGTCCAGAGAATACCAAAGGGCCCGCTGCCACACCCGACGGCAGCCAGCAGCGCTCCGCAAGGCCGCTGTCCGACAACAGTGGAGGAGGGAGGCCATGGGATGCACAGCTATGCTTGCTATGCCCATTGAACGGAGGATCTAGGTCACTGAGTGGGCACAGGGGTGGTGGGCAGGGGCCCTGGCCTCTTGGGACAAAACTACCTGGAGGGTGCATTTCAGGATGGACAGGCATTGCTTCTTACAACTTGCAGAGATGTTGATGCCCTGGCTGGAGCGGCAACACCCCCCCATGCGGGCCCCCATTCCCATGGTCCAGCACATAGCCATAGCGGTCTGGGCCCTGGCAATGCCCAATCCCTGCCAGTCTGTGTCCGAGCACTTCAGTGTTGGGGTGAGCACCGTCACCGGTATCCTGAGGGACTTCTGCGAGGCCATGGAGGGTGTGCTCCTGGACCACGCGATCCAGTTTGTGGACCAGGAAGCCATGATGGCCTGCTTCACAGCTGGCACCTTCCCCAACTGCCTGGGTGCTGTGGACGGCACCCACATAAAAATCCTTCGCCCTTCCAATAGGGAGGCGGCTGAATACGTCAACCGGCACGGGTACCATTCCCTGCAGCTCCAGGCGGTAGTGGACCACTGGGGCTGGTTCATCGACATCTACACCGGCCACTCCAGCCGCAGCCACGATGCCAGAATCCTGACCATCTCATCCTTCTATGCCCGGATGTACCGGGGGGGGGGACTTTGCGGACATGGGGATGACCAGGATCAAGGGGGTGCTGATACCCCCCTGCATCCTGGGGGACCCAGCCTATCCCCTCCTCTGATGGCTCATGAAGGCATACCCGGTTGCCAGGAACCCTGTGGAGGCGCTCTACAATGCCTGCCTCTGTGTCTCCAGGACCATAGTCGAGAGAGCCTTCAGTGCCCTCAAGCAGCGCTAGAGGTGCCTAGCAGCCCGACTGGACCACACAGTAGAGACCTTGGCCCTCGTGATCAGTGCCTGCTGTGTGCTGCACAGCGTGTGCGAGGCTGATGGGGCCGCCCTCGAGTTCCCCGTGCCCTGGCGCCCACCCAGTCCCGTGCCGCTCTACATGAATGCCGATAACCCGAGGGAGTACCTCTACGCCAAGTGAATCTGAGCTGCCCTGGTGAGGCGGGTCTCCAGAGATGCCGCCGCCTGAGGTCTCTGCCCCCCCCTCGGTGGCCACCTCCTGTACCTGCCCCACACCCGCGAGTACCCCACAGGCCCCAACCACTGTACAGAGAAGCTCAATAAAACACGTTAAAGATCGCTTCCACCCATGCATTTATTGTGCTGAATGTGCCCACATGCCCCCCCTCCTTGCCCCCCTGTACTGTACCCCCCTCCCCCCCATACCTCCCTCTCCCCCCTGACCCTGGAGCTTCCTAGGCCATCCCCTTGACCGCCCTGCAGGTGGCATGGAACTCTGGGAGCTCCCCTCACCCCCACTGTCCGTGTCCTCGACTGTGTCCTGGGAGGCCTCCGTGTCCAGGATGGCCGGTGGGGTGGGGGGTGGCCCTGGTGCCTGAGGGGTCCCCCTGGGCGGATGCTGTCTCCAGAGGCCTGGTGGGACCGGAAGGCAGATGCGCGGGCCCTGCGGGCGTGCTGGCGGCTGGAGCAGCGTAGGAGGGCGGTGGGAGCACTGCAGGGCCCAGCACCAGTGTGGGGGCCGGCAGGATGCCTGGTGAAGCAGCTGCCATCACATATGCACTCATGGTCCCTTCATGTAGCAGCAGTGATGTGCCAATATCGTGGGACCGGTCCATCTTGCGCGAGTGCTCCGCCACCATCCTGTCTATGGCCTGCTCTAGCCACACAAACACTGTGCTCCCGGCACTCCCGCCTCCATTCCAGTTGCACCTGAGCCTGGACCACGGCGCTCCCTGGCCTCCGCCTGCTGCAGGGCCCTCTCCATGGCCGCCTCCATGCGTCGATGGACACTATCATCCGCTCCCCCTGCTCAGCAGTGGTCCGGACGATCTCCTCCACCTGATCCTCTCTCCGACGCCATACCCGAGCCCTGTGCTCCCACATCCATTCTGCTGGGGGCATGGGTTCGGCTGGTGGGGCCGCTGCTGGTTTCCCTATTGGGGTGCACAATGAGGTCTGTTAGTCCGGCCCTGGTGCCTGCCTCCCGTCGCAGTGCTGCGGGTGGTGGGCTGGCCCCCTGGCATGTGGGCAGCCAGTGCCCTCCCCCCAGTGGCCCCCTGTGCCCCGGTGGTCCCTCCCTCATACCCCCCACCCCGGTGTGCCCCATGTGCACCCCCTGGGTCCCCCCCTGCCATGGAGCCTCACCTTGGTCTTCGGGCTGCTCCTGCGGCTGCTCCCCACTGTCCCCCTCACCGGCCAATCCCGTGTGCACCATGACCTGTTGGGAGATGGGTTGGGGTGGGTTGCGGTACTCCTGCATGGGCCCGGTCCCCATCCCATTGCCCCCCCTCCCCATGCGCAAGCACCGGTGCCTGGCCTGTTGCACCTGTGTCCCCTGTTCTGTGCCAGGGCCGGCCCCGGTGCTCCCCCACCCCATCAGCAGTTTGGGGTTTCTGGGGGCGATGGGGATGGGACTGCACCCTGTGGGCCCCCCACCCACCCATGGGTCTGTGCCCTATGGTCCATTCCCCCTCCTTGCCACTTGCCTACCCTCGATGTCAGTCTCGGAGTCCTCAGAGGCTGGCCCCTAGGTGTGGCTGTGGTCCTCCTGCGTCCACTGGCTGAGGGTGACCAGTAGGGGTGGGAAACCGGTAGAATCCGGTATCCGATAATGCCGGTATCGGGCGTACCGGCATTATCGGATTCGGCCCGGTAATCCGGACCCGGTACCGGATTTCAGGGTACCGG
>QEPC01009645.1:1074727-1088574 GCA_003113815.1 Sphenodon punctatus | reverse complement strand
ATTTCATTGGTTTCAATGGGGACACAGCGCCCCATTGAAACCAATGAAATAAAACCGGTACCGGTTACCGGATTTAATCCGGGAATCCGGTTTTCGTAGAACCGGTAACCGGTAAATCCGGTAACCGGTAATGGGCCCGGGGTCCCACCACTAGTGACCAGTATGCCGGCCTCGGATCCTCCCAAGTCAGACTGAAGGTGTGGGCTCCCTGTGCTGGTGCACAAGGGGAGCCTGCTAGTCCCCGAGGTCCCAGGGCATTCCTCTTGGGGGGCTGGGCCCCCGGAGCTGGTGCCTTCATGTGGGGCTGCCAGGGGCGGGGGTACGTCGGCCCATTCCCTGCCCTGGACCACGGCACTCCCCACGAACTGTGGGGCAACTATGGAGCCCTTCATGTGTAGGATGTGGTTCAGGGCGTCGTAGTAGGGGGGCGGTCCGTGCTCCATGTCTGGACGGTCGGTTATTGTCCTTTATCGCCTTGTACCCCCTCTTGAACTCCTTCACCTTGGAGCGGCATTGGGCCACTGTCCTGTGGTGACCCGCTGCCTCCATGTCCCACACTATTGCATTGTAGACATGCTCGTTCCGCAGGTTTACCATGAGTTCCACCTGGTGCTCCAGGGACCCCCATATGAAGTCCTGGGTCTCTCTGTGGCCCCCCTCGATAGTATGGCCACCTCCTGTGTGTACCCTCCTGCTCCTCCTCCGCTTGGCCTCCACCTGTCTCCTCAGGGGGCTCTGGGTCCCGGGTCCGTTTCCAGGTCTGTGGGTCGTAACGGGGGGTGTTAGTTGCCTGGGTCCCTCAGCCCAGAGTCCTCAGGGCTCTGATTGGTTTTAAGACACCTGGGAAAGGCACCCTAAAATCATCCTGATTGGTTGAGTTCCTCTATCGGAACTCTGTCTGGGAGCCCTGAGCCCCTCCTCTTTCCCCTCCCCATCACCCCAAGGGGCGTGCTTCCCTCGGGCAGCCCTCCCGGACACCCAGATCATGCTCACTATCTTCAGGGTCATGCTGCTGACCCAGTACTCTCCCCCACACCTTATGCCACTCTGGGCACCCTTGGGCCCGCCTCCCTTCTACACATGTGCGGATGCAGAGGGAGGTGCATCTGGACCTGTCCAGGCTGCCCCTGCCCCCCGCTGAGTTTGCCACCATGGCTGCCAGTATGAAGCCCAAGATCGGGCACACATGCAATAACGCCATTTGCTACTATGTGTTATTGCTCCCGCGCACACTGTCACACCATCTTTTCTCTCCGCGCTCTCTGGGAGCGTCCTCAGAGAGCAAATAGGGTGGCAGTAGTGTGCACACGTGCAACAGCGCACCGCAGCAAACCGTGCTATTGCTCATGGCAGCAGCGTGCAAACTGTGCTATTGCACATGCACCCACCCCGTGGCAGCAAACAGGGGTAGCCACAGCGGCAACACCAATGGCAGGAACAGGAAGATTGTGGGGGCTGGTGCCCAGGTCTTTGGCAGAGCAGCGCCTGGTGCCCTGAGCTAGAAACTGCCCCTGATGTACAGTCCAGATTGTTGTATTTGTGAGCTAAGAGAGGAAGCGGCGGCTGAGGCAGGGCAAATGGTACGACACAGCCATCTTTGGGTGGCTACTAACGTTGAAACAAGTAACCGCTATTATCCTTTATCTAGGCAGATATCACCAGTATTAGTGGTATCCAATATCCAGTCAAATACCAGTGGCATTCAATTTAATATCCAGCAGTTTTCCACTTAACCAAATTACCATTTGGCTTTCTTTTTTTTCCCTTTTCTTTTTTTTTTTTACTCCCATCCTCTGTCCGGACTGGTCTAATTATGTGTTAACGCAGTAAGCAGGTATGCAGTAATTCGATAAACATGAATTCAGTAAAAGTCAATACCTGGTATTCCGGTTTGACGGTTAACTTCCACGGATATTGGTGGTTAACTTCCATTATTGGATAACCGCCAAGCTATCAAGAATACCGGATATTAACTGTGGATCTTTTTTTTTCCTTATCTCCCTCAGCTCTGGTGGCTCTTTTATTGTTCTGGCTTAGCAACAGGAAGTAGAGCTCTCCCTGGGATGAGTGCAGAGCTACCAAACTTGTTAAAGGGACAGGGCATCGCAAAAATAGGGTTACTTGGGTTACCTGCTCTGGTAACCATTCCTGTTTCAATCCCCAACCCTCTTGCTTTGCCATCTATTCCATCTTTCAATACTGGAGGCTCATTTAATCAAGCAGACAAAGGTGTAACAAACGCCAGCAAATGGAAGCCACAGCCCAGCAAATGCCGACTACAAATAAGGTGTTTAATTTTTTTTAACACAATGAGGGAAATTAGGGGCCCTGCTAGGGAGGTGCAGAGGTCAAACGCCCTGTGGAAGGGCCACCGCCAGTGTTGAGGTTCCAGGCAGTTGTCCAGGTGACACAAATGCCTCAGTACTGGACCTCAGAAGGCTTTGACTCCAAACCTTTCCCCCATAAAATATGTGTGTCTTATCTATCTACCCCGAGCACTAGTCTGCATGGCAGCGCCTGAGCCTTTTCGTACATAGACCTGAAACAAAAATTCTCAGCGAGTGCTGCTTCCGTTGGAAACAAGGCATACGCCACGATTCACACGACGCAAAAACGTACCGAGAACTGGGACTGTCTGGGCAAGTTCTCAACGAGAAAATAAAAGTAAATTTTTTTAAAAAAAAACAGCAACAAAAAACAGTGTGTCTGTCACAAAATGGCCACTGTCCTTAGCCAAAATGTTGGCAATAGCATCACCGCCATTTTGGTTAAGGGAAGCAGCCATTTCGCGCACCCACAGAACAGTCCGAACAGAACAGAACAGAACAAAATGGCAGCGATGCTATTACTGCCATTTTGGTATTGGGGGGCAGCCATTTTGTGCGCGTGCAAAGCAATCCGGTGGCCATTTGCACAAGCGCAGTGATTTTTTTTGGTAATATTTTATTTTCTCACGTGATAAGTCTCTCCAGGACTGAGATCTTGGCCCCAGTTCCCAAAATCACACGTTTTTTTCATGGGAAGAAAATGGTTTTTTTTGTTCAGTCCTATTTGTACGTTTGTCCCTCACATGTCTCTTGTTCCAGTCCTAGAAGGCGAGCCCCTGGAACAGGAATTGCCTTGGTTTTACTTCTTCGTGCTGCGACTCCAGCCCTGATTTAGTCCTATGCGTGCCAAAGCAATATAAACAAAATAATGCATCAGAATTGCTGTCATGCTTCTTCGTGTGGAGCACATACAGTCTGGTCTCAGGTGTAACTCCCTTCATGGGTTCAGTAGAGCAATGCCTATAGGTTGGAAGGAATTATTTATTTACACTTCTCTCCCACCCATTCACTCAAGACACAGGGAGTTACAATGTATAAAATCATCTATCACAGTATGCAAAATAAATCCAAATATTGAAATACCCAAACAAATACAAGTAAAACAGAAAGTCCCCTACCCCCACCTACCAAATGCATGGGCAAACAAGGAGGTCTTAAATTGCCTCCAGAAGATAATCAGGCGCAGATGAACCTCAAAGGGGAGTTCCATAAATGTGGGACAGGCACCAAGAACACCTCTCCACGGCCCCCTTGTTGTATGAACTTGATGGGCAGGTAGTACCTACAAGAAGGTGCTCCTGGCTGACCTCAGAGGCCATGACAGGACATGATGGGAGAGGCGGTCCTTCAGATATTTGGGGCTCAGGCTGTTCAGGACTTTATAGGTCAAAATGGGCACTTTGAATTATGCCCAGAATGCTATTGTAATGTGACCCCTGGTAACCCATCCCCGAAAGAAGGCAGGCCGCCATGTTCTGCACCAGCTGCCACATCCAAACAGTCATCAAGGGCAGCCCCACATCGAACACATCGCAGTAGTCTAGCCTCGAGGTTATGAACTACAAAGGCATAGATGACAGTGGCCAGGTCCGAATCTGAAAAAAAGAGGCCACCAGGTGGAGTTGGTGAAAAGTGCTCCTGGCCACTGCCACGTGACAGTCCAGGCATAACAATGGATCCTTGAGCAGCACCACAAGGCTGCAAGCCTGAGTGACGAAAGGAGGATTCCATCAATGGCAGGTGTCCCAGTGTCTCCCAGGTCACAAGGTCATCCAACCATCATCACTTCAGTTTTGTCTGGATTCAGCTTCAATCAGCTCGCCCAAATCCCGTCCCCCCCCAATGGCAGCCAGGCACTGGATAAGCACCAAGACTGCAGGACCTGGGTTGGGTGAAAAGGAGAGCTAGAGTTGGGTGCCCTCAGCACACTGTGGGTGTCATCACTCAGCACTCGAAGGTCGACTTGAAAACAAAACTGCAGAATTAGAATTCAGCACTAACACTTTCTATGGGTTTGAATCAGGACCTTGGTTGGTTGTTTTTTTTGGCACATTACATAAAATAATCCTCCCCACCCCTTATACAGCAGGATACCCTCTGAAACCTTCAGATCCGGTATTTTCCCAGACTTTGTTTTCCCCTAGCTCTAACACTATTGACCGTGTAGTGATAATCCACCTACTGACATTCCTCTAAGACGACTCTTCTCCAAATGAATGGCACTTTCCCACTGATTGGTCATTAACACCTTGTCTGTACCTTGAGTTGGTACTTGATCTAATTATGTATTTCATTCTCTCTGTGTAAACTATTTTCACTGGCCCCGATCCCATAGTTCGCAGTTCAAAACTCCGCTGCCAAGGTCATTCACTCTGTCCATCGCTTCGACCATGTGCAGCCTCTCCTCTTCTCGCTTCACTGGCTCCCCCTTCCTGAACGTATCCTGTTTAAACTCCTGGAACTCACGTTCAAAACACTCCACGACCAAGCTCCCCCTTACCTCTCAGACCTAATCTCCCTACGCGCTCCTGCACGCGCTCTCCGCTCTTCCTCTGTCGCCCTCCCTCACTCTCCCTCATTTCTCCTGGACACCTAATCACCTTCGACCCTTCTCCCTCGCTGCCCCCCATGCCTGGAATTTCCTCCCTACCCACATCTGCCTTGCCCCCTCCGTCCGCTCCTTCAAATCCCTCCTCAAGACCCACCTTTTCCTCGCCGCCTTTCCCAATGCCTGCTAGTTGTTCCCTGTATACTTTCTGCCCGCCTCTGTAGACTGCTGCAACCAACCTGATTGTAACCAAGCCAAGCACACGCACCTGAGACATCGCATCCGCTTGAAAGTTTGTTTGTCTTCTCCCCTGTCTCTCCCACTGTCCCCTCTCCCTGTCTCCCCCTCCTTGTCTTTTAGATTGTAAGCCACAGGCAGGGACCACGTCTATTTCTATGTTCTGTACAGCGCCAGGTCACATGACTGGCGCTATATAAATGTTTATAATAATAATAATAATAATCCATGCAAGCCCCGTGCAGCTGTGTGGGCACGCAAAACCACTGACTATGGGACCTGTAACCTCTTATATAAGATGCCAACTTACAGGCCACTTGATGCATCTGAGAAAGTCCGCTCTTGCTGATGAAAGCTCCTGCCAAAATAAAGAAGTTTTCTTGTTAGTCTTTAAGGTGTCACAAGACACTTTTTGGTTGTTTTTAGAGCTATACAGCTACTATTTTGGAATTTATTTATTTTATTTTTATTACAATATTTTTTCTTCGCCTCTCCAACATATAGTAGCTTGAGGCAGTTTACAAGTATAAAATATTTTTTAAAACATACAAAACTATAAAAACCAATAAATAACTAAGTAGTCAAGCAAAATATCAAAATGGGGCGCCATAGTATCAAACCAAACCCCCCCCTTCCCCCCAACCCTACCCTCCCATCCTATCCCCCTCACCGAAGGCCCGGCGGAACAGCCAAGTCTTACAATAACCACAAAAAGAGGCGGGGCCTGGAGCCACCCGGGCCTCTGCCGGAAGGGAGTTCCACAGCCTCGGTGTGGCCACCGAGAATGCCCCCTCCATAGTTGCCCCCTGGGCAACCCAGGGGACATCAAGAAGGGCGCTCCCGGCGGAGTGCAGGGGCCGATCCAGAACACGGAGGATGAGGCGGTCTTGGAGGATGAGGGTGAATTGGCAGAATACTGATGACACCCCACTCCAAAACATCAATATGTTCTCACCAAGCAGACTCAGATATTTATTTATATATTTATCTGTAGTTATTGGCCGCTCCCTCATGCCTACGGTATCCCGGGGCGGCTCACAGCAGATAAAACAATACTAAAATACATAAAATATCAACAGTATAAACAATTAAAACTACCCACCCCCATCCCAAGATTCCCCCCCCCTCCCCTCCGAAGGCCTGGGCGAACAGCCAAGACGAGGGGCTGTCTCTTATACACATCTAGATGTGTATAAGAGACAGGTACTGCCCATCGCCGCCCTCTGGAACTCCCCCACCAGGAATGAACAGAACCACTCCTGAGCAGATCCACGAACCCCTGCCAGGTTACGCAGCCATGTCAACAACATTTCATGATCAGTCATATCAAAGGCCACTGAAAGATACAAGTGCTGAAATGGATAATAAAAAAAGTTATCTGTGGTTAATATCTGTGATTCTGATTAGTTTGGTGGTTATTATTATTATTATAAACATTTATATAGCGCCAGACGTGTGACCTGGTGCTGTACAAAACATAGAACTAGACGTGGTCCCTGCCTGTGGCTTACAATCTAAAAGACAAGGAGGGGGAGACAGGGAGAGGGGACAGTGGGAGAGACAGGGGAGAAGACAAACAAACGTTCAAGCCGATGCGAAGTCTCTGGTGCGTGTGCTTGGCTTGGTTACAATCAGGTTGGTTACAACAGTCTGCAGAGGAGGGAAGACAGTAGGTATATGGGAACGACTAGCAGGCATTGGGAAAGGCGGTGAGGAAAAAGTGGGTCTTGTCTTGAGGAGGGATTTGAAGGAGCGGAAGGAGGGGGCAAGGCAGATGTGGGCAGGGAGGGAGTTCCAGGCATGGGGGGCAGCGAGGGAGAAGGGTCGAAGGCGGTTAGGGGAGCAGGAGAAACGAGGGAGAGTGAGGGAGGGGACAGAGGAAGAGCAGAGAGCATGAGCAGGAGTGCGTAGGGAGATTAGATCTGAGAGGTAGGGAGGAGCTTGGTTGTGGAGTGTTTTGAACGTGAGTACCAGGAGTTTAATTAAACAGGATACGTTCAGGAAGGAGGAGCCAGTGAAGAGAGAAGAGCAGAGGCTGCACATGGTCGAATTCAGTAACTAACCAGTTACCACAGAGGTTAACTGCCAAATCAGATTACCAGATGTTACCACATTACTGTTACTGTTACTACTCTAAACCAGGTCCAGAAGGGAGGGAGTAAAAAAATAAATAAATTCAAATGGGCAAACAGTAATGGGTGGTATCACAGTAGATCAGTAATCTGGTTAACCGCCAAACACTAACTGGATAACAGACATCGACAGATATTGTGGATACTCAATTCAGTTCTAGAAGTGTTTCCAAAGATCATCTAGTCCAACTCCCTGCTCCAAGTCAGGATACCTTTTTCCTACAGCATCACAGGGTATATACACATGACGCTGGCCGAGTCAGGCCTGGTTCGGCCCGCCTGGGCCAGCATCACAGCGGGCCATCTGTTTGTGGCCTGGTTCCTACTCTGGACGGGTAGGAGCCAGGCGGGAAATGTGGGCCCAGCTTGAGCCAGATCCACAGTCCTCGCCTGGCTCCCACCCAACTGGGGCAGAGCAGGCGGGAATGTGTGTTCCCAGTCCAGCTTCTACTAGTGTCAGGGGGTTGCCATGGTGGTGAGCCATGGCTTCCTGTAGTAGGCAGCCATGGCAGTCCATCATGGCGGGGAGGCCGGGCGATGTTGGGAATGCAGCCGACACATCACTCCCCACCTTCCCTTCCCAGGCAGGTCGCAGGAACGTTTGTTCCCATGGCCAGAGCATACCCGGCCAGGGGAAGCCCTCTCCTCCCCAGGGTGGAACAGAAGTCACCGCATGACATCTGTTAACACCCACAGAGAGATGCTCACCCAGATGTTCTTTGAAAACATCCAAGGAAGGAGATCCCACAACCTCCCTAGGCAAACTGTACTGTCACTCAACAGTTCTTACCCTTAGGAATTTTTTCCTAATATTTATTTAAAATCTCCCTTGCTGTAATTTAGCCCATTCCCTCTTGTCCTATCTTCTGTGACAGCAGAGAGCAAATGTTCACCATCTTTTTTTGTGGCAGCCTTTTAGATATTTGACAGCTGCTATCATGTCCTTCTTCCCCCTTGGATTTCAGTTCATCCATAAGAATCAGGGGGCTACAGAGAATGCTCTTCCCGGCAAACCTTTCCATCTTTAAAACTGTGGCAAACAATTAATGGGGAAAGCAATGGATGCCCAGTTTTTCCACAGAGTGAAGATATTTTATTTTTAAAAAGTAAAAACCCAGATCCATCTTTGGTGCCAAGGTCCTACCCATTTTGTCTGCCGAGATCCAGCTGTGTGGGCAGCCTCTAAAGAGTAATGGTCTTTGCAAAAACGCCAAACATGCAGGCCTTTAGGGCCCTGGAGGAGCCAGTACTCCGTCTCCACCCACTCTGAAAGCTTCCTGGTGGCAGTGAGACCATTTGCAAAGGGAACAGCAAGAACGTTTTCAGAGTGGGTAGGAGAAGGTCTCCAGGTTAGTGGAGCATCCCCCACCTTGCAGAAATGCCCACCGCAGTAGTCACACCCCACCCCATCTCACCTCCACCCACTCTGAGACCAAGTCTGAGCTCCTTTCCACCACTGCAGAGGGACCTGACTCCCCCAACCCAGAGGCTTCAGTCCCTGCTCCACCAGTCACCCTAGGGTGGCCAAATATGCAAATTTTAGAGGACACATGAGAAATACAGGTTGCAGGGCTGCATTGGCTCCAATGCAGCCCTGCAACCTATATTCTCTAAAGTTTTCCTATCTAGCCACCCTAAGCCACACCCACTGTGCAAGTCCCACTCCCCCACCCTAGGCCCAACCTGTGGTAAGTCCTGTCCCTACAGCTGCCAGCTCGGTAGCATGGTCTATGGTAGGAAAATGAGTTCAGGAAACAAGGTGAGGGAGCTCTAGCTGCCGGCAAGCAGACTCTCTGCTTGGATATTCAGGACTGAAAGCTGACCCCCTGACTCAGGAAATGTATATAGGGCCTTCAGCCAATCACAGGTGGGGCCCTGCTAGCCAATCAGGACCCTGGGCCAGGTAGCTCCTAAAGGGACAGTGGGTTTTCAGTTTTCAAGCTTTTGTGCTTGGAACCTCCTAGGTAGCCCTGAGGGAAGGGCTCTGATCGCAGCCCAAAGGCCCAGCAGGTGCTGGGTTCTGACAACCACCCAAGGAAACTGTGGAAGAACAATGGATCAAGCCCAGGCCTGCTGAGTTTAGGGTGGCCATACCTCCCCCGCACTGGTTCCAGTGCAGCCCTGCCCCATGTATTTTTCATAAACCTTCTCTTTTAAAGGGGAGGTACGGCCACCCTAACCGAGCCCCAGGTTACTTCCACTAATCACGGAACCATCTTTCCTGCTCCAGAAAGGTTTCTTCCAAACATCCAGGCAGGAGGGTTTTGGTGCCTCTGGAACTGGTTTTTCTAGATGTCACAAGCACGCAGATCAGAGTAAGGAGAGATTTTAGCAGGCCTTGCAAACAGGAAGTGATATAGGTATTAAACCTCATTACAGGGGCCAAGAGATTAACCGCGGGGAGGGCTGTGAATAAACGCTTTGTTGTGAAGCATTTTCAATTGCTAAGGGACTTTGGGGATACATCGCTGTAGCTACATTTGAGGCAAGCAAGCTCTGGTGATTTACCCAAATCATAGGCTCTGGCTCTATGGAGAGGAGGTGGTTTCTTTAGGGTAAAAACAAACGTGACGATAGCGCGCACCAAGTGGGGACTTAGTTTGTATTCGCTGCCCATTTATTAGGTGTTGCCCACATGTGGCCACCACCCACCCAACCACCACTCACGGCATCGTCCAAGGACATCACAGGCCCTCCGTGGGGGCAAATCCAGGCTAACTTGGGCAGGGAAAATCTGGGCTACTGTGCGGCCAGGATCGGACTTGACTGGGAATGCCATGACTGCAAAACAGCAATGGAGGGGCAGTTTCCGACAAAAGTGTCAGAAACTAGGACACGTAGTTTCAGGCCTAGTGGCGACAGGAAGCAGAGCACAGCAGGGAAGAACGCCTGTCCGTCTGTGAGGTTCGTTGTGCTAAAAACTCTGAGCAGGGGCTCAGTGGGGGTTGCATGGACCAAACCCAGACTAGCCTCTCATTTGCAAGCACCCTTAGAATGGGATACATTTTTAGTGATTACTTGTTACAGTTTATGGCAATGGGAACATTGTATTTATTATTTTAACTGGAGCTTGCAAACCTTTTTCCAATGACAATTAGACTGTCGTGCTGGAAGAGGACATCCGAGGTTTGGAAGAGAAGCAATTTTATTCATATTTATTTTGTAGCACTGAAAAACTGATTTAAAAGCCTGAGGAAGAGTTTTTCAGATTGAGACATGTTAGCAGCTGACACCCCAATCCATGCTCCACGTCCATGCCACAAACTCAATGTGCTCCACCCTGTACGCTTGGTGTCTGCATTGCACACACAGTGCTACACAAGTTGCACACTTGTGCACGTGGACTTGGCGCACAGCCCACACACCTGTCGCATGGACCTTAGATCAGCCCGAGAAACTCTGCTTACTCTACAATATTACTTCTGTAATTTATTAATTTATTATCCCATCCTATCCCAAGTACTCAGGGTGGATTATGACACAAAACCCTCAACCTCTTACCCCTAAATCTTCCCACACCCTATCCCTGCTTGCCTAATGTCTGGTCAAATAAAAAGGTCTTCCATAACCTCTAGAAGATGAGAAGGCTTGGGCTCAGATGAATGTTTATTAGAGGATGTTATTATTTCTGCAAAGACCATTTGTCTATAAATTGTTTATATTGATCTAGAACTGTTTTTCTGGAAGTTTGTTATTAATAAAGTTGCACTGTTTTATGTTTACTTTTTCATTATATTGATCTCTGCCTACAGTCTGTTGTGATTGTGTCTTACGTTGGTGTGACTTAGATCAATGAAGGCCTCTCAGTCTCTATTGCTTCCCTTCACATTTTTTTTTTGGCCTGTATCGCATCTATAGCCTAGAAAGGGCTGATGACAAATTTGGAACTGTGTAAAGCTCTCCTGAACAAAAACCCTGATTCAAACCCAAGCCGTTAAATCACTAAGAGCTGCTCCCTTAAATGCTGCTGTCAAAGGAGCCTTTTCGAACATGTATCAAAACTCAAGGGCAGCAGCCCCCTTTGCTCCATTCAAGGGCGTGCTGCATTCTGCTCTGGCCCAAAACCACTCTGAGTGCTGATTCATAAATGATGTGTTGGTTTAATCTATTTTTCACAGGGGGTGCTTGAGAGCAGGCAAATTAGAAACAGGTAGAAGGGACTATTATTACTGTCTCGTAGTGTGCCTTGGTACATGAGGATCGGATTAAGATAACATCTGGTCTATATTTCGTGAACTATTTCCCTTTTATCACAAGAAAACCGGCAACCCATCTCACAACTGCTCTTAATTTAGATCTAAATATCACTGATGAAACATTGTACAACATGCTGTTATCTATTAAAGCGATTTCCCTCAAGGAACATTTGATACTTTTATATTTTCCAGCAAAGCCAATCATACTCTCCCCCCACCCTGCCCCCCGACACTAACTAGTTGCCTTATAATCAGAGGCTCAAAGCATTGTGGGGGGAAACACACACAGACACACAATCACACAGCGAAGAACTAATGAGTCTGGGCCAAATCTTCTACTGGGGTAAATCCAGGTCAGCTTTATTGACTTTGGTGCAGCCATGTCAGTTCAGGATCGAGCTCTTTTGGACACTGACTTCTAGGGGTAGTCACTTGGGTTTTAACACAAAAGGCCCCTTTTGGCTTCAGTATCCAGGACACAAATATTGGGGCTCTGTGTTTGGGTTCTGAGTGATCCAAAAAAAAGTGGTATCTGAGGTATAGAACCTCAACGGGACCCCCACAACTGACGCCTATCCAGTTCAGAGCCAGCCTGCTCTTTGACTCTTTCCCCATGCACAGCCTTAACTAACTTCATTTAGGGTCCCCTCCTGCAAGGTGCCTAATTCTATGGGCTTTTACACGAGCTGGTTGCAGACTTAGGGTGATTTCAGATGTTACGCCGTCCCGATTCGTCCCAGTGAATTCCCAGCGGGGACAAACAGATCAATCACTCCCCCGTGGCCAAAAAACACCCCAAACAGACATGACGGGAGCGGAACCACGGCAGGGAATTGGGCCGACAGATCACGGACCGGGGCAGCGCAACAGACATTACGCCGCTCCCGGGCCGGGCCATGGTCAAAGCACCCGGAAGACGCTGGGGCGGTTCATTCCGGTTGCTGCTGTGTGCCCTTTAAATCTCCCTCCCCAGCCTGTGTTGTTGCCGGTTGCCCGGCAGTGGCGCTGCGTGCTTTGTCCCTGGCTGGGGATCATTTTGTTTGATCCCGGCCGGTGACGGCCGTCCAGAAGTTACTTTTTCTTGGTTCCCGTCGGGAATCTCTTTGGCCACGCTTCTGGACTTGGCCCGGGCCGGAGGTGTAGAAGCGTGGCTATTTTTGACCCCATGTGGGTATTCACTGTGATGAACATCTGGCGGCTGCCTAACAGATGTTCCGGGCGCTTTGGCCGTGCTGTGAGATTGACCGTGATTCACCGTGATTGAGCGTGATCTCATAACATCTGAAATCACCCTTTTCTGCCCTCCTTTGAAACTGCTTCAATTTGTCAATGTCCTTGAAATGAAATGCCCAAAATCGAACACAGTACTCCAGATGATGGCTGACCAGTGGGAAATAGAGTGGAATTATTACTCATGCTAAGTTGGAAACAATTAGGGGTGGGCAACAAAACATTTTACACATGCACAGCCCTTTCTCAAAATGATGCTGGCAGTATCGGCACTATTTTATGAAAGGGCAGCCGTTCTGCATATGTGTACTGTGTATGTGCATAGATGCGTCCTTTTACCAAAATGACACCAACACTGTGGACACCATTTTAGAAAAGGATAACCAGTCTGCGTATGCACAAAATGGCCACTGAGCATGTGCAGATGGGCGCCCCTTTTCCAAAATGGCACCGACACTGCGGGCACCATTTGGGGGATGAGCAGGCATGTGCAGAACAGTCCTGACAGTCATTTTGTGCACGCAGAAGGGTTTTTTGTTTTTAAATTTTTATAATGAAAATTGATGCTTTTTTGTTCTATTATTATTATTATTATTATAAACATTTGTATAGCACCAGCCATGCACCTGGTGCTTTACAAAACAAAGATAGACGTGGTCCCTGCCTATGGCTTACAATCTAAAAAGACAAGGAGGGGGCGACAAGGAGAGGGGACAAAGGGAAGACGGGAGAAGCAAACAAACATGCAAGCAGCTGTGAAGTCTCAGGTACACGTGCTTGGCTTGGTTACAGTTAGGCAGGAGTCTGCACAGGAGGGCAGACCATAAGTATTTGGGGAAGAACAACTAGCAGGCATTGGGAAAGGCAGCATGGAAGAAGTGGGTCTTGGGGAGGGATTTGAAGGTGCGGAGGCGAGATGGATGTGATAGGGAGGGAGTTCCAGGCATGGGGAGCAGTGAGGGAGAAGGGATGAATGTGGTATAGGGAGCATGGGAGATGCAGCAGAGTGGGGGAGAGGAGAGAGGAGGAGCGGAGGGCATGTGCAGGAGTGCGTAAGGAGATTATGTCTGAGAGGTAGAGGGGAGCTTGCCTGGGAAGTGTTTTATAGGTGAATACCAGGAGTTTAAACTGGATGTGTTTGGGAAGGGGGAGCCAGTGGAGAGAGGAGAGGAGAGGC
>QEPC01009645.1:1058036-1070332 GCA_003113815.1 Sphenodon punctatus | reverse complement strand
TCTTTCTGGGATGCTGTAGCTGTGGATTTGCTGCACTGAGCAGGGGGGTGGACTAGTTGGCCTCTGAGGTTCTAGGATTCCATGGCTGACTCACATTCAGTTTGTCATCAACCACAATTCCTAGATCTTTCTCATTGGTGTTGCTGCCAAGCCTGGAATCTCCCATCTTCTGCTTGTGGATTTGGTTTTCCTTCCCTAAACGTAGGCCTCAATATTGTTCTTGGATGAATTTTATTTTATTAATTCACCCCAGATTTCCAACCTATCAAGATTTTTTTTTATTATTCTAATTTTGTCTTCCAAGGTGTTCGCTACCCTTCCCAGTTTTGTGCCATCTGCAGACTTGATATGTATTCCCTCCACCCCATCATCCAAGTCGTTAATAAAGATGTTGAACAGCACCAGAGTCAGGACAGAGTCCTGCAGGACTTTACTTGATCCCCTCCCTCCAGTTCAGGGATGAGCCACTGATGATCAGCCAGCCGTGAATCCAGCTCATTGTAGTGTCTTCCAGCCCGTACTTTGCAAGCTTGCCATTAGGACACAAACTCAGCATTCAGGTTATTGCTTTTTGTTGGCAAGAACCAGGATTCTCAGCTCATTCTTGCAGACGAGAACAAGTGTTCACCTGCTCTGGGGCCAAGAGGGCTCAAAATGCTTGGAAACTAATCCAAAATGTATTAAAATGTTGAAAACATCATGCAGTATACATGATGTATACTGTACATTTTGGGCAGTATACATAGCACAAAATGCGTGCAACATGCACCCAAAAAAATTCCTTGTTTTTAATTTATGGATGAAATTGTTTATAGAGACCAGGAAGTTGGCCCACCTGGTGCATATATACAGCAAAACATTTCCACATTTATCCTGCTATCAAACTATGCAACTGTCAGACATAGCACTAGTGGGGTAAGATTGCTAAAGAAAAACATTGCCCACTCCTACCCACCCTTTTTCCTATCAGCGGTAATACTCCCATTTCCTTACCGCTATATGCATGCTCCATTTTCACTCCAAGTAAAGTAGTTGGAGAGAGTAATACATGTACATTTCAGAATCATTTCTTTTAAAATAATGACAACTGCATGTTCTTTCATGAGAAAATCAGCTTATTTTCCTTAACTAGCAGCATTGCAGATAATCGTCATGCACAAAGCTAATACGTACAAAACTAGCATGTCCATCTGTCTTACAGGGTAGGTTTCAAAGTTTCCAGCGAAGGCGAATTTAACAACCAAGTGCTAGTTTGCCGTGGCCACTGTTTCAAATGACGGCTGCCTGACTTCCAGTAGCAGCAGTGGAAAGTCTAACCCCCCCTGCCCAGGTTTCTTTTCTTGCGGTCTCTGAAGTCCACAAGAAATTAGGCTGAGCCTGCGTAAGGCTCATCTCAAAGCAGCCTTAAAGACATTGTTTACCTTGCATCAAAAGGTCAAAAACAGACACCTAAATCCCTTTGCCGTGGATTGACCGTTCAACACTTAACAGGATCATCTCAAATAATCTCCTTATTAAACCATCTTGGTCACTGTGCACCTAGGGATCCAGTGCTTTCCCATAACACAGTTACTGCTCTGTTGCAGCTTGTTGCCGGTTCTGATAAGATTCCTCCAGGCTTTGCAAAGAAGATTGCAATGGTTCTAGTTTGGGTAGGACCATATTGATTTTGGAGAAGAGACCCTCTCTGGAAAGGGCACCACACAGCATAGAAATGGAATAATGCTGCAAAGTTGTATCAGTGAACTGGATCCAACAAACCATCGAGCACCTCTGCCTAAAGATGTTCATGCTTTGGAAGCACCCCCTTTTAGGGGTTTAGAGCAGTACTACCAGCTTAAGAAGCAAGGCCCAAAAAACCTGAGTCATGTTGCTCTCCTAAAGATAGAGTATAAACTGTACCCAGTCCCAGCACTGAGAACTGAACTGCATACATTATTATGAAAGCTATCAGTAAGGAATTATCTACACTTCCTGGACGGACAGGTTTTCATACTCCTCTTAAAAGAAATTGTGCTCTTACAAAGTCCGCTATCCGTTACCATTCATCGAGGTACTGGGCATTTTTAGAAAGGAGACATTTCTCCCAGGTCTTAAAAATCTGGCTTGGGAAAACCCAAAAAATCTGGCTTGGGGAGGGATTCGGTGGGATTTGCCGGATCAGAAGTCACCCTGGCACCATTGGAAACAGCGACGTCGGGCAACTCCTGGAGATTTTGAGACCACGTCCATTTGAGACATGGGCTCGGCTATCAGGGACTTACCTAGTCCATGTCTCAAAACTTCTGGGTGTCGTCCAGTACCACAATTTCCAATGGCTCCTGGGTGACTTTCAGTCTGGCAAGAAGCATTTAAATCCCTCCTGCAAGGGTTTCCCCAAGCTGGATTTTTTAACTTCAGGAGAAATTTCTCCCATCTAAAAACGCCCATTGAGTCATTGAGGCATCACCAACAGATATGTCTACTGTCCTTACTATTCTACCATGCCCAGCTAGCTACACCTTTGATCCGTGATTAACATCTGCCATTCCAGGTACTTTAGCTGCAGACCCGGCCATAAACAGATTACCAATGCAGCTAAACAACAAACCCAATTACCAAATAATACCACAGCAGTTAATACCGTATTACTCTTACCATGTTACCACGTAACAAAATGTTACCATTACCAGTCTGAAATCAGGTCCAGGGTGGGGAGGGAGTAAACAGGAAAGGAACTATGGACAGGGCCATAGCTACCATGGAGCAAGGGGGCTCAGTTGAACCCAGGCGCTGAACTCTAGGGAGCCCCTTTGCAAGTGGTTTGAGCACAGCTAGGAAACTTTTAGAGTGGGCAGGGGAGGGAGTCAACACTCTGCCCCCACCCACTCTGAAAAATTGCCACTTGCAAAGGGTCTTTCCAAGAAGGAAGTTCTTAGACAGGGCAGGGATGGAGCGATGGCTATACCCACTCTTAAAAATTCCTTCCTAGTGGGGTTGCTGTTGCTCCTGGGGAAAGACGGGGCTCCCTGGGAGCCAAGGCGCTGGCACCACCTTTATAGCAGGAGGCGGAGGCTGGCCTGGAACCTCCTTGAGTCTTGCTACACCACTGATTATGGGCAAGTGGCAAGACAGTAAACGTCAATATGGTAAATGTTACAGTGCGGTTATGCAGTTATGCAATAAAACGGCTAACCCGTTAATCCACCAAACAATAAGACAGATACCACTTGGTCACCAGTCCATGCCAGATCAGGTTGGATCCAGCCAGTTACCAAAGGCCAGTGGATGACCCTTTCAGCTCTGTTTTCTGTGACCTCCTTTCGCCTGCAGGAGCCAGGTCAGCAGAACTCTACAACCTGATGGAGTCTAGAGATCCACGCATGCCTACCAGGGGCTCAACCAGCTCCCCCAAGCTCTGCACACACACCAGGGTCACAGGACTGTGGCAGGTGACAGGATCAAGGCCCAACGCCCTCAAGCACTTGCTTATCCCTACCGACTTCAGTGGGGCTAGGCTTTCCCCCTTGTTCTTCTGTCTTCCTCAGACAGCATACTAAGCAGCACAGTGCATTTTTGTTTGGGAAGCAGACAGGCAGAGCACTGTACACTGTCAGCTCTCCTCCTCATTTGGCGGTTCAAACAGAGGAATTGTCAGAGGAATGCGGTAATCTTTTTTTCAGCACTTTGCAAGAGTTCAAATCCCCAGAAAGCAGCCTATTGAGCTCGGCAAATAAAAACTTCTGTTTTCTCCACGAGTCCATAATTCATTTCCATGGACAGTAAATCAGGAGAGGAGGGGGGGTGGAGGGGGAAAAAAATGGATCCCGCAGACTCAAAAGTATTTTGCATACCTTCATTGCACATCCGCTTTATCCATTTCCACTGCAGCGTTACCACACTGAGCCACGGAATTAGCTAAGCATACACCCTACGCATAATCAGAAAGCATTTTTCAGCCATTTGGTTATACCATTTACTGTTAGTCGGGGAGGAAACAAAAATGTAAAGAATCTCAAACTGAAGGAAAATGATTCCACCTTGTTCCTTGCAAACCACCTGATGGGGAGAGGGGCAGAAAAGGAATATCATTGGCCGCCATCTTGTTTTTCCCTTGGAGGGGATTCAGAGGATAAAAACATCTCTCGCGGTTATCAGTGGCCAGGCTGGAGCCATTCATTTTTCACCTGCTCGTATTTGTTGCCTGGCAGGCAGTCAAGGGCGCTATTAGCCGAATTAAGATCCAGAAAAAAAGATTACCCCGCAGGAGGCAAGATAAGGCTGGGAGAGTGTGACTCTCTTATCAGTCTCACAATAAGGAACAGGTCAGGAAGGATTCAAGGTAGGTTTCGTTTCCAAACAGATAATCTCTGCTGAAATAATAGAGTAATTGTTTCTTTGAAAACCTTCTGTGCTGTGGCACACTACAGCTCAACGGAGAGAAATTCTGTATTTTCAGTGGAGAACGCCGGCAAGCCAGCGACACCCACACAGAGAGAAAGAGAATGCAATGCCAGAGCTTCATTCCCCAAGCCTGGCTAGGTCAATATAGTGAAGCGAGAAATATGGTTATTCCTGTTGTCTCTCTTGGTTTCGATAGGTCCATAAAAGGCTTTGGTCCATCAACATGCAGGAACATAATGCAAAATATTGCAAGAGCGGGGACAAAGGCTATTTGGACTCCAAGCTCTCTGGAGCAGTGCCTGGAGATATTATTTAAAGGGGTTTGGGTCAAAGACTCGAAACGTCTCATTGCATAACGAAGATGAAAAATCGCAGCTGATGAAGATCGACTCAGTTTTTCAGCTCCATTGTGGCACAACTGTCTCAACACTTGCCTGGGAAATCTACTGTCCCTTCAAAAACTCTGGTTGGGGCCAGTGGTAAGGGGGAACGGAGACCCCCACCATTCTGCGGTCCACAGAATACACCAATTGTGCCCTAATCTGCAGAGTAGAACTGAAACAAGTAGCTCATTTGCTACCTGTGAGTAATACCCACATTTTCAAGTACCATTTCGACTACTCGATGGGCTACCGAATAACTGATTGGGTAACTGGATACTTAAAAAACCCTGGTAATTTCCAGTACCCATTTTTTTAATATTCCTGTTACTGATTGGTAAATCAGGATGGAAAACCAAAAAAATCAGGACCAGAAGTCAACATTCTGGGTCATTCCAGGACATCAGGTAGCCCAAATCCAGTTAAAAAATCAGGCACCCGATATTTTAAAGTACCAGAAATTCGACCCGCAGGCCCATTTTTGCGGGTCCTCATTTCAGCTCTGCTGCAGAGCTATTCCTACGCAGACCTACCATGACTTTAAACCATTCCTCGAGTTGCCTAAATGAGACAAGGGACCATTGCGGCCTCCAGAGCAGCCCAGAGGGCGCGAAGGCAGGTTAGAGTTCGGTCTCCTCCAAGTGGCAAGTTGTTTGTTTTATCTCCAAGCAATTAATATTAGGGATGTGTGGAATCTGTAACATTATCTATCAGTTACAAAAACAAATGGAGCCCCATTCATTTTTGAAATGGTACAAAAACAGGTGGGGGAAAAAGCAAACGATTGTCATTTGATTTCAACCATTTTTTTTTTCATTTAAAAAGAAAATATTTTAAACCTGTGCGTGGACAAAATGGCTGCCGGAGCCATTCTGCACCGGCAGCGTCAGCGCCGTTTTGGAAAAAGGACAGGCCGTCTATGCATATGCAGACTGGCTGCCCTTTTCAAAAACAGCACCAATACCGCCAGCACCATTTTGGAAAAGGGCTGCCCATGCACAGCACAAGCCCCGGTGGCCATTTTGCACATGCCCTGGGATTTATTTATTTTTTAAATTAATTTTTAATTTAAAAAAAAAAAAAAACAGGGGAGAAAACGATAGGGTCATTTACAAAAAACCTGGAACGGGGTGGGTGGGGTTGTAAATGTAAATGAAAACGGTTGGGCTGCCTTCCCCCTAATTAATGTGATCACTCCTGTTGCGCCAGTTTCTGTGAGCGCATTTAACCTTTCTGGCGACACGAAGCTCCGCTACAGGCCTGAAGGGCAGCTCTGTTTGGCTTGAAAGCTTATCCTCTTAACTACTTTGCCTTTTGTTTACCTCCCACTTGGGCCAACACAGTCACCCCACTCTAAACAACCTCCAAGATGCTGCACAAAACCTCACCCAGGATCTTCCACACCTAGAGTTCCCATCACCCTCCAAGAGAAAATGAGAACGGGGCACGACCTCGGGGCAGGGGTGAGGAAAATAAGCTGTCATACCACTTTCTGACAGAACCCCGCCCTTGTGGCGCATTAGGGCATCACGGCGCTCCAGAGGGGGGGGGAAGGGGGAGGCGGGAAATAGCCACTTCCTGCTGCTTCCGGAAACCCTGATTCTTCAGATTAGCCGCAGGTGCCCCTAGCTACCCCTGAAAAACTACAGCTGCCCCTGGAGCCCCAAGACTCTGGGCTGGTCTCTGGGTGAAACAGAGGAGGGTGGAAAGTCTATCCACACCTATCCATGGGGCATGTAAGAATGTATGCTTACCTAAAGCACACCCGTCCTACTGAGCTATTTATTTGTAAGCACTTCAGATTTTATGGTTTCCCCCATGTCTTTTCTCACACATAAAATGCACGAACACACTATCAGCCAGAGTTTCAAAAAGAGGCCTGTTCCTATTTTAGAAAGTTCTAAGCCACAGACAAACATGCTCCGGTAAATAGATAGATAGATAGATAGATAGATAGATAGATAGATAGATAGATAGATATAGATATACACACACACACACACACACACACACATATACACACACACACACACACACACAGAGGAGTGACCAGGATAACTGTGGTAGAGCCCAGCCCTGCTCACCGGGATGAGCCTGACAGGACCCAGAAAGTTCCATTGGCTTTGGTTCGGCTTGGGAAGGCTCCCAGTCCAGGTCAGACCCATCTGTGGCATCACATTGCTTTGTGGGGGCTGGAGCCGTATCAGGAAAGAGTGCCTTAATCTCACCCCTTTCCCTGATGTACCCCACACCCTGACACAACATCGCAACTTCACAGTGTTTCGAGGCAGTGGGGCCATGTCAGAAAAGAGGCAGGGTTAAGCCGTTCCCTGCCCTCAACAGAGCGTCACGATGTCACCGTAAGCTGGAAGGGCAGGGCTGTCTGGTTCTGGTGAGAGCAGGACTTCAAGCCAAGCTTCTACTACGGGGTGTTCTTATTTATTTAAATTTATACAAATCCCACAATGGCTCAGGGCAGCTTATAATCCAGAAAAACAAAACAAAATAATAATAATAATAATAAAATTCATACAATAAAAACTTCCCCTCCTCACCCCAAAACCCCCAGCCCTCAACCCCACCCAAAAACTCCAACCAACCCGTATCCCCGCCCACCAAATGTTTTTTCAAATACAAACATTCCGCACCGCCTCCAGAAGATGCTTAGGCCTGGGCTCGAGCAAACCTCCCAGGGAAAGGAGTGCCACAAAACTTGGGCAGCCACTAAGAATGCCCCCCTAGGCACCCCTGTCCTATGGACAAGGGTAACAGATGGAACCTGCAAGAGGGCTCTCCCAGCCGACATAGGGGCCACAATGGGACATGGAAGGACAGACGGTCTTTCAGATATATGGGACCCAGACCGTTTAGGGCTTTAAAAGTCAAAACCAGCACTTTGAGTTGTGCCCAGAAAGCTATAAGCAGCCAGTGCAGACTTTGGAGCACCGGTGTAAGGTGTTCCCAGGGACTCATCCCACAAAAGGGGCCGAGCCGTCGCATTCTGCACCAGCTGCAGATTCTGGACAGTCAAGGGAATCCCCACAAAGAGCACATTGCAGTAATCTAGCCTCAATCCCTTCGCCTACGTTCAAAGTTATCGAATGCTCGCTGTGACTTGTTTGTGGACTTTTTTGCAGATAAAATCGCTCAAATCCACCAAGGCTTTGATGCAGCACTTTTAACAGTGGGTGAGCCAAAGACAGTCGAAGCCCCATCTTGTCCTCTTTTATGGGATGAATTTCAAGATGTGACACCCTGAGATGTGGATGATGCTCTTGGGACTGTTCGAGACACCTATTGTGAATTAGATCCATACCCATCCTGGCTGATTAAGGCCATCCAGGAGACGTTAGGGTCATTGCTGGCCAGGATAGCCAACGCCTCCTTTAGGGAGGGCAGGGTGCCGGATCGCCTCAAGGAAGCTACATTTAAAATATTAAAATACCAAAAACAGAAAAGCTAAAAAGGCAGAAAAACCCTCCCCCCATCCCTTGACTCTCCCCACCCTCCTCCCCGAAGGCCCAGCGGAACAACCAGGTCTTACAATATCTTTGGAAAGAGGGGAGGTCTGGGGAGAGACAGGCCTCCATCAGGAGGGAGTTCCACAGCTGAGGTGGCGGCCACTGAGAATGCCCTCTCCATTGTCGCCAACTGGGATACCCAGGGGACTTAGAGTCGGGCGCCCCCAGTCAACCGCAAGGGCCATGAAATTACCTAGGGCCTGAGGTGGTCTCACAGATAAGCAGGACCCAAGCCATTTAGGGCTTTACAGGTCATCATCAAGACCTTGAATTGGGCCCGGACGACAGTTGGCAGCCAGTGCAGAGTACGGAGCACAGGTGTAATGTGCTTGTGGCAGACCGTCCCCGCTAGGAGACGGGCTGCCACATTCTGCACCAGCTGCAGCCTCCAGACTGTCCTCAGGGGTATCCCTGGTTGTGGGGAAAGATGGGAAAGTGATGGCCCCAGTCTTTGATGGGGTCCATCCTCCCCCGGTATCCCAGGTCCATAGTCTGGGGGTGCTCCTGGATCCACAGCTTCACCTGGATGTCCAGGTGGCAGCTGTGGCAAAGGGTGCATTTCGCCAATTACACCTGGTATGTCAGCTTAGGCCATATGTCTCAGACTCGGACCTGGCCACAATCATCCATGCTTTCATTACCTCGAGATTAGACTACTGTAACGTGCTCTACATGGGGCTACCCTTGGTGATAGTCCGGAGACTGCAGCTGGTGCAGAATGCGGCAGCGGGCCGACACGAGCACATTACTCCAGTGCTCTGTTCTCTGCACTGACTGCCGATAGTCTTCCGGGCTCAATTCAAGGTGTTGACCTTTAAAGCCCTCAACGGCCTGGGCCCCACTTACCTGCAAGACCGCCTCACCCTCCAGATTCTGGATCGACCTCTGCAGTGGGCTGGGGGCGCCCTTCTTGAGGTCCCCCGGGTTTCCCAGGTGTCGACCATGAGGAGGGCGTTCTTGGTGGCTGCACCGCGGCTGTGGAGATCCCTCCCATTGGAGGTCTGCCTGACCGATGACCTTCCCTCTTTCCGTAAAAAGTGTAAAATCACTCAGATAAAATCACTCAGATATATCATGACTTCGATGCTGCATTTGCGACAGTGGGTGAACCAGAGGTAGTCGAAGCCCCGCCATGTCTGTTTTTCTGGGATCAGTTTCAGTGGGTGTCATCCACTGACGTGGCAGATGTCCTTGGGACAGTTCGGGCCACCTGTTGTGAATTAGATCCGTGCCCATCCTGGCTGGTGAAGGCCAGCCGGGAGAGGTTAGGGTCCTTGCTGGCGGGGGTGGTCAATGCCTCCCTTAGGGAGGGCAGAGTGCCAAGCCACCTCAAAGAGGCAGTGGTGCGGCCTCTGCTCAAGAAGCCATCTTTGGATGTTGACTCCCTGGCCAACTATTGGCCAGTCTCTAACCTTCCCTTTTTAGGGAAGGTTATTGAACGGGTGGTGGCCCAGCAGTTATAGGTGAATCTGGACTGGGTCAGTTTTCTTGATCCCTTGCAGTCTGGTTTTCGTCCTGGGTTTGGCACGGAGACTGCACTTGTGGCCTTGCTTGATGACCTACACCATCAATTTGATCAGGGGAGATCATCTATTTTTATCTTATTGGATCTGTTGGTGGTGTTTGATACCGTTGATCACGAAATGTTGTTGACAAGGCTGCGGGACCGGGTCAGGGTGAGTGGGATTGTTATTGAATGGTTTTGCTCATTCCTGGCCAGGAGAACTCAGTGGGTGGTTCTCGGGGAATGTACATCATCTCCTCGGGACCTCACATGTGGAGTCCCGCAGGGTTCTTTTCTGTCACCTCTCCTGTTCAACGTGTATATGCAGCCTTTGGGTGAGGTCATGAGAGGGTTCGGCGTGCGATTAGTACGCCAATGATACACAACTTTATGTCTCATATTTTGGAGACCCAGGCCCAGCAGTCTCGATGCTTACCCGGTGCCTGGCAGCTGTGGGGGATTGGATTGAGGGCAAGCTGTCTGAGGCTGAATTCATAGAAGACAGAGGTGGTGTTGGGTAGGACTGAGGGGGTGGTGGGTCCTGTCATTGGCGTGGTCTGCCCCCCTTTATCCACTCAGGTTCATAGTCTGGGGGTGCTCTTGACCCAGAGCTCCACCTGGATTGTCAGGTGGAGGCTGTGGCGAAGGGAGCATTTCACCAATTACATCTGGTACAACGGTTGTGGCCGTATGTCTCAGACTCGGATCTGGCCACCATCATCCATGCTTTCATTACCTCTCGACTGGACTACTGTAACGCACTCTACGTGGGGCTACCCCTGAGGACGGTCCGGAGGTTGCAGCTGATGCAGAATGCAGCAGCCCATCTCTTAATGGGGACGGGCCGCCACGAGCACATTACACCGGTGCTCCACTCTCTGCACTGGCTGCCTATTGTCTTCCGGGCCCAATTCAAGGTGTTGGTGATGACCTATAAAGCCCTAAGCGGCTTGGGTCCTGCTTATCTGCGAGACCGCCTCAAGTCCCGAGTCATTTCACAGCCCTGGCGGTCAGCCAGAGACGCCCAACTCAAAGTCCCCCAGGTATCCCAGTTGGCGACAACAGGGAGGGCATTTTCGGTGGCCGCACCTAGGCTGTGGAACTCCCTCCCGATGGAGGCCCATCTATCCTCAGACCTCCCCACTTTCCAAAGATATTGTAAGACCTGGTTGTTCCGCCGAGCCTTCAGGGAGGGGGCTGGCTGGGGTGGGGGGGTTGGAGAGGGACTGCCTTTAGTATTTTAAATATTTTTAGTATTTTTAATGGATTTTATATTATATTGTGATTATGTGTTATGTTGTTTGCTGCCCCGAACTGCCAATGCGCAGGAGGGTGAGGGATAAAAGTATTTGTAATAAATAAAAAAAATCTGGCTGTTCTGCCGGGCCTTTGCCGAGGGAGATGGGATGGGTGGGGTCTTATTGTTTGGAGGGTTTTTTTTAATTCTGGGAAATGTTGATTTTAATGAATTGTATTATATGTTTTTTAATGTTGTTAGCCGCCCCAAGATGCTTGTAGCAGGAGGGAGCGGCATACAAATGCTACTAGTATTAACATAAATAAATAAATAGATAAGTTGAAGAAAGCATGAATGACAGTGGCCAGATCAGAGTTAGAGAGAAAAGGCTGCAGCCTCCTCACCTGATGGAATTGGTGAAAAGTGCTCCCGGCCACTGCCGCAACCCGATGTTCCAGGTGCAGCAAGGGAGGCAGAAGCACTCCAAGGCTGTAAACCTGATTGACCGGAGGGGGCCAGATCCCATCAATAACAGGAGTTCCAATCCCCTCCAAGTCACAAGGGCGACCAAAAAAACATCACTTCAGTCTTGTCAGGATTCAGTTTCAATCAGCTCACCCTCATCCGGTTCCTGACAGCAGCCAGGCACTGGGAAAGCACGGAGACTGCGGGACCTGGCTCGGATGAAAATGAGAAGTAGAGCTGTCATCAGCGTACTGACGACACCTCAGCCCAAACCTCTGAATGACCTCGCCCAGCGGCCTCAGATACACATTGAACAAGAGGGGAGACAGACTAGAACCCTCCCTCCAGTATGATGAGCAATCACCCAACACCACCCACTGAGAGCTCCCTGACAGGGCAGAATAGAACCACCTAAGAGCCGTCCCATGCACCTCCGCCAGGTCCCGCAGTCAGGTCAACACCAGCTCATGATCAACTAATAATTAATAACAATTCCAGGGTGCCTGATACAGTCCTCTCTAATGTGCACAGTAAGAAGAATAAAAAGAATACACATGCAAATGCAAATGCTAGAGGCCTAAAAAGTAAGATGGGAGAATTAGAGTGGACGGCACTAAATGGAGATCTAGACGTTATAGGCATCACGGAGACATGGTGGAATGAGGATAACCAATGGGACACTGTAATACCAGGGTACCAAATAGATCGGAATGACAGAGTAGATAGAGTTGGTGGTGAGGTGGCTCTATATTTTCCTTAATATGTATAAAGAGATACTTGTTAAAATATTTCAGTATTTGTTTAAA
>QEPC01009645.1:1039976-1054973 GCA_003113815.1 Sphenodon punctatus | reverse complement strand
CCAGTACTATAGCTGAGTTTAAAAGAGGTTTGGACAAGTTTCTGGAAGATCGGTCCATTAGCAGCTATTAGCCAGACAGGATCAGGGAACATGACGGGAGCTGGGGGGAAACAACAGGGAATGGATCCCCCATTGTGACCTGTTGGGTGCTTCTCCCAAGCTACTGTGATTGGCCACTGTCGGAGACAGGATGTTGGGCTGGATGGACCATTGGTCTGACCCAGCATGGCACTTCTTATGTTCTTATAATCAACTGTAGCAAAGGTCACTGAAAGATCTAACTAGAGATCTAGACTGAGCCTTCTACTTCTCCACCTCCACTCTCTCCCTGATTAGTTGGGCCCTAATTGTCTCCCCATTGGCTGCCCTGGTCTGCATAAAGCACCTGCAGGGAACAGATGCAAGTGTATACCAGCCTGTGGAAAGAGACCCTTCCAGCTCTCCAGTTTCCCTGCTTCCCAATGTTCCCACTTTCTGGGTCCTCCAGCTTCAAGACTCCCCGCTGGGGGACCCAGTGCTGGACTTTAATACACCCTGAACCGACCAGACCAGACTAGGCTCTGAGAAAGGCAGGCTTGATCTATAACGCGGTGGCTTGTGTCAGGACTGGACTCCGATCAGCCCCAACGGAGTCAAGGTTGGGTCTGATTTTGGAGTCTGAAGGGCTCTAAAGCTTCTAAACCATGGAACAATACTGACTTCACTTTACCTGCACCCTGTCCACGAAGCTTAACTCTGCTGAAACTCCTGGACGTCCAACATGCTAAAGAAATGTAACTCCCGCTGACATGCGAATGAAACCAGAGCGGGATTTGGCTGGAGGAGGGCAGTTGATTTCCCCCCTACATTTCTGTCTGGGAAGAGGGTGCCGTGGTTTGACGTTCGGGGGATAATCTGCTGTCTCGGTTGCTCATCGTGTTAAGTAATATGGTCAGTTCCCAAACACAGGCCAACTAAATCCTTGGCATTGTACCACAGCTCTGGTTCTGCAGTGCTGCCTGTACTATGTAAATGTCTTCCCCCTGCTTTCAAACAGGGAGGGAGGTATAGTGGCCGGCTGTGATAAGGGACTCAACAACAGGCTTACAAGCCGTCGGTTTGAGTGTTGCTCAGTCTCCTGCTGGATGGTCACCTCCAGGGCTACCCAGCTGTGAACGGGACCTGATCTGAGTTATGGGTGGCCAGGACGATGGTGGCAGAGCCCTGCTTGCCCAGCTGAGCCCGTCAGCACCCAAAGAGTCATGTCGTTCTCAGCCTGGGAACCCTCCGAGGTTGGGTCAAAGGCAGATGGAGGTGGTGCCAGATGCATCGTAGGGGCATGCAGCAGAGACATCATTTGTTTTCGTTTTAGTCTACAATCCCTTCGTTTTCAGGGGGGTTCATAAATGAACCCTACCGTTTTCATTTTGTTGTTGTTTGTTTTATTTATTAAAAGTAATAATCACTGCGCATTCACGAAACGGCCACTGGAGCATTCTGCGCATGCGCAGCCCTTTTCCAAAATGGTGCCGACACGGTGGGTGCCATTTTGGGAAAGGGCGCGCATGGCCCCAGTGGCCATTTTGTATATATGCTGGATTTTTTTTATTTTTATAACAAAAACAGACGCTTCTTTGTTTGTTTTTGTCTGTTTTAGCTACCTTTGTCATCCGTTTTGGTATTTTAATTGCTAAAACAATTGGGACTTTGTTCGTTTTAGCAATTAAAGTAACGAAAACAAATTGCCCGCCCTTACTGCGTCATTCCTTATGGTGCTGTAGGCTGCATGGGAAGGAGTTTGGCTTTCCAAGCAGAGAACAACATGGGATCAAGCTTGATTTTCCAGGAGACTTCTACATTTCTATTCCTACTTCTCCGCTAGGAGTGAGTGCTCTGTTTGTGTGAATGCTTCTGAAGTAAATATTCATGTACTTTGAAGAGGGTTGTTGGAGCTGCTGTGGGGTTGGCTGGTAACATCTGGGGCTGCCCCACCCCCACCCCCTGGCTTCTACATGTAGCTAGCCACCATTGGAGGTGGCTGCCACCAGCTGCTAGCCGCTTGGGGCTGGGGGTTGGCTTCGATTATTTACTTTTATTAAAAAATATATACTTTTAATAGTTGTATGGGATGGTGATGGGTCTTGCCACTGCCCCTGGGGGGTGGGGAATTTATATTTTAAGTTTGTGAGTGTTTGGAGGGAGGCTGAGGTGCAGGTGGGGTGGCTCGACTCTCTTCCCCTGGTAAGAGATGGTGGGGTAAGGTAGAAAGTTCTCCAAGATAGCCATGGCCTCTCTGTGAGAGAGGAGGGGGCTCGGTTGGCAGAGGGTGGGGTGGGGTCTCCTCTGGGTGAGATTTTATTTTATATGTATTGTGACTTTTTAAAAAAAACTGTTGTAACCGCCCTGAGCCATTTGGGGGAAAGGGTGGGGTATAAGTTAATAAATAAAATAAATAATAATCTATTCATTGGAATGTGGCCATAGATCAGAGGTGGGGAACCTCGGGCTCAGGGGCTATATGTGGTTCATTATTTGGCCTCTTTCCAGGTCCTGAATCTGACCTAGAGTTGCCACTTTTTTGCGGTTTGACCCGCGAGACTCCCATAGACCACAATGGGAGTCTCAGGGGTCAATCAATTATTTTATTAAATGTTTGACCATTGGTCATTACAAAATAAACACACACATAATAAAACACTATAAATTTCTAGCAAGTTTGTTAGTCCACACAAAATAACACATTTCCACCAGCCAATAAGGTTTTATAAAAAACTACAACCATTTGTTAATCCGAATAAACTTAAATTCCTTCTTCCTCTACCACTGTTTATAAAGTTAATAATGTCCCTCAAAATTGAATAAAAACATAATAAAACAATCCAAAATATCAAAAAAATAACCACTACACAATCCTAGCACCCAAAGACACAATAACCCAAAGGAGACTATAAACAGAGTTCCTCCAGATTCCCCCTCTGGTCATTTCCGCCCAAAAAATCCTCTCCTCCTCCACTCTCATAGGGAGCCAAAGATTTTAACATCATAAGGACCCTTAACCCGAATTTGAGTTCTCTACCATATTCATTCTCCTATGAGTCCTATCACTGTCCACTACCCGACTTTGCCTTATCTGATCGGCTAAATTTGCAAAAATTGCGACTTCCTTTGTTAACTCTGATGCTGTTGCGTCTAAACATAACCTATAACACTTGGCCACTGAGTTCTGGTCCGAAGCATAGTTAACATTGGACATTCAAAAATCAGATGTTTGTTTGTATCTACTGCCTGGAGATCACAGAAACGACATAACGTATCTTCTCATGGAATCCCCCAATAACGGCCCTCGAGAATGGCCGACGGGAAAACCCCACAACGCAGTCTGGAGAACACCCGCCTGGTATGAAAGTTTGGCCACGCCACCAAGTGGGAGGAGTTTCCAAGGGGCACTCCCGGGGGGACATAATCCCTAACTATCTGTTGGAGCTGCACTTGGGCCGAATCCAACTGACGTTGTTGATCTCTAAGGCGTTCCTTCACCAGGAACCATGCTATTTTAAACCCAATATCTACCAGCCTAGAAGGATCGAAACCCAACTTTCTAATTACCTCCTCCACTTGTCCCATCCAAGACTCCAAAAGCCCTCCATCCCTTGCTAACCTCACTAGGGACTTATCCTCGGGGGGTAGCAAAACGATCTTCAGCCAGTATCGCACTATAGACTGGAGGGCAGTAAGGCGTATTGGCCAACAGCCCAATTCCAATCTCAGCAAAATCTGAGGAGTTCCTTTCGGGACTCCCAGAATTGCCTGCATAAAAGCGTTCTGAGCCATCTCAAGATTATCAATAAATGTCAGACCCCATACTGGGAAGGCATAAAGTAACTGAGGAATGACTTTAGCCCGAAACAGACAGAGGGCAAGAAGCACCATCCTACCTCCTTTACCATAAAAGAACTTCAAGATAATTCCTGTCGTCTGGGAAGCTTGACTCTTCGCCACAGCCCCCTGTGCCGGCCGACTCAAGGAGCCAGAGAAATTAACTCCCAGATATCTGAACTGGGACACTTGGGAGATTTCATTGGACCCAAATTCTCCACTGGTGCACTTCTTTGTTCTTCCTACATCCTACAAGCATAACCTTTGTTTTAGTAAAGTTAATGGCCAAACCCTCTCTCGCGGCATAACCCCCCATGGACTGCATGGCCCTCCGAAGTCCAATTAAGGACTGCGATATAAGAACCGCATCATCCGCATACAGGAGGGATGAGATCTTCCTGTCCCCTATCTGCAGAGGATGAGAGTCCACAGTTAACAAATGAGGGGGCAGGTCGTTTATAAAGAGGTTGAAAAGAACTGGTGCCAAAAGGCACCCTTGTCTTACCCCGCGAGTCACCTCCACCTTCCTTGTGAGGGCACCTTCCTGATTGTAGCGCACCTGGAGAGTATTTCCCCTATGAAGCTGCATCAGGAGATACAATAGTCGAGGCTCCATCCACAGGGAGCTAAGCTTACCCCAAAGCCGCTCCCTGCAGATGGAGTCAAAAGCCATCTTCAGATCCACAAAACACTCAGGGATCAAACTGCAACAAGTGGCAACCCTAATCTGACCCCCGAATCCAGTTCCTACCCCCCCCCCCTACCCCCAGCACTGAAAAACTGAGCTCAGGGAAAGGGAACAGAGATGAGGGATTAAAGTGAGGGATGTGTCCCCTGGGGGCAGGACGCAGAAGGTGTTGTGGGTGAGGGGAGAAGGGCCAGAACTGGCAAACGCCTAGTTCCATACTCTCACTGAGCTTGGCGGAATCGCTTTCTGACTCGGATCTGGCCACCATCATCCCGGCTTTCATCACCTCAAGACACGACTACTGCAATGTGTTCTACATTGGGTTGTCTTTGGTGAGTGTTCAGAAGCTGCAGCTGGTGCATAATGATGTGGTCCGGCTCCTTTCTGGGGTGGGTCGCCGTAAGCACATTACACCTGTGCTCTATAATTTGCACTGGCTTTCTATGGATTTCCGGACACAGTTCAAGGTGCAGGTTTTGACCTTTAAAGCCCTAAACAGCTTGGGCCCCACATATCTGAAAGGCTGCCTTTCCTTCCATGTGTCACTGTGGCCCTTGAAGTCAGCTGGGAGCACCCTCTCGTGGATACCACCACCCAATTTTGTCCTCACAAAAAGGGTCCGCAGAAAGACGTTCTCAGTTGCCGACCCTCTACTTTGGAATTCCCTTCCCCTGGAGGTCCACCAGAGCCTGAGGGCGCTTTTAAACGAGCCCTCTCCCAAGCAGGAGAGGGCTCAACCCGGCATCTAAACCCCGCGTTCCTCTCTACGACGTGTCTGATGTTCCCAAGAGCAGAGAGTATGTGCGCATGCGCACTCTGACAGGGAACCCGGAAGCGCGGGTTAAAGCCGGCACAGCGGCAATCCGCGTTGAAGGGGGCAGGATCGCCGGGCCGGCTTGACACGAGGGAGACGCAGCTGCACTCCGCGTCGGGCATTTCAATGGACGGTGTCAATGGCGGCTGTTAAAGGGCTCAGCCGCCATTTCCATCTCATTTAAAAGCGCCCTGAGTCTTTTCCAGAGGCAGCGTGAAACTTTTTTGTTTGGCAGAGCTTCTGCCAGGTGAGGATAGAGGTAGAGAAGGGGAGGCGGGAGGGGGAAATTGTTTTATGTTTTTATTTCTGCTTCTGTAAAATCACCCTGCGCCTTCAGGGAAGGGTGGGATATACATTTTAATTAAATAAATACATCTCCAAAAGAACGGAGTGGCAAGGGAGAGAGACAGGGGAAGGAACAGGAATGTGAAAGGGGAGAGAAAGAGAAAATGAGGTGTATGTGTGGTGTGGGGGAGGAGCTTCAGCTATGACCAACAAGTAAAAGTGGCAACATTTATTTATTTTTTTAAATGGTTGATATCCATGGCATAGATCCACAATCTACTTGAGCACACCCCTTAAACACCTCTCCCCCAACTTTTGTGCAGCCCTCAAAGCTTGTCCTAACTTTCAAAGTTGCCCCTGGGAGAGAAAGGTTCCTACCTCTGCCACAGACATCTCAATTGATATCAAGGAGCAAGAGAAGAGTCGCATTTCCTTACACACGTCTGCGCCGGTGCCATCCATTCCACTTCTGGCCCAGTCACACGTTACATTTGTTCTTTAAGAGAATAAAGTTATTTAGGGAAAACATTGGGTTTAATGGTAACGCTACTTTTAATTTCACATCCCGCCAAAGGTACGTCAAGGCTAATGTATTCGTTGTATTCTTAAATATTCCAGCCCATCTGAACTTGGCTGGGAGGTGGGGGCTAACATTTGTGTGGTGACGAGAAGAGTCAGCATTTTTAATAGAAAACACAGGGTCGGGAGGGTTTGGGAAGTTGCATGCAAGAAACCTGCTGCGATAGCTTAGGAGATCTTAGCAAGAGACAGTTTGCGTGTTTGAAAATCAGGCAGGATCTCAGTCCGTCTTTCTCCCTGCGCGGCCGCAGGAATGATCTGGTAAAGATATTCCAGGAGACATAGGTGACTGGTAACTGTCAGTAGCGGGGGGTCCTGAAAATCTGGGGGTGGCACTTCCCCCCCCCCCAGTCACCTATGCCAGGAGTAATCCAAAATAAAAACATCTTCTGTTTCACACAAAAGGCATACTGAGCTTTCTAAGCAGGAACGGAGAACATTGTGCTGGTTAGATCATATCTGGGCTACCCACTCAAGATAAATGATTGATTTAGCAGAGCTACCACCTCATTCTTTCGCCCGGAGATTCAGATGCTTATAGCCAATTGATGTTGTCCAGGGGGAGGGGGGGTGTTTCCCCCCTCAAAAATAGCTGTGATTCCTTAGATTCCATGAGGCGATTCCCTTAATAACCAGAGGAGCCTCAGCAACCATCAAGCGAAGGTACAATTCGGTGTCTCCATTGCGAGCACTCCTCTGGATTGAGGCTTACACCGCTGGTCTGTTTAAGCTGCTGTTAGGAAAGCCAGCCCTACTAAACAATGTTGTGGTTAGAGAAGGTGAGGTTTGGGGGAATGGGGGGCGGGGGAGTGGTAAGTCTAAGATTATTTCTATGCAACATTAAAGTCCTGGCTGAGCTTCCATGGATCAGTGGCAACAGCAGGGGCGTAGCTAGCTTGGGATGGGCCCCAGGGACAAGAAATGTCCGTGGGCCCCCCTGCATCTTTTTCCCTGACAGTGGTGAAGCTGTCGGCTGGCCTAGGAGCACCTCCCAGCTCTGCCAGCTTAGGGGCGCTGGGCTGCTGGTGCTGGGGACTTACTTGCTCGCAGCGTGCTGCTGATGGCCTGCTGCTGGGTCCATCCGTCTTCTGGGCCGGCAGCAAGCTGGTTAGACTGGGCCTCCCTANTCAATGCGCGGTACGCTGGAGTGGGAATGTGCTTGGTGGTGGTTCCAATCAGTTACCGAGAGGAGCCACTGCCCGGCACCTTCCTGCTCAGGCTGGGCCTCCCTAGAGCCAGCCCTGCCCAGACCAGGTCCTGACTGGTGGGGAGGACTCCTCCTCCATGAAGTTACCGAGAGGAGCCGCTGTCCGGCACCTTCCTGCTCAGGCTGGGCCTCCCTAGAGCCAGCCCTGCCCAGACCAGGTCCTGACTGGTGGGGAGGACTCCTCCTCCATGACATGGCACCGGGGTGGGGCGAGTCGAGCCACGAGGCTTGTGAGTGTGACCTGGCCTGACACAGATGGCTGCATGGGGCCCCTTCCCCTCTCTGCCCACGGTTGCAACGTGGGCAGGGAGGGGGAAGGGGCCAACACAGCAGCCGGAAGGGCCCCCAGCCAGCTCAGGTGGCAAATTTTTTTAAAAGAAAGAGGGGGAAAAAAAGGGGGGGAAGGGTGGCTTAGCTAACTTGGATATTGGGCCCCCAGACAGTACAGGCCCCAGGACGAATGTCCCTGTTTGTCCAACGGTAGCTACACCCCTGGACAACAGCCAGTGCCATGATTCACCATGGGCTTCAATGAGACTAGGCGAAAGGGTGATTTTGGGAGGGAGAGATGTGACTTGGGTGAGACTCCCCCAAGTGAGAGATGGGGGGAGAGGGCGTGAATAGAGAGGGAAGATTTGGGGGGGGGGTAGCCATGGCCCCTTGTGAGGTGGGTGGGACAGGCCAGTTGGGCACGGGGAAAGGTGGAAGTTTTGTTTGATATGTATTTTAATTACAATGTGTTTTGTTTTTTTAATTATTGTAAGCCTCTCTGAGCCACTTCTGGAATAGGGTGGGGCAACAATAGTGATGCTCTGAGGTAATTGGTCTTTGGATTGTGGCCAAAGTTCCCACGGATTTCAAGAGGATGGCCGAAAAAGATCAACAGTTCTTAATCCACAGAGATTCTCCGTAGACTCGGAATGGTGCGTGGAGAGCCACGTCTGGATTTTTAACCACAGCGTATCGTCATTCACTGATCTGACTCTGTTTCCACTGACATCAGGGACTCTCCCCCTGCTGGGATGAACCTTGCAGCCATGGCTTCATCCTGGGAGGGAGCAGAGCAGGAAAGGTGTGTGTCATGGGGAGGGGCCCAGAAGCAGCTAAGACCACAGGAGCACGAAAGCCAAGGAGGGAACTAGGGCACCATAGCAGCAGTGGGAGGTGTGGGGGGGCGTTGAATTAGAATTTACTGGACTGGCAGCAATTTGGGGGGCTGCCCTGGAATGAGGAGGAGGGTCCCAGTTAGTTTTGCTCAACACCTATTGGGACGCAGGGCGGGGAGGAGGGGCAAAGCTAACTTCCCTGCCTTCTACTGGCAGACATTGCCAAGAGAAGGGGCCAGCTGCGCCCCTCCTCCTTGCTCCTGTCTACCAATAGGTGCTGAGCAGGGCTAGCTGGTCCCAAACCTATCCACCCCTACTCACTCCCTGATTGGCTGAGCCCTGTTTCCCAATTGGATGCCTTGGTCCATATAAGGAGCTTACAGGAAGTGTCTCCACAACACAACTGGATATCAGACTGTGGAAAGGGACCCTCCTCCACCAGTGCTCCTGCACCCCAGATGTCTCCTCTCAGCCCCTGGGGATCCAGTGCTTGATTCTGGTGCCCCCTGAACTAGAGCAGGCTAGTCTCCAGCAGTTGGTTCCTTTGGAGGAGAGAGAGAGACTAGAGTCTTACGGTGCCATAGAAATCTATTTATTTACCAGTTTGCAGGTTGAAGAGGGGTGAATGGGGCAGCAGTTGGAAGCATATATAATCCTTCCCTCAGAGTCTGTTCACAGAGCCCTGCTGTCCCTATGCCCCAATCCAGCCTCGCCAAGGACCCTGCTGCCCCACAAGGAGGCCTATTTTACAGGCCTCATCGGAAATAAGCCCACTTCCCCCTCCTCCCCCCAATGCATACAATGCTTTTTATTCCTCTGAATAAAGGCACACCTCTTGTTTCTACCAACTCAAAACTCTGCACAGCCGCTTCTGTCCTGGAGTGAGGGGGAAGGTAACAAAAAGCAGAAGCAAAGAATGGAGTCAAGTAAAGAGCCTTCCAAGTCTTTCGTATGCAAGGGTGGCAGGAAGTTGGGAACCTAGTCTACAGATGGGGTGTCGTCGGGCTGCTTTCAGAACTGGAACCATGGGATCAAGGATTGTCCTTTCAAGTGTACTCTTGGCTGGTAATGACGATGGAAGCATGCCGTCTGTTAGGTGGTAAGTAATGATGGAGCATTGCTAAATCTCTCCGTCTACCTCTTTGGAGCTGGTCTCTCCGTCTACCTCTTTGGAGCTGGCCGTAACAGCCATCAAAACAAATTCCAGGTTGAAGCTTGGTGCTCACGATCTCAGCCCACTTGCCGGCTGGATTCTCCTTTGAGTGACTTTCTTAACTATGAAACTGATGGGGAAACAACAATATGGTAAACTGCACACAGCTGTATTATGTGGTAAATCGGTTAAAACGTTAACCAGTTAAAACACCAAACATGATACCACTCAGTAACTAATTCTTGCCAGAGTGGATACCATGAATCCAGCTGGTTATCGGTTAGCAGCAGATAACCCTTTCATCTCTACCTGTCCCTATATCATATCAATCACAAGTCTTCTCTCTGCTCATGTAGAGAATAGCTAGTCAAGGTTAATCCTATACCTTACTTGATAGTTAAGTCGAGGTAGTCTGTCTATAGGCTAGGTGTCATGGGGAGGGGGGAAAGGGAAGGGGGGGAAAGGGTCATGATAGGGAGCTGGGAGGGGAAAGGGGATCAAGAGAGGGGGGCGGCTTCTATGAATGGTCGGCACTCTATCTAGGATATAAGGATCCCTCAGGGTGTAGGGTGGGCTTTCCCTCAAACTTGGAGAGCAACCCTTTTCAACATTGGGATCAAGGACCAGAAACCAATGGCCCCAAGAGGGAGAGTACATCAAGGACAAAACCAGTTGCTCAAGGGAATATCCAGGTCCCAGGGCACCGTAATAGGGAGGAGTGGGGAAATACAGGGATATGATTCCAAGGAGGGGAGAAGGGGGAGGGGACCGCAAGGTCAAGGAAGGTGAGGGGATAGGTCTTGCGTTCAGGGGAGAAGGAGTGAAAGGGAAGAAAAGGACTGGGGAAACGGGCAAGGAACCAGGTACCAAATCACAATCCGCTTATCCAGGAAATCAATACAAGAAACAGTACACAGACACTCACCACTCACTCTAGCAAACACTCTGAGATAGGGCAGGGAAACATGGGGAACAATCACACTCTAGTCAGCTGTAGGCAAATAGCAAAAGACAAGAATACACCACAAGATCCAGGGGGCCAGCTTCTCGAAACGATTACCGGCGGGTTACCCAAGCCCCGCCGGTACGTTTTATAGTTGATAGCTCCTCCCCCATGCCGGCGTGCTCAGGGCGTGGCCCCCCCGGGGCCCCCCCGCCCGCCTACGGCCATCTGCAATATGCCACGCACCTGGAAACGGGGTGGAGCCAAGCCTCTCCTGTCAGCATGAGGCTCCGCCCCCTGCTGCGTGCGTCCCCCCGTCTGACTCTCCTGCCGCGCCGAACAGTGCGCCCGGCATTCCCCCTACGTCCGCCCGCTTGGCTGCTGACACTAGGACTTTCTCTTGAGTTAAAAGCAGCCCTGTTCCTTGAATGGAGACAGGACTTCTGAGTAAGTCTATCACTTTCTCCAAGAAAACGTTGGATCCAATGGGCTCTATATGGGGCCAAATCTCAGTCCCTTTGCAGGCGCTGGAGATGATTCACCTGGAGTCATACTAGGCCCTTACAACATACCAGTAACTCTTTCATAAACCATTTATTATTATTTTATATTAGATAAACAAAAAACCTACCGTTTTACAAACTTAGTTAAGGCAGATTCATACCAAGCAAACTTTAACAAACCTAGAAATTGTGTGTTAAGGCTCCTGTCTTAACTTCCACACCATGTAAGCAGTAAACATGTTGTATGGCTTCGCATACTGTGCTCGCTTACAACTTAGGCTCCATGCACCCACACTTTGCCTTGGTCTTTCAGCTCCAATCCTCTTCCTTTGCAGTTTGGGGGCAACACTAAAGCTTATCAGAATGCTTTGTAAGTGTTTAATAAGAATTTGGGTACACATTGACATTAAATGCATGGAAAGGCCAATGGAAGGAATGGAGGAAACATTAATCCTAATTTGGGATTAAATATCTCATTAAGTGTTTCTGAAATAATACAATGGAGATGCATCTTTGGGGGTGGGGGGAGAGATGATGTGGAATAACAAAGGCAGCAGGGAGGGATGGTGGAATGTCAGGGAGCAGGATATAAGGATGAAGTAGAGGAGGAAAGAACTTGGTGGAATAATAGGAGGAATGACATAAGGAATTAGTAGAATCTTGAGATTGTTGGGGATGTAAATGACTGGGAGGAGTGATAGAGGATGGGAAACACTACCATGGTTCTATTAAGCACCATAGGTACGTCCTTGTTGTTCTACTCTGTATTGCCTCGTTGTGTTTTTCAACTCCTCTTCCGGGTGGGGGGGGTGTTGTCATCTCACACAATGTGTCACATTCTGTATTAGAGATGATCTTCATTATATTGGTCAGGAATTGGCTCCATAATTCATACTTCCCCCTATCCCAGAAGTGGCTCTAGGCGGCTTATGATAATTAAAAAAATATTCTGAATTGAAAGATAAAATAAACCCCACCCCCTCCCTATTCCACCCCAAATGGCTTGGATGCCAGGAATCTGAAAGCCCACCTCGTCCCTTATGTTCTGTTGTGGGCTCTCAGGTCAGCTGAGGGCGCCCTCTCGTGAGTACCAACTACTGCCCATGAGGTTTGTACAATGAGGGCGCGCAGAGAGACGTTCTCGATGGCGGCTGCTCCACACTTATGGAACTCTCCCCCCCTTGGAGATCCGCCTCAGCCCAGGTCACTAGCTTGTCTTTCAGAAGTGACGTAAGACCTTTTCGTCTGGGTCAGGCTGGAAATAAGGTTGGGTGGGATGAGGTGGAGGCTGGGGTTTAGGTGTTTTAAACATGTTTTGTTATGTATTTTATATATTTCTGTAAGCTGCCCTGAGCCTTTGAGGGAAGGGCATGATAAAAGTTGATTCAATAAATAAATTCTTAACCATCTTATCTCACCTACTTCCAATAGTCACTTGCTCTCTTCATTGGAGGAACGCTAGAGTTGAAAGTGTCCTCAAGGGTCATCTAGTCTAACCTTCTCTTTGGGCACAGGATGACCCCAGAAACATCATGGCGGTCTCTCTCTGGACATTTTCAAAGAGAGGCTAGAGAGCCTACAGCCTCTCTAGGCAGCTTGTCCGTTGCCACACGGCTTTTCCGGATATTTATCCCCTCCTCTCACAGAGGAGCCATGTCTAACCGGAGATGCTTCCTTCACTGCTCCCATGTCTCTCACCCAGGGGAGGTATCATCCCACGCAGAACACACCCCTTCCTCCCAAACTCACCCTTCCACCCTCCCACAGCAAAGGATGTAGCTATAGCAGGGACAAACAGGGCAACTCCATTGGGGTCCCAAGCCTGCCATGACTACTCTTCCTCGTGCCACTTCTGCCCCTTACTAGTAGGGTCAAGGATGAAAGATCCCCTTTCCATTTCCTGTACCAGGGCCAATTCTAACCTAGCTATGCCCCTGCTCCCCTCTGCCATTGCACTCTCCCAAAAGACATCCCCCATAAAATACAAGGAGCAACCGCCTGGGGAGGCAGCACACTGAAGCCATTGCATCCCTATAAACGTCAAGAGGTCTCCGAGGACACCCTATTTCTGGCATTCAGCAGCCAGATGCCTCCTTCCACACAAGTTCAGCCATTCCTCACAATGAGTGACCCAACCTGTTCCTCATGCAGGGCTTAATTTGTGTGTGGGGGGCTTGCCACAGTTAAATTCCAGGGGGGAGCTGAGCCCCAGGAAATATTCCCATTTCCCACTAGGAGAGTGCACCCAGAAATGTGAAAGGCCAGGGAAAGGCTGATTTCAGGGTTAGAAATGAGAGCCAGAAGAAACCTGCATGATTTATTTGGCTTCTAATAATGGCATCTGCACCCCCATCCTGTGAGCTGGCCGTCGTCTAGATTCAATCACAAGAACTCCTGTTTTATATTCAACTGTAGAGAGGCAGGTTAGTCTAGTGGTTGGGTGACTAGCTAGAGACTAGGGTTCATTTCCCAGTTCTGTCAAGTTCTGGGGTAGGGAGCGGTGGCTTGGGAAGCAGGTTTGGGCCCTGGCAATTCATTTTTATATATACTGTCCTCATGGTTAAGGCAACAAACGTTTCACAAGCAAGAGGTACTTTATAAAGAAAATAAACAAGGGGCTTCTTTCAGAGTCCCTGTGTACGGTGATCTGCACAGTGTGGTCTAACAGAAAGGCCTCCAGTTTTGCTAGCAAGATTTACACCTTTCTCTGCGGTCCAGTAGCCACCTCACAAATACTACTCAGCCTTTTAAAAAAAAATTGAAAAGACTTTAAGGTGACAGTCTCCAGAACAGCAACGTTGGGCACCCATCACTTCTCAAGGAAGGGTGAGGAACCTTGGGACCAGGAGTCAAATGCAGCCGGCAGCTAATTTTTTTGTGGCCCCTTTCCAGTTACGAGATCAGGCCCTTGGATTTTTTAATTTATTTATTTATTTAAAACTTATATCCCGCCCCTCGTGCCCAGAGGCAGCTCGGGGCAGTGAACCACACACACACACACAAAATTCAACAATAAAACATTTTAAAACAAATAATAAAAACTCACCCTCCCCACCTCCCCCATCCTATCCCCTCCCCTTCGCCAAAGGCCTGGCGGAACAGCCAGGTCTTACACAAACATCAAAACGACAGGAGGGTGGGGGCCAACCGGACCTCCTCCGGGAGTAAATTCCACAGCACAGGGGCAGCCACCGAAAAAGATCTCACAACAGTGGCCACCCGCCTCGCCCGAGGAACCTCCAAAAAGGCCCCACGGATGATCTCAGAAATCGCACAGGCACATGGGGAGTGAGGTGATCCCGCAGATAGGCAGGGCCCAGGCCATGAAGGGCTTTAAAGGTCAAAACCAGCACCTTGAACCTAGCCCGGTGCTTTATAGGCAGCCAGTGCAGAACCCGGAGCACAGGTGTCATGCGCTCCCCGCGGCCTGCCCCAGTAAGGAGACGGGCCGCGGCATTCTGCACCAGCTGCAGCCTCCGGACCAGCTTCTCGGGCAGCCCCACGTAGAGCGCGTTGCCGTAATCCAGCCTCGAGGTGATGAAGGCATGGATGACAGTGGCGAGGTCAGAGTCTGAGAGACACGGCCGAAGCCTCCAGACAAGATGCAACTGCCGAAACGCACTCCCCGCCACGGCCACAACCTGAGATTCCAGGCTGAGCCACGAATCGAGGAGCACACCCAGACTCCATACCTGTGAGACCATGGGAGGGCAAAACACCCACTCCCCCCACCCCCCACAAGAGGAGATTCAACCACTCCCAGGCCCCCCAGGCCCTCACCCACCAACATCACCTCCGTCTTGTCAGGATTCAGCTGCAGATGGCTCAACCTCATCCAAGCCCCCACAGCCAACAGGCACTGGG
>QEPC01009645.1:996187-1013366 GCA_003113815.1 Sphenodon punctatus | reverse complement strand
TTAACCTTTAAAGCCCTTCACGGCCTGGGCCCTGCTTATCTGCGGGACCGCCTCACTCCCCATGTGCCCGTGCGACCCTTGAGATCGTCCGTGGGAGCCTTTTTGGAGGGCGAGGCGGTTGGCTGCCGATGTTAGATCTTTTTCGGTGGCTGCCCCTGTGCTGTGGAATTCGCTCCTGGAGGAGGTTCGGTTGGCTCCCACTCACCTGCTGTTTCAGCGTATATGTAAAACCTGGCTGTTCCGTCAGGCTTTTGGCGAGGGGGGTGGGTTCCCCACATATTGTATTTTTAAATTGTTTTAAAATTCTTGTATTGTTTTTATTGAATGCCGTTCGCCGCCCCGGGCTGCCCTGAGGGCAGGAAGGGCGGGATATACATTTTAAATAAATAAAAAATAAAAATAAATCTGTTGCCTGTTACTTTTATGGTGTGTCCCCTAGTTCTAGTATTATTAGAGAAGGTAAACAAAAGCTACCTATTATTTTCTTGTTCCACACCACTCGTGATTTTGTAAGCGTCTATCCCATCCCCTCTCGGTCTCCAAATTGAAGAGCCCTAACCTATTGCCTATCTCTTTGTACGGAAACTGTTCCATACCTTTGATCATTTTTGTTGCCCTTTTCTGCACCTTTTCCAGTTCTGTTATGTACATTTTTCTTTTTCTGAGATGGGGTGACCAGAATTGCTTAAGACAAATGTAACAACGGTAACAAAGGGAATTGCTAAGCTCGGGGGAAAGGCACGGGGCATGAACGCAAACCTGACCCATCACCACTGGCACCTCAAGAACCTGGTACGAAGAGGGGTTACTCGGGAACTAGGAAGGTTTTATCACTTATGTCCCAGGAGATCTACGCAAGTCGACTGGGCTAGTGAAGGGGAAGACCGTGAAGCCACATGCCATCTTGTGGTCACAGTCCATGATGGAAGCAGATAAAAGATACAGCACACAACAGAAGAGGAAGAGAAGATTAGTGGCTTTAAGGAACCATGGAACCTTTCACCTCTACATCAAGCATCTTCCGTCCATAGTCCATAGGAATCCGTCTGATGAGACAGCACTGACTCAGCTTCATTTCCATCAACTAAGCTGCACTAGCAGGGCAGGCAGCAAAAATCCTTCCCCCACCCCCAATATCCTAGTTTCCCAACTGGGGAAGCTGCTGCCGACTGCCTCAGGGATGCTCGTTGCTGGACAACTGAAGCGGAGCTGGCACAGTCAATTCCAAATCATTCCGGCGACTGATGGGCATGGCATGGAACAAAGAGCTGCTCTCGATCCCCCTAGCTGCTCGCCCCACAAACGGCTCGCGAATGCTTCTACCACTGTCTCTCTCTCTCCATCCATCCTGTTGACCACTAAAGGGCGTATGCCAGTTAGGCCAAGTTCTCCAAAAGCCTGCAACATCTGCCCTATGTTCCAATTCAGTCTTAAGCACTTTGAACTCTAATGCTCTTTAAACTTTAACATACTAAAAACAAAATCCTTTTTAATTAAAGGTCTCCTTACTGTAGTTGTAGACTAGTCATCCTGCCTCCAAGCAGGGGGTTGGACTAGAGCACCTTCAAAGGACCCTCCCAACTCTGACACTCTATGCTTCTCCCCTGTAACTCAGCTAAGCGGGGGCACCTGCGACTTCTCAACTTCCTTAATGTACCCCTGCCTCTCCCTCTGTTCCTCTCTCCCTTGTCTCCCTCCTCTTGTCCATTCGAGATTGGAAGCCTCCCAAGGCAGGGACCTGTCTCTAAGTGATAACTGTTGTTACCAACAGGACTATTGATTCCTTATTTTGGAGGCTCAAATTAGGTTTAGAATGTTTGGGATTTTATTACTGAATTATTAATGGGTTCCCCTGTTGGACAACTAATTTAATTCAGAGACATTGAATGAGTCAGATTTAATTGAATATTCAGCTGTTTTATTCAAGGTGAGTATCAAATATAGTCTCCAAGAATATTCAACAATTACATATGCGAATATAACGATTATAGAGATACACACCAGAAGAACATACAATCTCACTAACAATGATCTTTCATACAACTGTTGGAAATAATCGTGTATATTATCTGGTACTGCTCTATAAACTACGCTTGGCCTTCTCTGCATTCTTCAATAAGCTAAAACATATTTACCCTCCATTCAGCGAGACCAGCTCCTGTTTGGATATGGGAAGTTGACTAGGTTGATCAGGTCTGGACAAGATGGAAGTAAGTGGAAGTAAAGTATAGAGAGAAAAGGAAAGAAGTGGTCTCTGTCATTCAACCCACATCTTTTAAAATCTTCCATTCTCCTCCGATATCCACCCAGGATATCACCTGTCCCAATAAAAACCCATTAATTTTAACCAATTAAAAAGCCAAACTCCATTTACGTCAATGGAAAATTACACTAACATTGCTAAAAGCTGCCGTTTACCGGTCTTCAACAACAACCAGATCAGTTTAGGTACTGGGCTTCATTTTCCCTTATTCATCCATCCTGTTGACCACTAAAGGGCGTATGCCAGTTAGGCCAAGTTCTCCAAAAGCCTGCAACATCTGCCCTATGTTCCAATTCAGTCTTAAGCACTTTGAACTCTAATGCTCTTTAAACTTTAACATACTAAAAACAAAATCCTTTTTAATTAAACTAAAAACTCCTATATAAAGCATACTATTTCTTATCAAACCGCTATGCACTATATAAATGAACGCATGATTAATACATACTATATAATTAATGTGTGTGTAAATATGTGAATAGCTATCCAGGCCTCAAGCCTGAACCTATCAACTCAGGGGCCTGGGCAACACTCTTCAGTGCCAGACACATTGCTGGTGCTATATAGGGAGTTGTTATAAATAATAATAATTAATCTGGTTCCCACAAGGCAAGTGTTTTGAGCATGAAGAGCCACTTGCTTCTGGAGTCCCCGATTCTTCATTCTAGAGCAGCGCCCCCAGCTGAGCTGTTACTACACACAGGGCCAGGAGTGGCCGAGAGCGGGCACAGGGACAGTAAGAAGGGAAACAAGGCCATGGGTGTAAGGAAGGTTTTGCACAACTGTGGCGCAGAACTGAAATCCACTCCCCCCACCCCCAGACACCAGGGTGGGCTACAGACTGAAATGGCGGCTGCACTTCTTCCAAGCATCCTACGAAGAGGTTCCAGTGTCAGAAAGGTACGGAGCGCAACCCTCCCCAACTGTCCCAAACTATTTGACGCCTGTCTTGCCTCTCCTTCAGGCCCTTCTTTTGATTGCAACCCCCACCCCCTTGCGCCAAATGTCTGTCTTTTAGAGAATAAAATGAGCTCATCGTATCAAAGAGTTGGAAGGGGCATCAAGGTTCATCTAGTACAGACTCTTGTTTGGAGGCAGGATGAGGACAGCTACAACATCCCTCACGGGTGGACGTCCAGCCGCTTTTTGAAAACCTCCAGCAATGGAGAGCCTGCCACCTCTCTAGGCAGCCTGTTCCATTGCTGCCCGGCTCTTCCCCGATATTTAAACAAAATCTACCTTCCTGTCACTGTGTTTCTAGTCCTGCACAACTGCAGCAATGTAAACAGTTTCTGGGGGAGTTTTTTGTTGCAGCCCTTTGAAGACGGGTCTCATGTCTCCCTTTAGTCTTTCCTTCGCTCGGCTAAACATACCCACTTCCTTAAACATCTCCTCATAAGACTTGCATTCCAGACCCTTTCTTATCTTCATTGCCCTCCGTGAACCCACTCCACTTTGTCAGGGTCCTTCTTAAAATGAGGTGCCCCAAGCTGGACGCAGTACACTAGGGGGATGTCTGACCAGTGCTGACTAGAGTGGAACTATTACTTCTGCCAAACGGGGTTGGACTAGATGTTCCTTTCAACTCTATGATTTTATGAGCTCATTTTGTTCTCTAAGACAGACAGACAGACAGACTCGCCTCAGCAACTAAAGGGTCCTAACTCCTGAGTACATAAACAATTGTTTTGGGGCTAATGGACTTTATTAACATGGGTTAAGACTGGACAGTCCCTTTATTGTACAGAGGAAACTGCCCTCATACTGAAGTATAATCCACATGGCAGAAGAAAATATAATTCACCAGTATTAATAAAATACAATAAAAAGAGAGAGAGAGAGAGAGACACCCCAAAAGAGAGCAGTGCTGTACGGGGCTGTTAATCACAGACGCCCAGATGTTTGCGAAATGAAAAGCAGTTCATGTCCATGACCTCTCATAGTGGTGTCAGGGAACGTTTAAGAGATGATTGGGCCGTTCTATATCACGGGATTCTAAAAACCGCATGGAGAAAGATTTCAACAGAGATTGCAAAAGTAAGGTGTGTTAAGTATTTGGAAAAAAATGTGATTTACACCAGTCCGGGGAGGCGGAATAAGACAAGCCAGGTTTTTCAGGCTGCAGCCGATGTGATTTGTGCTGTTCCAGAGGCAGACTTTTAACTACTGATATTTGTAAAATGCCAAGTATGATTTTCCCCATCTAAGGGAGAAGGGGGGGAAAGTGCTATGAGAGCAGTTAAAAGCTTTGATAATAGGATTGCCCAATGAATAGTCTTGCCATGAAGACATCTTCGACTTCCAAGGCATGGTCTGAGGTCACATCAGGGCAACCACTAGTAAACAACACAAGAGGTTCTGCAACAGGAGTGGACAGGCTTATGGGGCACATGACCCATACGGCAACCAACCAGACCACTCCTCCTGGTCCCCAGCAGCTGGTCTTTGAGCGCAGAGGACCACTTCCCTTTAGATAGAGCTCTCCTAGCCCGTCTGACGTCTCCTCCACTGAGACGCATCCGGGGACGCCGGTCCCACTTATTCTTTGACAGGCTGGTCCCCCCCCCCACACACACACACCGTGATCTATTGGAAACTAGCCAGTGATCTACCCGTAGATTGCGATCTACCTCTTGGCCGCCCCCAGCATTGGGTGTATTTAGACAGACATGGGGTGTGCTCAAAACCAGAGCAAATTTGGAAGTGCCCCCCCACGTCTGTCCACTTGCAGCAGCACCTGGGTCCATTTTAAACGGACCCGGTCTTGCCGTGGCCCATAGTCCACCCACGCAGTGCCTCCCCCCACTCCCCCCTCCAAGAAATGACAGAGCTGCAGGCAGAACGGCTGCAGGTCTAGGCAGCCACCCACAGCTCTGGGGCATCCCTGGGGCAATCCCCGGTCGGGAGTGGAGCTGTCCACCAAGTAGACAGACCGTTGCTCTGCCTCCAGCCAGTGCCCCGGGTTCGGGTGGTCCACTCCGCTGGCGGTGGTCCAGGATGCCCCAGAGCACTGTTAGCAGGGCTGGGGCAGAGCAGGCGGTGCTGGCTCCACCCGCACATCTGGACGCCCGCCTTTAAACAGACAGCCCCCCCCCGCCCCGAGTGCAAGGCGGAGCAGAAATGTGGGTGCGATCCGTCTAAAGTATCAGGGGCCCCAGCTGTGGGGCATCCGGGATGTAGGCAGACATAGGGGAATCAAGATATAGGGCTAGATCCCTAGATCTTCCCTAGATCCCTTCCAGCACGGAGGAAGCAGGTGACAAGGCTAGACACGGGGACTAAGAACAAGGAAAGAGAGGGGGGGGAACCCCTCAGTCGTTCTCCTGGGTCACGGGGAGCTCATCATCCGCCTGTCAAAGAAAACACCCAAAGAGTACAAGGAACTAGGGAACAGGGAACTAGGAAGCCAGAGAACCAGGGGTATGAAATTATGGAACAGAGGGTAAGGACCATAGGCAAAGGGGCCAGAACAAGAGGCTGGGCACAGGGGGCTATGGGCTAGAGCAAGGAGTGGAGTGGAAGTAGGGCTGCCACCTTGGGTGGTTTTTTTACTCAATGCTTTCATTTAGGCCTATGGGAGTGTCAGATAAAAACCACCCCAGGTGGCGACCCTAAGTGGAAGGGAGCAAGCAGGGACTGAGTTGGCACAGAAGTGGAAGGGAGCAGGGAGGAAACAGGAGGTGGAGTGAGAATTAGGAGGAATGGGTAAACACCTGAGAGGGTGTGGTTCGGGAGAGGGCTGGGAAAACGCTGGCAGAACCATAGGGAAGACAAACAGGGCTGAGATCAGTGGCGCCAGAGGCTGAGGCAGTGCCCCAGAACCCTGGGGGGCCAGGGGTTTGAGATCCATGGGCCATGGGACCTTAGATCCATGGAGATAGAAAGTTAACTACAGGCAGACAAATCATCTGCCTTCCAGCTGCTATGTAAAGCAAGGCCATTGCCGGCAGGTTTTTAGAACGGATTCTCCAACCAGGATACAGAGGGGAATTTATTTATTTTTCTCATGACATTATAAATAATTATTTGATAAAGTCCCACCAATGCTCCTTGCACTAATCCTTCATTAGGGACCGGTCCCTGGCCTGAGGGGGCCCAACAGGCTAGGCTGGACAAGGGAGAAGGGAACATAGGGAGAGACCGGGCTCAGTAGTAGAGCTGGGTTTGAAAAAGGCCTGGATAAGTTCTTGCAGAGTAGGCCCATTAATGGCTATTAACCAAGTAGTTTACGGGATGAACTTCTTACTGTTGGGAGCTGGGAGTGAACAGGAATGGATTGCCCATTGTGATTGTTGGTTCTTCTCACATGCGATCGAGATTGGCCGCTGGCGGAGACAGGATGCTGGGCTTGATGGACCATTGGTCTGACTCAGCATGGCACCTGTCTCTTATACACATCTAGATGTGTATAAGAGACAGCCTTTGGTCTTATGAGAAGGATACAGGCATGAAGTTGGATACCCCAGAAGAGGAGAAGAACAGCCAGGGATGTCAACAAGTCCTTAATGGAGTCTGCTGTTACAAGCCATTCTACATGGAAAGCAAGTGAAGCGTCAGGAACACGACCAGGGGTGGGGGTCCTTGCGGGAGTCAATCGGGTCCTGAGAGGAAGTACAGGATTGGGGTCCGAGGGTCCAGGAATTCAGTTCATCAAGGTAGGGAACTGGCACGCAGACCATGGGGCAGGATAGACAGGCAAACGGGCAGAGGGCACTGGGGCAATCACATAGCAGGCTCGTAGGCATTGCGTCGAGGGCTCACGGATAGCAGGCATCGTAGCAGATGCAGAACGGGCATAAATAGCAGATGCTGAGTGGGGTTCCCAAGAAGACCCCAAGCCATGAGCTTGGGAACCCCACTCAGGTGTCACAGGGCCAGAAGGGCAGGTTTCAAAACAAAGATCAGATAGAATCCAAATGGAGCCAGTTCAAAAACTCTCCCAAAGTCCAGGGGTACAAGGAGGTACAAGGAGGGGAACAGACTAGAGACAGGAAGATATACGGTTGCCACCTATGCAAATTAGGAATACTAATGAAAAATCCATGTTGCAGGGCCTGCAACATGGATTTTACAAATTGGCATAAGTGGCAACCCTAGGAAGATAACCGATGATCCACCCAGATTCCTGTGACTAAAAGCCCGCCTTCATACGGCAGGCAACCAACCAGGAAGCTGGGAACAGAGAGCAGTGCTGAGGAGGGGGCGTGGCCTGACCAGTGCTGGGGAAAGCTTTCATTGTGAACGCTGCATTCTAGGAAGAGTCAGCTGGTGGTCCTGGGGCGTTAGCTGCCACCCCAACAGCGCAAGTTCAAGTCCCGGTCCTTTCACCGGTCGAAGTGAGATTATTATTTATTATTTAAATCTTTTACCCCACCGTTCCCACCAAAAGGCAGCTCAGGATAGCTTACAGTATTAAAAATACAAAATATCAAACAATCAATATAAAACTACATAATCCTAACTACCCCCCAACCCTACACCATCCCCCCCAACCCACTCTCCACCCCGGTTCCCAACACCCAAGTTTGCCCCTATCCCCCACAACTCCCCTGCTTCCCTAGCCCCCACCTCCAAACGCCCTCTTAAACAAAACTGTTTTGCACTGCCTCCTAAAGGCACTCAAGCCCAGACTGAAACCAACCTCCAGAGGAAGGGAGTTCCACAGCTGCAAAGGGGGCTGGGCTGGGCAGGGATCCTGGAGAGAGCTGCGGTCCAGGAGTTGATCCTAGACCAGGCGGCCGACCTCACATGTGTCACAGAGACCTGGTTAGACATGGAATCAGGGCCTATATTGGCTGATCTTGTTCTGGCTGGGTATTCTGTGCAGTGTCAGCCGTGGCTGGAAGGACAGGGGGCGGTGTAGCCATTATTTTTAAGGATGCCTGGTCTGTGAGGAGATTTCCTGTGCGACCTATCATGGGTACAGAGGGTCTCCATCTGGGGCTGGATTTGGCTGGAGACAGAGTGGGGACACTCTACAGCAGTCTCCCTGCACGCACTGACCAAGCTGGTGTCGGCGGTAGTCTTGTGGTCCCCCCACCCCCGGACAATAGTTCTGGGGGACTTCAATATCCACGCCGACACCAGTCTTGGAGGGGCGGAGCGTCAGTTCATGGCCGCCATGGCAACCATGGGCCTGTCTCAGAGAATAGTGGGCCCCACACATGTTGGAGGACATACCCTGGACATGATATTTTGCACAGGCCTTGAGGAGGGGGATCCGTTGGTGGGGGAGGTGTCAACAGTGCCCTTGTCATGGATGGATTATTATCTCCGCCGGGCAGATATCCTGGCACATGTTGGCCCCTGGGAAGGTGTGGAACCAGTTAGGTTGGTTTGCCCCCGAAGGCTTATGGAACCTGGAAGGTTCCAGATAGCTCTAGGGGATGTTTCCTCTGACTTCGATGACCACTCAATCGATGACCGTGTCTAGGTGGAATATCAGGCTGAGGGAGGCCATCGACTGTGTGACTCCCAGACGTCCGCTCCCAAAGTGCCGACAACGCAGCTCCCCGTGGTATACCGGGGAGCTGCGGCGGATGAAGCGGGAAGGGCAGTGGTTAGAGCGACAGTGGCATCATTCGCATACTGAAGTTGACCGGTTGCGGCATAGAGTCTGGTTACGTACCTATGCCGTTGCGGTGCGGCAGAAAATAAGGTTTTCTTTGCTCCCTGCATTGAGTCCGCTAAGTCCCGCCCAGCTGAGCTGTTCCAGGTGGTGAGGGGGCTGGTCAGTCTGGCCTCCCTCTGCCTGGACATAGAACCATCAAATGCTCACTGTGATTTGTTTGTGGACTTTTTTGCGGATAAAAATCGCTCAAATTCACCACAGTTTTGGTGTGACTGTTTTTTGCAGAGAACGGGTCAGAGGCAGTAGAAGCCCCTTCTTGTCCTGTTGTATGGGATGAGTTTTGGGCAGTGTCGCCCTCAGATGTGGGGGATGCTCTTGGGACTGTTCGAGCCACCTGTTGTGAACTAGACCCATGTTCGTTCTAGCTGGTTAAGGCTAGCCGGGAGACATTGGGGCCGCTGCTGGAGGGGATAGGCAACACCTCCCTTGGGGAGGGCAGGGTGCCGGACTGTCTCAAGGAGGCGGTGGTGCAGCTACTGCTCAAGAAACCATCTTTGGACGTTGATGCCCTTGCCAGTTATTGGCCAGTCTCTAACCTTCCCTTTTTAGGGAAGGTTATTGAACGGGTGGTGGCTCAGCAGCTTCAGGGGCACTTGGAGCGGGTTAACTTTCTCAATCTCTCGCAGTCGGGCTTTCGTCCGGGTTATGGCACAGAGACTGCACATGTGGCCTTGGCCAACGACCTCTCCCATGTTAGATCTCTCAGTTGTATTTGACACCGGTGATCATGAGCTTTTGGTGACTCGGCTGCAGGACCGGGCAGGGATTAGCGGGACTGTTCTTGAATGGTTCCGCTTTTTCCTGGTCAGGAGAACCCAGCGTGTGGTGTTGGGGAGTTTTCATCTTCCCCTCCGGGGCCTCATGTGTGGAGTACCGCAGGGTTCCATCTTATCGCCTCTCTTGTTCAATGTGTACGTGCAGCCTCTGGGAGAGGTTGTTAAGGAGTATGGAGTGAGATGTCATCAATATGCTGATGACACCCAGCTATTTCTCTCATTTTCCTCCATCTCAGGCCCAGCAGTCTCGGTGCTTACCCGGTGTTTGTCCGCTGTGGGGGATTGGATAGGGGTGAGCCACCTGAGACTAAATCCTGACAAGACGGAGGTGATGATTGTGGGAAAGGCAGAGGGAGTGGTGGCCCCCATCATTGATGGGGTCCATCCTCCTCTGATTTCTCAGGTCCGAAGTCTGGGGGTGCTCCTGGACCCACAGCTCCGCCTGGATGTCCAGATGGTGGCTGTGGCGAAGGAAGCATTTCGCCAATTACATCTGGTGCGTCGGCTTAGGCCGTATGTCTTGGACTCGGTTCTGGCCATGGTCATCCATGCTTTTATTACCTCGAGACTGGACTACTGCCATGTGCTCTACGTGGGGCTACCCTTGGTGCTGGTTCAGAAGCTGCAGCTGGTGCAGAATGCGGCGGCCCGTCTCTTGACTGGGACAGGCCGACGCGCGCATATTACACCGGGGCTTCACTCTCTGCACTGGCTGCTGTCAGGTTTCCGGGCCCAATTCAAGGTGTTGGTGCTGACCTTTAACGGCCTAAGCGGCTTGGGCCCCACCTATCTGCAGGACCGCCTCACACGCCGGGTCCTGAATTGGCCCCTGCGGCCAGCCGGGGGCACTCTCCTCAGGGTCTACTATGAGGAGGGCATTCTCCCTGGCTGTGCCGCAGCTGTGGAACTCCCTCCCATTGGAGATCTGCTTGGCTGCCGACTTCCCCTCTTTCCACAGACAATGTAAGACCTGACTGTTCCGCCGGGCCTTTCCCGAGAGAGAGGGGGTGGGGGATGGGGTTTTATATTGTTTTTAATTGTAAATATTGTTGTTTGTTTTTAATGTTTTTAAAAAAATGTTTTCAATGTTGTGAGCCACCCCAAGATGTCTGCGGCAGGACGGGGCGGCATATAAATTTTATTATAAATAAATAAAAATAAAATACAAAAGCGGCAGCCGAGAATGCCCTCCTCACTGTGGAGACTAAGTTAAAGACTTGTAACTCAAAACAGGCATCCCAGCCAACCACAAAGGCTGCAGTGGGACATGGTAGACCAGTGAATCTTCAAGGTAAGTGGGTTCCAAGTAGTTTAGGGCTTTAAAAGGTCAAAACCAGCACCTTAAATTGTGCCCAGAAGACAATAGGCAACCAGTGGAGATCCTGGAACACCATTGTTGTGTGCTCCCGGCGACCCGTCCCCATAAGGAGCTAGGCCACCACATTGTGCACTAGATGGAGCTTCCAAACAGTCTTCAAGGGTAGCCCCACGTAGAGCGCATTGCAGTAGTCTAGCCTCGAGGTAACGAAGGCATGGCTGATGATCGCCAGATCCAAATCGGGAAGGAAAGGCTGCAGCCTTCTCACCAGATATAGTTGGTGAAAAGCGGTCATGGCCACCACCTCCACCTGAGAATCCAAGAGCACTCCAAGGCTGCGAACCTGAGTGACCAAGGGAGGGACCAGACTCCATCGATAACCAGGGTCCCATTCCCCCCCGCCCCAAAGTCACACGACCAGCCAACCATCATCACCTCAGTCTTGTCAGGATTCAACTTTAGTGGACTCCCCCCATATCCAGTCCCCGACGGCAGCCAGGCAACGGGTAAGCACAGAGACTGCAGGACCTGGGTCGGATGAAAAAGAGGTAGAGCTGGGTGTCATCACCATACTGATGACACTTCATTCCAAACCTCCGAATGATCTCGTGCAGCGGCTTCATATACACGTTGAATAAGAGTGGGGACAAAATGGAACCCTGCGGGACCCCACAGGAGAGATCACGAGGCGCCAACGAGTAATCGCCCATCACAACCCACCTGACAGGAAGTGCCTCTTTCTCCTAGCCAATCAGATGCCTCATGTAGGCTTTGATGGCATTATTATGCTAGGATTTGGGGACCCCTAATGGTTAGGGGTGGGAATTTCAGTTTCAGATAGAACCAAAATCATCCGAAAATGGCTATTTCAGATTTAAAACCATAATCCGTAAAAAAAATAATCTGTTCTGGCATTTCAGGATTTTTTGCGGTGATTTGGGGGCATTGACCTCAACTGTAATTTAAGCTTCAGCTTAACTGTAATGTGGTTGAAAAAGATCTGAAACCAAAAAAAAATCCAAAACTAAAATTAGATCTGAAATTCAGAAAGAACGGAACAAACGAACAAATTCATGCAGAGTCCCACCCGTACTAATGGTTATTCTGAAGTGATGGTGAAGGTTCTCTATGATTTCTACCGCAGTAGCTTACAGCAGCTGCTGTCAGGAGTTCAAACCCCATCCTATGTCACCGCACACCCAAATCAACTAAAACACAGGTGTCCTTGTTCGCACGGAAGGCTGGCAGCCAGATCCTCAACAAATACTTTGAAGACTGGGCTGTGAATCATAATCTTGTTCATCACAATGTCTGTCACTTAAGTCCAGTAAATTAACAGATTTTCTGGTCTGAGGCATTATTTACCCACAGTAGGCACTTCATTACTCAGCCACTCGATGTCTGAGCTGAGTAGCATCCTAAGCCATCTGGCTCCTGGTAAACAAGAGAAACAGCGCGAGGACTCAAGCTGTGTAGAAGCCAGTTCGCTTACGCCTGTTATTACACTTGCTTTCTTCGATAAATACCTCCCGTTTAAGATGGGCCGTGATTCAATAGGTCATGACGGCAGGCCCTGGGAGCTTGCATGAGACAATAAAAAGACCAAAAAAGAAACGTACCAGAATCCAGTGCTTTCTGCTTTCCACATTTCATGGACTGATCCCCACATCGCCACAAGCCAAAACAACCCAACCCAGATGAGCAGCAAGTCCGGGAAGGTCAGCTTGCATGTGGGTCAGCACAGCCATGAGCATCCGCACTCCTGTGGCCCGTTTTCTATTTGTTTGTCAAACACCAACACCATCAAGGAAGGAATGATACCAAATCTACCATTTTAACCTTACATCTACCAATAATTTCAGCTGAAGTAACTCAGCAATTTTTGAGTTATAGGACTGCAAAGAAAGCATCTGTAACCAATCACTTGGGGGGGGGGGGGAGGGTGATACTATAGCTTAAAAATTGCAAATGTGATTCCCCTCCCCCCCCCAAGTCTTGTTAACACACACACACACACACACACACACACACACCACAATCCATGTGCTCACAGGCTGCAAACACACATGCCAAGTTCAGCCTGGAGAGAATTTTTACGGCTGAGTTATAAACCTCTGAAAAATAGGGATTTAGCAGGGAAATGCTGACAGACCATTAACTACAATAACAACAAAAAAGGAGCAATCGAATTTCCAAGTTATCTCCTTTTCGTATGTGTCAGCATTCCTACGGCAAAAGCTTGCGTGGCTCACACACAGCATTAGCTGCGCGGCTGCCTCCAACTGCGCACCGAGGACAGAGTAGGCGGGAGTGCAGACCAGAGCAGACAGCAAAGCCTGTTTCCCAATCCCCTGGTGAATGGTCCTTTTCCCGGCCAAATGCTTCTGCCCACTGGGATTTAAAGACACAATGCTACAGGAGAAATCCTAGCAGTGGCCAGCTTCAAGAACCCACTGCACCTGTTCCCATCGTGTGTCCTGCAGGCATGGTGAGGAAACGTAGGCCAAGGTTTTCTTCCGCAACAAGCCATTGCCAAATTCATGCTGTGGTCACCCCAGCCAACCTGAGGGTGGCTTTGGGCCTTCTGTGTAACCCAAGGAGGAAAGAGGGAAGTGACAAGTGCTTTAGCAGGCGTGCATAAATGGGCCATAACAAGACTGTTAGCGCAAAAAACACATGGGTAATTACAGCTCTCCAAGGCTTGCCAAAACCAGGCCCACACTGGGATTGTGAGTCATCTTCAAAAATGAATTAACCAACACAGTTCAGCTCTGAGCTGAAGCAACGCAGCAAGATAGAAAGGAGGGGCCAGTGTAGTGATTCCCACACTCCTGCATGGCCCCATTTTGAGACTTAAATAGATCAATCTTCATTCATGGCTATTAGCCAAGTAGGTTGGGTGATGAAACCTCCCGCTGTTGGGTGTTGGGAGTGAGCAGCAGGGAACGGATCACTCCATTGGGACTTGTTGGTTCTCTCTCCAAAGTGACCGAGAATGGCCATTGTCGGAGACAGGATGCTGGGCTCATGGGCCACTGGTCTGACCCAGTAGGGCACTTCTTATGTTCTTAATCCCGCGATTTCAGACAAAGTCTATAAAGTATCACGAAACTAACGACTACTATCCGGTATCCAGTCAGCTCTCACAGTAGCCGTGCTACACAATATCTGGTTGGATAGCAATGGTTTGTGTTTTAGCATCCAGTGGTTTTCCGATTAACAGTATTACCGTTTACAGCATTAGCATAAATGACTGTTTAATTACTAATTTTTTTCTTCACACTCCCTCCCTCTAACCGCTATGTTGGGTCAGACCAATGGTCCATCCAGCCCAGCATCCTGTCTCCAATAGCAGCCATTGTTGGTCATTTCAGAGACGTATCCAACAGGTCATTGCTGTTCACTCCTAGCCCCTAGAAATCCCAGGGGTATTATCCCTTGTCAAGCTCCACTACTAGCTATGTAGGAACTTACTGGGGTGAAACGAGAAGCAGAGTAACTACTCGCATGGGAGGAGGGTTTGATTTTGATCCAAAATGCGTTGCAATCAATAGGAAAAAATCCTGTGGAGTTTGTTGATCAGGCGCTTCACTCTTTTCCTCAAAGCACATTACAGGGGACAGCTACTGTCATTATACCCATTACACAGAGAGGGAATGCAGGGGCGATGACAGAATTAAAATTCAGGGAGGAACAGGGGAGAGAGAGCCTTTGCCTGGCCTCTTCCCCAACATAGCCCTGCCCTTTTCCAAGTGTTGTGATGTTGTGCTCGGAAAGGGGATGTGGCCATGTCAGAAAGGGAGTAGAGAAACCCTTTAGCTCCACCCCTTTCAAACACAGTCCTGCCCCGCATCAAAGGACTTGGAAGGGGCAGGCGGGATCCAGGGACCGCCCTTGAACTCCCCTCCTGGCATCTGTGTGATTCTGGACAAGTCTCTCCACCGGTTTGTGCCTCTAATTCACACACAGCTGATCAGGAGCAAATCTGGGAACAGAATCCAAGTCATGGGAATCCAGGGCTTAATTGGGGGTGGGGGTGGGGGAGCTCAGCCCCGGCAATTATATTCAGGGGAGGATGAGCCCTGGGAAATGTTTCCAGAATGAGTGGAACCCGGAAATATGGGTGTTAATAAACATGCAGCCTGCACGCCGACTGTACGTCCCGGGAAGGCTGGGTCAGGTTGGGGGAACAGAATAAACATTCCCACAGATTGTCCTGGTTGGAAAGGGAGGGTGGGAAGAGAAATGAGGCCAGCTGCGCCCCCACCCCACCCCCCTGCTGCAGCTGGTGCCCCCCCCCCATGACAGGCAGTCATGGCTGCCAATAGCGGGAAGTCATGGCGGCCCTTGCCCCGGAGCTGGGATGGTGGCACAAACACACACACGCTCACCTGGCATGGCCTCCTACAGCCTGCCTGGGTGGCCCTCGGACCCGGACTATGGGCCCGGTTCCTTCCGGCATGGGCAGCCATCTACTCAGCTTGGGGCTGTAACAGGTCCACATCGGATGGCTCATAACGCAAACGGACATGTGGGTAGGGCTCTGGCCCAGCTGGCCCATAACGGGGAGCATCACGTTTATTAACATCCTCTGAAAGGCCAGAAAAAGGCTGATATTGCCCATTTTGGGTTTTGAAACAAAAGCTGGAGGGGGGGACGGGGATGTGGATGATTTATTTGGCTTTCATTAATGACTTTCCTGCCCTACACCCCTGCGCTGGCCATTTATAGATTAAATCTGGAGAATACCTGGTTTCTATTCAGTTGTAAAGAGACAGGTTAGTCCAGTGGTTGGGTTGCTAGCTGGAAAAGAGGGTTTGGTTTCCAGCTCCGACAACCTCTGGGATGGGAGGTGTGGCTTCCGGGGCAGCCTTGGGCCCTGGCAATTTTTATTTATTTTTTTGTATAAATTAAGCACTGTGTGTCTCCCAGCCCAGTCTCCTAGCCATGGCGCAACATAGCGGTTGTTATATTGGGGAGAAGAATGAGGAGGTGAAAAATTATCAATGAAGTGAATGCAGTTTGTTTGGGTCAGATAAGCACTAGATTCCCCCAAACAGAGGGTAAAGAATCCAGAAGCTGCTCTGCTTTGTATGGGGAGAAAAAATATATTTTTTCTTTTCTTTTCTTTTTTAAAAAGCCAACCCTCCCTTGTCACTAACATCTTCAAGAAGTTGTGATGGGTACTTCCTGCTCCTGGCCTTTCTTAACACTCCCCAGCTCCCCCAAAGGGAGACTCTTCACTTAAAAGACATTATTTTTCCTTGACTTGAAAGGAAACCAAGCGATTAGCGGTAGGGAAATCACTGAAGGTATTTCGCTAAGTGCATCCGCTGAGAAGGTTAACAACTCCACTTTTGTCTCATGTGCAAAGTGCCCTCCACTCGAAAGGCTGCCAAGGCCGGAGAACTATCATCTAATCAACCCGAATTTGCCCCTTCTGCTGCACCAGGAGATAAGAGATTCCGGATGGGATACCGGGACTTAGGTTTGTATCCAATTCAAAAGCAAGTGGCTACATTATCCGGTGTCAAACATTCAGATGGGAGATGGGGGCTCGGTCTCACGCTGAGACAGGCCACAAATGGCTCCCACGTAACTGTGTTAACACAAGAAGGAAATCTCCAGCTAGAAAGACGAAAATTAAAGGGTGGTCCTTAAAATGAAAAAAAAACAAGCAAAATGAATTTTCATCTAATTTCTTCAAACTTATCCAATTTAATTATGGTTTCGTATTACGGATTGATTATTTAAATCAATTAAAAATCAATTTAATTTTTTTTTAAATGACTCTGCAATGTAAAAAAATGGCCACCAGACCATCGTCTGCATGTGCAACCCTACTCTAAACTCTCAACCTACCTGCGCTGTTCCATCTGCTGCTATGGGGGGGTCCGCTCCTGCTGCCGCTGCTGCTTTGCTCCCGCTGCGCCGCTGGACTTCCGGGGACCTGCGGGGAGACACAAAAGACACTGTGAGCTCCGAGGGGTGGGGGGGAGCAAAGAAGCCGGTCACGTGGGCCGGCTTGTCCCCTACCCTACCCGGAAGTGGCTGGGGGCTATTTAGCCCATCTGCCAGTGGCTCCGCCGCAGGCCACAGGGCCGCAGCCAAAGAGTGCGGCACTTAGGGGGGGGCTTTTTGGCAGGAGGGGCTTTTTGTTTATTCAGGGTTGGGGAGGAAGGGTGGGGGAG
>QEPC01009645.1:961664-993836 GCA_003113815.1 Sphenodon punctatus | reverse complement strand
TCACCAATATGCTGATGATACTCAGCTGTACCTCTCTTTTTCAGCTGACCCAGACCCTGCTGTCTCGTTGCTATCCCAGGAGGCCGTGGCGGAGTGGGTGTGGCAGAGCAGACTGAAGCTCAACCCCGATAAGACGGAGGTGATGGTGGTGGGGAGGGCGAGGGAGGTAGTGGCCCCCCTAATTGGGGGGGTTCGCCCTCCGATAGCTCAGCAGGTTCAGAGTCTGGGGGTGGTGTTGGACTCAGATCTCCGCCTGGAGCGGCAGCAGGAGGCGGTGGCAAAGGCCACCTTCTGCCAGTTGTATCTAGTGCGGAGGCTGCGTCCATATGTCTCCAGGCTGGACCTGGCCTCCCTCATCCATGCCTTCGTCACCTCAAGGCTGGACTACTGTAATGCGCTCTATGTGGGGCTGCCCTTGTTCCTGGTCCAGAGGCTGCAGCTAGTGCAGAACGTGATGTCCTGGCTCCTGACAGGGTCAGGCCGTCGGGAGCATATAACACCTGTGCTCCGGACTCTGCACTGGCTGCCGATAGCGAGCCAAACCAGGTTCAAGGTATTGGAGTTGATCTATAAGGCCCTTCACGGTCTGGGCCCCTCGTACTTTAGGGACCGCCTCACCCTCCATGCCCCAGAGCAACTCCTTTGGTCTGCCGGGGGTGCCTTCTTGGGAGGTCCCCCGTGTTAAGCAGAGGGCCACAATGGAGAGGGCATTCTCGGTAGCCGGGCCACGTCTTTGGAATTCCCTCCTGGAGGAAGCTCGCCTGGCCCCGAGCCCTTTGACATTCTGGCAGGCTTGTAAAACCTGGCTGTTCGCCCAGGCCTTTGGGGAGGAGGGGGGGGAGGGTTAGGGTTTTAGCTCTTCCCTACCTTTTATTTTTATTTTTATTAATTTTGTTTTCCAACCCTGTGTTAGTTTAAATTATTGCTTTCTTTTTAAAATGTTTTTATTCAATGTTTTTATTAAATTGTATGTCGCCCCGAGATGCCGTAGGCATGGGGGGAGGGAGAGACTCATAAATGCATAAAATAAAATAAATAAATCAACCCTTTCCAAAATGGTAGCAGCTACATCACCGCCATTTTGGAAAAGGGCAGTCGGTCTGCACATGTGCAAAAAGGAAATAGGTTTAGACTGGCTGCCCTTTTCCAAAATGGTGGCGACACCGCCATCACCTTTTTGGGAAAGGATGTGCATCCACAGAATGGTCCTGCATCTATTTAGCGTATGCACCATAATGTTATTTTATTTATTTTAGAACTGAAACCAGCCTGTTGTCACTCTGTTCTGGTTTGTTTCAGATTAATCCGTAACAGCCCTTTTCCTGAATCTATAATTTTGCAACATGAAAATGATTGCATGTGAAGCCCGAGCAACGACACCTTTTTACACTCCAAGCAGAGAACAGAGAAGACTGCAGTAGTATTAGGGCATTTTTCACGGACACTTATCCCGGGATTAGATCATTAGTCCCGGTCCGTCTAAACGCAGCATTCAGCAATTATAATCCCTAGATCTCTGAAAAATTCCTGGACTACAAACTCTCTGTTTCCAAGGGTTTGTAATCTCCGGTTGTTAACTAATCTCAGGATTAGGTCTGTCTAAACAACTATCCCGGGATAGTCAACTATTCCAGGATTAGTATCACAGAGAGTTATGGCAAGCGCCAACATCCTGTCTATCCAATTATGCCTCTATGGTATCTAGGAGCACATGACTGACTATGGCCGTTTTTACACGGACGTCTCCCTACCCTCATCCCCCGCTGGGTGTGCGGACTGGTGTGCGATGCGGGAAGGTGTCCGTGTACATGCTGCGGCGGTGGGTATGGGTGTTCGTTTGTGTGAAAAGCACACCCATCTACACTCATCACCGGAGCCATTCAACAAAACTGAGGAGGCTCCGTGGGTGGAGGTGCGTGCGTGTTCATAGGAAAGGGCACACGCTCACCTCCACCCACCACAGCAGCACACTCATCCCCCCCACCCACTGCTGCCCGTGTAAAACGGGCCTATGGGGTAACTGTATTACCTCCATCATCCTTCAACAATGCATTGTGGAGCACCAAGTTTAAATACCCCGCAGAACAAAGGGATGAGTTTCCACTTTCTTCAACTCAGAAATAAAAAAAAATGAAGAAAATCAGATTTTCTTCAATTCCAGAAATCAGTGCGCTGAGCACGGACGAAAAGCACCATGGAACGGATATTCATCCCAGATACTCTCAAACCGGGATAGAAATGTCCATGTGCATAAGCCGTCCGTGTAAAAACACACAATCTCATAGCGAGGTAGAAAACTAGCTTCCCAGTGCATCTTACAACTATCAGCTCTGCAAACCCACCCTAAAGTGTCAAAAACACTGCACTAAATACGGATTCATATTAGAGAGCTGTATTAAAAATAAAGACATTTTACAAATTCATTGTGCGTGCACAAAATGGCTGCCGCGCTGCCCTTAACCAAAATGGTGGCAATAGCATCATCACCAGTCTCTTGGTTGAGGACGGTGATGATTTCACACACGCGCCATGAATTTTTAAAATATTTTTATTGAATAAAATATAAACATATTTTAAAAATTCATTGTGCATGTGCAATTGCTGCCAGGACATTTTGCTCAAGTACAAAATGGCCAATGCCCTTAACCAAAATGGCAGTGATGCTGTTCCGCCGGGCCTTTACCGAGGGGGATGGGGTGGGGATGGGTTGTTTTAATTGTAGTTGTATTGTTGTGTATTTTAATATGTTTTTTTAATGTTGTTAGCCGCCACGAGGTGCCTGAGGTGGGGGGGGGAGGGGGGAGGGGAACGACGGCATATACATTTTTTAAAAATAAAAATAAATTTTGTTTAAGGGTGGCGTGGCAGCCATTTTGTGCATGAACAATGAATTTTTTAAATATTTTTTATTATTTTTAATACAGATCCGTAATACGAATCCATTTTAAAAAGTGTACCAAAAAAAAAGTTCTGAATCCGTAACGGATCGAAATCCGGAAATCCATCCCAAGTCCCATCGCTGCTGATTGGGAATCCACGTTTGGCCTCGTGCGCCGTATCTGTGGTCCCGTGCATCTTTGAGCATCCAAGGTATTTGCAGCCAATGCACTGGGATGTAAGGCAAGAGTGAAGAACCTCAGGCCCAGGGGCCAAATGTGGCCAACAGCTCGGTTTTATTTGGCCCCTGGATCCAGTTCCTACCCCAAGCCCTGAAAGGCTGAGCTCAGGGTAAAGGAGCAGACATGAGGACATAAACACAAGTCATGGTGAGAGATCCAGGACGCCAATCCATGATTCGGATCCCTCTTTTTCCTGAGCGCACCCCTTAAGCATCCCCAACCCTAATGTCGATGCAGCCCTTAGAGATTCTCCTAATCTTCAAAGTGACCCCTGGGAGAGAAAAGCTTCCCCAGTCCTGCCTTAAAGGATCCAGCCTCCGGGATTAACAAAAAATGCAGCCTCTGAGCTCTGCTGTATTTTAATCACCGTGAGAATTTTGCATTCGTGCAATGAATTTTTATCATTAGCAGTGCAGTTCCTCCCAAATCCTATTATTTCCATAATAATTTGTGAGAAGTCAACAGTAAATATTCCTTCATAAATACTTATGCAAATATCTAACACTCACAATAAAAGTCAGTTAGTAGTCCCTGTGCATACATTTCAGCCTAATGGAACATGCTCTCATACAGCCTCTTCCTCTGGAGAGGCATGCATGGTATTTTGCGCTGCTAAGCTACGACATTATTTTACCAAGCTAATTGGAAACAACGGTCGTTTACATGGAGTTCAGCCACTCCTGTCTCAATCTCTGACTTTTCTGGAGACCAAAAAAATAATAAAAAACAATCTGATTAACCATGTAGAGAAGCCACCAACAGGGACACAGCTACGACGGAGCAACGGGGCTCGGTTGAGCACAGGCTTTGCACACTGTGGGGCCCCTTTGCAAGCAGTCTTAGCACTGCTAGGAAATGTTCAGAGTGGGTGGGGGAGAGAGTGGGGCCAGCATACTTCAGAGAGCCACTCTCTGGGAGCATGCTGAACTACATTTCCCAGCATGCTCCCAGACAAAAGATGGCACCCCAATCTCCCAGTCGGGAGACGTGCAGCGCTGGGGGACCTCACCAGGGACACAGCACTGGGGGGGACTCACTGGCGGTGGCAGGTGCTGAGCGGGCTCCGCAGGCTGCATCCCTCTTGGTGAGNGTCGGGAGACGTGCAGCGCTGGGGGACCTCACCGGGGACACAGCACTGGGGGGGACTCACTGGCGGTGGCAGGTGCTGAGCGGGCTCCGCAGGCTGCATCCCTCTTGGTGAGTTTGCTTTGCTGCCCCATCCTGCCCCCCATGCCTGCCTATCACTTACGGGACTCCGTAAAATCCTTGGTATTGATGGTATCCAGTATTCGGCAGTATTACCAAATAGTAGCTCCCAAAAACTCGGACCCAGTACTCAGCTACTTGGAAACACTTGGAAATACTTTTTCTTCTACTCGGTTCAGGCCTACCCTGAACACACTCTTTCAGTGCTCAAGAGAAGGAGGTGGATCCATGGGTCAGATTCGGGAATTCTGGCCGCTGGTAAAGTTGAGAGGTAGGCAGATGTTGTCCCATCCTAAATTTATTTCAACTCACAAAAGCAAGAGACTCTGAGGGACGTTTAAATGAGCACGCAAATAAAAGGGCATTTCCAATTTCACGGAAAACAGGTGCACCGATTGCCTTTGCTACGCCTATAGCCAGTCTCATGGGCAGGCTCTTGCAGGAGACCTGCCTACAATCTAGACACTTGCAGGACCTTGTCAGCTCCTCATTCCAGAGGGTCCCTGTTGTCCCAAGAGCCTGGGGAGGAAGAATCTTGCGTTTTAAGGGTCGTCTCTCCCAGGAAGAACCGTCGGCCAAGGCAGCCAATGCAGCCCCCTAGGACTCACAAGAGGGAAACAGCAGGATTGTTAAACCTTGATCTGCAGACTGACACTGTCAGAATATTTGCCAAGGCATCCTGTGATCTAATCCTATCACATGATTAAAAAAAAAATCCAGGGGAAACAGGTTTGTGTGTTTTTTCATTTCATGGGTATGCACCGTAACAACAAGCCATGGGAACTGTCAACCATAGGGTCCCTCCCTTGCTGTCTCAAGGCCTATGTGATGGTATGGATTGCAGGTGCCTAAAACTGCATCTGGAGAGTATAACGCCGGGGTGGGGGAACTTCGGGCCCAGTGTCCAAATGTGACCCCCAGCAAGTTTTTAGTTGACCCCTTCTCAGTTCCTGGATCCAGTTCCTACCACTGAAAAACTGAGTGCAGGGTAAGAGAACAAAGGAGGAGGGCATGCACACAAAGGATAAGGGAAAGATCCACGATCCAGACACTTCTTTTTTTGAGCGCACCCTTCAGCACCACCGCCCCCAACTTTTATGTGGCCCTCAGAGCTTGTCCTAATTTTCAAAGTGGCCCCTGGGATGGAAACGATTCCCCAGTCCTGTTAGATCGAGTCTCCAGTAGCATGTCAGAACATATCTATTATGTTATTATTTATAGCATCCTTTACAATTCTCGGCCCAACACCTTATCTGTTGGGTTACACTGGCTATTATCTTTGCCTTAGGACTTTCTTTTGGCAGGACAGCTTGGTGTCCAAGCATCATGTCCAGCTTCAATGGCCATCTTCAGATGCCAAGGCATATGGGATCATAGTGCTCCCTAAAGAGGCGGCTTTTGTGAATGGATTCAGATAAAGACCCAAAGCAGCAGCGGGTTCTACAACACCAGTTTTCTCTCCCTTGCTTACCAGCAGGGATCGTTCTAGAGCTGAACAAGTACCCGCAAAAAACTGGTACACTCGTCAAATTGACGGTACTGGAATCAACTTGACAACATCAGGTACCGACTGGTACCCAATGTCTCAAGCCACTTTTACACGAGGCGCTTAGAAGAATTGCCTCTGGAGCCCCGTATTCAAGAGGAAAGCCGTGCGGGGGTTGTTTACACGCTCCCTGCACTACTGGAAGTGACGTGCCGCCCATTCTCTTCAGTGGCGGCGGCTGCAGATGCAGAGCTTTCAAGAGGCGCATTCTGTAGACCAAACTAAGCACCAAGTGGCCTCAGAATGTCCACTTCCAATCCCAGAATGTCAAGTTCCAGCACCAATTTCTTGACTTCCTTACTGATTTTTCAACTTCTGACACCCATTTATAGGCGGTTTTTTGTCCCAGAACTGCTGGTCCTGATTTTTTTTTATTTCCATCCTGATTTTTTTTTATTTCCATCCCGATATACCAATCAGCAACTGGAAAATCAGTACCAGATATTACTGATTTTTCAGGTATCCAGGTACCCAATTGGTACTCAGGTAGCCCATCAAATACTCAATGCAGTACCCAAAATTGTGGGTATTGCCCTCCGGTATTAAATGAAGTACCCGTTTCAGCTCAACTCTGTGAAGCACACAGAGACATCTAGTGGCTGAACAACATAGTGCAAGCAAGCACGTATCACTATCTGCACAGCTAAATCACTCCATCGTATTATAATCACACACCGCACACAAAAATAAATGGCATTGGATCAGGGCTACTGCTGCCCAAGGTTTGGCCAGTTTTCAAACACTATCTCCAGATTTCAGGTTTAGCTGATAATTCTTAGGGTCAGCTGACCATCCCCTTACAGAGCCAGTGGGATGTAACGGCTAAGTGAGATCAGTACTCGGACAAGGAGGTAGGGGGACCCTGATTCAAGTCTTGCCTTGACCTTGGGGCAGTCACAATATTCCCTCAGCTTAAACTACCTCACAGGGTTGTTGTGAGGATTAAAAGTTGTGTTAATTTGTTATATGTGAAGCACTCCGAGTGTCATGGCAGGGGAGGGCGTTAAATACGAAGAAAGACTATATTTTACCTGACTGTGTGCTACCACCACCATTACTCCTTATTTCTATAGCGCTACTAGAGAAGAAGCAGGGTGTGTCACAGAGGTCGCCGGGCCAGGCTGCTCAGGAACATGCTGGATTTGGCTCCAGGGAGAGAACAGGAAAGGAAGTGAAACGGAAATCGGCAACAGGGGAAGTCACTGGCTCCTGTAGTAGCAACTGTGTATTATTCCTTGTTGTTTTAAATGGGAGACATTTGTGGTGTTTTATTGTATTTTTTTGCTTATGTTGTGACGGCCCCAAGCGCCATTCGACAAGAGAGGGGAGTCACTATAAACATAAAATATATTTATTAATAAATAATAATTATTATTAATAATTATTAATTTATTATCTCCACTCACTAACTCTGAATTAGAGCTGATCCTCAGTCAGTCTATATAAAATATATAGATATAGATATATAGATATAGATATTTATGGCATGAGCTGCCCTGAGCCTCAGAGAGGGAGAGATAAAAATCTAAAATCAATCAATCAAATCACCCGCGGCTCGTCCTTTAGCCTTGCGTTCCCGTGACGGGAGAGGGGAGGCAAGAACGGGCCGCATGAAGCGTAGAAGCCAGCCCGACTCCATGCCAGTCAGGAGCAGGGGCTGCAGCAAGCCGGAGCGCCAGGATCACGAGAGGCAAAGCAAAAAGTGCAGAAGATCCAGCCCTTCAAGTCCTCGGAAGGCAGCAGAGACGGCACAGGCCAAGTCTCCCTGCCCCAGGACCCCCTCTGTGCCCGAGCTATGGAACTGCCCTTTTAGCCCAGGCTTCTGCTCTGCACCCAATCCCTGCCTTCGCAACCAGCCCCTGCCCCATCTATCCTGCTCCTGCCCTTTTTAAAATAAAAAAAAATAAAAATTAGTCCAATCAAAAAGTTTGAAATATTTGCATGTATTTACATGAGTCAACAGATGCAAATGTATGCAAATTAGTGCTGGCTAGTTTTCTTCCCTGGGAGAGGTAGCAAAGCCCAATTAGAATACAGGCCTGCTGCCTCTGCTTTCTTTTCCTGACAATATGCGTACAATGTCCATTCGATGGCCACAATCCCAAAACCTTCCGCGTGGAATCCGCACAGGATGTGTGCGGGTCCCATGTGGATTTTGTGCAGCGCACTGCATTCCCAATGGGAACGGCATCGCCTCCACCATAACCCCTATCGTGCCTTTCCCCGTAGGGAGTTTCTCTTCATGGATCCCACAGGTATGAAAACAAGAAGCCAAATTTATTTTATTTTTTTAATTCTATTCCACAAAGGAATTTTAATGTCCTGGAAACAGCATCCTAACTTGAAGAGAACCAATGTGGCCTACACAGAAGAGGCTGCTATTTCAGAACAGCGATTCTAAACTCCTTAACAAGATGTTCACAACTTTTCAATCTCTTTTTTCCTGTCCCCTAAAAAGTACAATTGAGAATTCAAATCCTTTCTCACTTCTGAGTTCTCTAATTTATTTATTTTTTCCATGCACATCAATAAATATTCCCCTGGCTAAGTAAACCAATAATTCTGACCTGCCGCGCAGTTACCATTTCTCCTTTAATAACTCTACGAGCATGGCAGGCCCTTCCTGTTAACTACATTACATCATCGTTATCAAAGACGCAAGGAAATTAATTTTGTTTTCCAAGGGCTTGGCAATAAGTTGGCTCTTGACTTCATCAGACATCTGCTGTTTTGCTACGCATGTCGTTTTGTGAAGCAGAGTTTTCCTTATGACTCGATTCTTGTAACAGTTTATCACGCTGCTCTGTTTACCAGAGATAGATATAAAATAAAATATTTTAAAAAGAGTGTGGCAGGATTTCTCCAATGTCCCATAAAAAGTGTAAAGCTAACTTAAAGCCGATATAATCATCTATATTTCACTTTCAAAAAGTTTTCTGGTTTCAAAAGAAGAGGGGGGGAGAGAGGGGAGAAACCCTTCCCAAAGACTGTCAGGCAAAAAATAACCTCTCGTGGTCTTTGCCTGAAATTTATTACCAGTGCTTTAGTACTTTGTTTTAACAGATGGGACTTTATCAGCACATTACGAGGGCAGTCCACCAACCTCCCCCAGGAATGGAGGGGGGCGGGGGGGCTTCTATTTCGTTGGCTCTTATCTGTGCACTTAAGGCCATAGTCAGACCGCAAGATTCTAGGGATTTCGTTTTCCATTTATTGATACAAAGGGTAAAACACAGAGAATCTTCTGTTCTTGGATTGTTCTTACCCTGAGCCTTCCTCGCATGCGTCTGAGAGCGAGGCAGTGTGCGCCTGTCGTGTATGTCACATCAGCCCAAGCATTTGTTTTTTTTCAGGTTGAATGCACTTTGGAAGTTGGTTTCATGTTCACCTTCATGTCGCTCCGTGAAGGGCTCTCTAAAAAAAAAAGGCCATTTAAAATGCTTTTCAAAATATTTATGTGGCTGAATAATTAGCTGTGGTGTGGTGTTACTTCCCCCCCCTCCCACATTGTCGTTTAACCAGTAAAGAGCATTCCAAAAAGCAAGGGAGATTTCTGACTCCAAGACAGGATCCTACGGGCTCGCAAACAATGCATGGGAGGAAGTATGGGGCACATGTCTCTCCAATTTTTGGCAAAGGCTTCAGACCCCCTCATCTGTGCCCCTGTCCCCTACTTTTAATGCACCGGCATGGGGGGCGCAGCAGGCAGAGGCCAAGGTGGTGCTATCACCGGACAGCATTGACGCAGTGCTCCCCTTAGCTCTGCCCCTGCACTGGTGTGCAAAAAAATACAATTAAAAACAGAGAAGAAGCTAAAGGGACCTTCGGGAGTGCTGTCAACAGTCACCGCGCTTTCTCCAATCCGCTCTGTTGTGCCCCCTCAGTCATCTACCCACCTCACAGCAATCCCTCAGGCCCCGTAATCCTTGCCCCCTTGCCTGCCCATTCTCCTCACCCCATCAGCTGTGCCCACCTACTTTCCACTCACAAGCATCACCTGAGGCCCTTTTTTTAAAAAACAGGTGGGAGGGCAGTCCGGGACGGTGCGTGGCAGGTGAAGCGCCGCTGCGGGGGCGATGGGTGGAGGGAAGGTGTAGACAGACGCGCACCCACCTCTACACACGGAGCAACCGGCCTTTTCGCTGGTTGCGCCATGCGTGGGTTGCGGGAACACGCACATGCACACCCCGCCGTGGTGTTTACGCATGCGTGCAGCACCCACCCAGTGGGCCTGCATATGCATGCATGAGTCCATCTCGTCTAAAGAGGGCCTACGTTTGGGTTTTACTACATGCACCTTAAACCTAGTAGCTTTTGTTCCCTCCATCCCATTAGGTCATCAATATGCTGATGACACCCAGCTCTCTCTCTCATTTTCATCAGACTCCGGCCCGGCAGTCTCGGTGCTTACCCGGTGTTTGGCGGCTGTGGGGGATTGGATGGGGGAGAGCCACCTGAGGTTAAATCCCAACAAGACAGAGGTGATGGTTGTGGGGAAAACCGAGGGAGTGGTGGCCCCCCCATCATCGATGGGGTCCATCCTGCCCTGGTATCTCGAGTTCGGATTCTGGGGGTACTCCTGGATCTGCAGCTCCGCCGGATGTCCAGGTGGTGGCTCTGGCGAAGGGGGCATTCCGCCAGTTACATCTGGTGCGTCGGCTTAGGCCGTATGTCTCGGACTCTGATCTGGCCACAATCGTCCATGCTTTTATTACCTCGAGACTGGACTACTGTAACGCGCTCTATGGGGGGCTACCCTTCGTGCTGGTTCGGAGACTGCAGCTGGTGCAGAATGCACCAGCTTACCTAACGGGGACGGACCAACACGAGCACATTACACCAGTGCTTCGCTCTCTGCACTGGCTGCCGATAGTCTTCCGGGCCCAATTCAAGGTGTTGGTGTTGACCTTTAAAGCCCTAAACGGCCTGGGCCCCACCTACCTGCAGGACTGCCTCACCCACCGGATCCTGGGTCGGCCCCTGCAGTCGGCCAGGGGCGCCCTCCTCGAGGTCCCCCGGGTTTCTTGGGTGTCGATCTTGAGGAGGGCATTCTCTGCAGCCACACCGCGGCTGTGGAACTCCCTCCCGTTGGAAGTCCGTTTGAACTCCAGTCTGGCTTCATTCTACTGAAACTGCTCTCGCTAAGATCACCAACGATCTTCTGGTGGTTAAATCTAAACATCTCTATTCCATTCTTGTCCTCCTTGATCTCTCTGCTGCCTTCGATACTGTTGACCACTCACTCTTGCTGGATTCCCTTCACTCCCTTGGCTTTTGTGGCTCTGTCCATAACTGGTTCTCCTCCTACCTCTCTGACCGCTCCTTTAATGTGTCTCTCTCCAACTCCACCTCCTCCTCCTTCCCCCTCTCAGTTGGTGTTCCTCAAGGCTCTGTTCTTGGCCCTCTCCTCTTCTCGATCTATACCTCATCCTTAGGCAAACTCATTGCCTCCCATGGCTTCCAATACCACCTCTATGCTGATGACACTCAACTCTATCTCTCTACTCCCTCTCTCTCTCCCTCTGTTCAAGCTCGTCTCATCAACTGTCTCTCTGACATCTCTACCTGGATGTCTCAACGTCAACTCAAACTCAACATGGCTAAAACTGAACTCCTTATCTTCCCCCCTCATCCTTCCTCTCCTTCCTCACTGTCAATAACTATTGATGGAGTCACCATCCTGCCTGTCCCCCAAGCCCGTAGCCTAGGCTTCATCTTTGACTCAGCCCTTTCTTTTAAACCCTACATTGACTCTGTTGCTAAATCCTGTCGCTTCTCCCTCCATAACATTGCTAAGATTCGCCCTTTTCTCTCTGTCTCGTCTGCCAAAACTCTTGTTCATGCTCTGGTCATCTCTCGCCTCGATTACTGTAACCTCCTTCTCACTGGCCTTCCCCGGTCTCACCTTTCTCCCCTCATCTCTGTCCAAAACTCTGCTGCCAGGGTCATCTACCTCGCCAGTCGCTTCGACCATGTGCAGCCCCTCCTCTCTTCGCTTCACTGGCTTCCCCTTCCTGAACGAATCCTGCACAAGCTCCTAGTCTTCACCTATAAAGCTCTTCACAACCTTGCTCCCCCCTACCTCTCTGCACTTATCGCCCTCCATACTCCAGCCCGTGCACTTCGCTCCTCCTCTGTCCCTTCTCTCACCCTTCCACGCCTTCCCTGCTCCCCTAAGCGCCTTCGTCCCTTCTCACTTGCTGCCCCCCATGCCTGGAACTCCCTCCCTGTCCACATCCGCCTTGCCCCCTCCCTTCATACCTTCAAATCTCTCCTTAAAACTCACCTCTTTCGCTCTGCTCTGTCTGACTCTTTATCCTGCTGAGCCACTATTTCCTATACCTACAGTCTGTTTACCCTTATCCTTGCCACATGGACCTGCCTGCTGTCATTCTCATCGTAACCAAGCCAAGTACATGCACCTGAGACCTTGCATCTTCATGAATGTTAGACCCCTTGTTTCTCCCTCTGTTCCCCTTCCTATGTCTCTCCCCCAGCTCCTGTCTCTCAGATTGTAAGTCCTAGGGGCAGGGACCGTGTCTATTTTATTGCTTTGTAAAGTGCCAGGTACACTGCTGGCACTATATAAATGTTTGATAATAATAATAATAATCACCAACCTCCCCTCTTTCCGTAGACAATGTAAGACCTGGCTGTTCTGCCGTGCCTTTCCCGAGGGAGATGGGGTGGGTGGGTTGGGTTGGGGAGGGATAGGGGGTTACATTGTTTTTTATTTGATTTTCATTGTATTTGATATTTGTTTTAATCTGTTTTTAACATGTTGTTAGCCACCCTGAGATGCTTTTAGCAGGAGAGGGCAGCATACAAATTTTATTATAAATTTAAAAATAAATCCCCCACTCTGGCCACTGACACCATAAAGGTTGTGGGGGAAATGGCCTGTAGTGAGTGCTCTCGGAACTAGAGGTTTTCCCAGGTGTGCAAGTGCCTGACTTCCTCTTCCTGAACAAATCCTGCACAAGCTCCTACTCACCAATGCCCCTTCTATTATCCTTTCAGTCTGGGTTCCCTTCTCCCCTGTTACTAAGACCGCCTCTTCCCTCCCGTCCCGTCGCAGCCTCTGGGGTCAGGTGGGAGTGTCCTCTTGCAAGTACCATCTGCCGGTGAAATTTGTTTCTACAACAAAAGTGCGCAGAGAGACATTCTAAGTGGCTGCCCCACGATTATGGAACTCCCTCCCCTTGGCCTGGTGATTGGCAGGCAGGGATGCGGGGGTAGGGAAAGGGCTGCGGGGGGGGGATTAAGGGGATTTTTAAAGATGTTTTTATTGGTTGTAAGCTGCCCTGAGCCTGAATGGGAAAGGCGGCATGCAAATTTTAAATAAATAAGCTAAGCCCGTGCACCTGAGAGTTCTCAACTTCACAAATGTCTCCCAGTCTCTCTCTACGTTCCCCTCTCCCTTGCCTCCCCTCCTTTGTCCTTCCTAGATTGTAAGCCCTTTGGGGCAGGGCCCTGTCTCTAATGAATGACTTTACAGGGCGGGGTACATTGCTTGCACAATACAAATAATAATAACAACAACAACAACAACAACCTTCCCAGCCCACAGAAAAGGGGTATGCTGGGAGTCGATTGACCGTGTTGTGGGAGGACGCCTGTTGCTCGACAGCCGTTCCAAAATGTGTTACGATGGGAGTAGGGGCGTAGCTAGGTTGGCACAGGCCCTTGTGCAGAAGATGGAATGGGGCCAGCCTGCCTGCCCGCCCCACCTTCCCAGTGGCAGAAGATGTGCAGCTGCAACAAGAACCTGCTTGTCCCCATTATAGCTACACCTTTGCATGCGGCGTAGCTGCAACCATGGTGCAAGGGGGCTCAGTGGAGCACAGGCCCTGGACTCTAAGGGGGTCTCTTGCCACACGGCTTGAGCAGCGCTAGGAGATTTTCAGAGTGGGCAGAGCAACTTTTCAGTACTCTGCCTCCACCTACTCTGAAGATTTTCTAGATGCACTCAGGCCGCAAGGGTCCTTTAAGATGCTTTGAGCGCTGACTTGGCTCCGCCCACTTCAGGGACTAGAACAGCCACAGTGGCAGGCTCTTCTAGTCCCTGGAGCAGGCAGGGCCAAGGTAATACCCAAAGCACCCAACCCATTACAGGGCCCCACCAAGAAGGAAGCTTTCAGAGCAGGTAGAGGTGGAGCCATCACTGAAGAGTTCTTTCCTGGCAGAGTTGCTTGCTACCACTCTGGGAGGGCTTGCTGGCAGCTAGGGCTGTGCCACCACCTTGGGGGGCGGAGGGGGGAAGGATGAGAGAGCTATCACTTAGGGAGACCACGTCCCCTAGCCCTTGGGGGAGCGAGGCATATTTGGGAGACGAACCCAGGCCTGCCAGAGCCTGGCGACACCACTACCTTGCGACCCTTGGTGGATGAAGGCTTTGGAAAGCAAATAGGTGTCCTGTTGATTCTGCTCTGCATTTCACACAATGTGCACCCCCGGTGTGAGGTGCGTGGCCAGAGGAAGAGAACGAAGCAGAATCCAACCAGCGTATCCAGGAGAAAAAGCAAAACAAGGCTCGGCGGTGAGAAGTGCCATTAAATGCCACCGACACGAGCTCCATTACAAGGAAGGTTATATCTGTCTTGTTTCTAATCTCAGGGTCTAAGGCTAGCTCAGTTCGCTCCTGTAGCCCGTTATGCGATCTTTTATCAAACAGCAGCCGCTGGAACGTTTCCCCAGTGAAATTATTCTGTAATTCGAAAGGTTGGAAGAGCACGGCGATTGGAGTGGCATCGTTTATGCAAAGGAGAATTACAGGAATATGTCTATATAAAAAGTCACGTATGTGTTTTAATGGAGAGAAGCTTTCCTCCCACCGCCTTGTCCAAACAGTTCCAGAACTGAGCCAAATTCTACAACCAAGAAACTAACATTCTGAAAGCCAAATTATGCAAATGAACACAATCCCACCCATTTTGCAAAATTCAAATGCAAATGAATCTCTCAGCAAATCATCCATTTTGAACCTATCGTGTGTTAAAAGGGGGGGGGGGGAATCGTCAAAAAATGCCACAGTCACGTATCTGCATTGGGGGGGGCTCTTGTGAGTGATTGCGGGACCCTCCTCTTCACACATGGTCCCAGAATATACACCAGCAGTTAACAGTCCCAGTGCCTCATGGGATCACTCCCAGTGCCCACGTCTCATTGGGGAGTTCGCAGTGCTGACACGTCATTGGTTTAGCCCACCATGCTCCCAACACAGGCTGCAAATCTGTATTCTCAGCTCCCATCTAATCCTGCTTGCCTCCCCATTATGAGAATCCTGGGACTGAAAACGCAGTCAAGGCCTTCTGCTGGGGTGAGACTGGTGCCGGGGGCGGGGGGGGAGGGGTCAGCTGCTATAATTCAACTACTGCACCAATGAACTGGGTCAACCAGGAATGGTATTTATTTGGCAAGAGTTTGCGTTCTTAATGCAAAGCAAAGCCCCCCAGCAGGGCCCCTTACGCTGAAGGTTTTTATACTTTAATGAGGTCGATTTTTAATCAATCTGAGGGTATGTGGGTATCTGCGCTTTGCATATGTTTCAAATAACTATGAAATTTATACGCAGATGAAGTAATTGAAGCGCGGCCCTATTCGCAAAGGGCACACAGGCCTTATTGGCGTATAAGCCAAAGAGGTTGGGGTTCAGTCAGAGGGCTTTAAAACTAAGACATTTCTGCAGCCAGGGACACTCCCAAAGTTGACATACTTTTGAGCGTTTGCTCAAAATTCAGCCTGAGCAGGGATGCAATGGAGAGTGTCATTCGCGCGGGCTTTGGGGGAATCAGCGGGTGCACGGCTTTGCTTGCGTTGCATTCCTTGTCCTCGCAACACCCACGGGAGGAAACCCAGCAAGGCTAGCACGCCGTTTGTTGCACCCCCCGTGTGTAAAAGCACCCTCAGTCTCGACTCCACAAGCAAACATTCATTGCAAGCTTCTTGCCCCCAAGATTCCTTAACGGCAAATTCGAACCATTCTAAAAACCTCTTTGTGCTAGGGATTGGAATTCCGGAGAGAACCAAACTGAACCAAACATGACCAATTCGGTTCTCCTGAAATTTAGGTTCTCAGTTCAGGTTTGAGCAATTCGGGGGGGTTGTATTGATTTTTATTTATCTTTTTCAGGGTTTTTTTCCCAACAAATAAGAAAAAAAAACCAAAAATCAATGCAAAAAAACCAAAAATCGAGAACCAAAATTCTCAGAGAACCAAATCTGAAATTTTGCCTCTGAAGCCGTTTTTAGACGATCGCGACCGCGCTTGCGCGTATTTTGAAAAAATGCCGGGAGCCGGGATCAGAGATACACTCCTGGCAATCACGCACCCGGGAAGGGGGACGCGCAGGCTTTTCCGGCCGTGATTTGACCGGGTCGATTTTTCAACCCAGTCAAAATCACAGCCGGAAAAGCCTGCGCATCCCCCTTCCGGGTACGCGTGATTGCCGGGAGCGTATCGTCTGATCCCGGCCTCTTTTCACAACAAGCGCGAACGCGGCCGCCATCATCTAAAAAAGGCCCAAGTCCCATCCCAACCTGAAAAGCACTTTTGGAATGATGGACCCCCAGGCAAACATTTTGACAGGGCAGCATTTGGAATTCAGACCCTGGCCTGTTCCGAGTCTCTCGGCTAGATCCCCCAACCCTCCCAAGCTTTGGGGCGTTAGAAATATAGAGTGCTGAACTGTCTGCTCTCGTCGTGTCTCTAATCCTTTGTAATGTTGCCTTACAAATTCTTTTATTTCCATGGGAAGTGCATTTTCCAAGTTTGCAATTCCCAGTCGAGTTGTTAAATGATTCACTTATAACAGGGGTGAGAAATTATTTCCCTCCCATGGGCCGTTTGAAAATTAGAACAGGCTCCAAGGGGCAGAGAAGAGTTCAGGCAGGGTATGTTCAGCATGAAAGGAAAAAGAAAAGAAAAGACAGGGGTGATATTCCAATTGTTGAACCACCAATTCTGTCAGATGGCGTTGGAAGGGATCCCCTCTTCCCCCCTCCCCCCCCCCACTCAGAACAAACCAGACGGGCACCCTTCAGCTGTGGTGGCAGCTTCCTCACTTCTGGGTTGGTCCCCTGGCCGTTTCCTGCCCTTTGAGTAACAGTGGTGACTTCCTGCCCCCGGGTCAGCTCCCTACCGTCAAGCGGAGGCAGCGTTCATGGGCCGAGACCACAGCCGGCTCTCAGTCCCTTTCCCCTGGCAGTGCCAGCTCCCTCTGGAAAGCTCAACCCGGGCCAACAACCGTTGGCAGAACCAGTAGGACTTAAGGCCAGAAGTAGCGCCGTACTGGGTCAGGCCAATGGGCCATCAAGCCAGCATCCTGCCTCTTGGGAGACGTACCCAACAGGTCACAGAGTCACAAGGATGGAAGGGGCCTCCAAGGGTCATCTAGTCCAGCCTGCTGCACCACTGCAGAACCTGCCACACCCCAACCATCCGCACAGAGAACTCCACCAAAAGCTACGAGTCGAGACTGGGATCAACCAGAGCACACCAATGCCTGAAATAACAGGAAAGAATTTTACAAGAAAGATAGATCCAGGTGTCCTAAACAGGCAAGCGGCACCCACGTTGCAGGAGAAGGCAAAAAACCCTCAGAGTTAACTGCCAATCTGCCCTGAATTCCTTCCAGACCCCAAATATTATTATTATTATTACCAGCGATATACCTGGTGCTTTATAGAGAATAAAATAAACACGGTCCCTGCCCGAGAGCTGACAATCTAAAGAGAGGGGAAGGGGAGACAGGGAAGGGGAAACAGCGTGAGAGACAAGGGATGCAACAATCATGAGGATGCGAGCACTCAGGTGCACGTTCTTGGCTTGGTTACAGTAAATTGGGAGTTTGCAGATAACGGGGGGGGATAATCCTGGGTGGGGATGATTAGCAGGAGTTAGGAAGGGTGGAGCGGAAGAGGTGGGTCTTGAGGGATTTGAAGGTACAAAGGGAGGGGGCAGGGCGGATGTGGGCAGGGAGGGAGTTCCTGGTGTGCAGGGCAGCGAGGGAGAAGGGACGAAGGCAGTTGGGGGAGCAGGGGAGGCGTGGGAGGGTGAGGGAGGGGATGGAAGAGGAGCAAAGGGCTCGAACCTGGGTTCGGAGGGAGATCAGAGCAGAGAGGTAGGGGGGAGCAAGGTTGTGAAGGGCTTTGTAGGTGAAGACGAGGAGCTTGTGCAGAATACGCTCAGGAAGGGGGAGCCAGTGGAGAGAGGAGAGAAGAGGCTGCACATGGTCAAAGCGACAGGCTAGGTGGATGATCCTGGCAGTAGAGTTTTGTACAGAGATAAGGGAAGAAAGGTGAGAGCAGGGAAGGCCAGCGAGGAGGAGGTTACAATAGTTGAGGCATGAGAGGACTAGGGCGTGGATGAGAGTTTTGGCAGAGACAGACAGACAGAAAAGGGTGGATCTTAGCAACGTTGTGGAGGGAGAAGCGGCAGGATTTGGCCATGGAGTCAATGTAGGGTTTGAAGGTAACGTGCGAGTCGAAGATGAAGCCCAAGCTATGGGCTTGGGGGACAGGGAGGATGGAGACCCCATCAATGGCAATTGACAGGGAAGAGGGAGAGGAAGGATTGGGAGGGAAGATCAGGAGTTCAGTTTTAGCCATGTTCAGTTTGAGTTGGCGTTGAGACATCCAGGCGGAGATATCGGAGAGACAGTTGGTGAGATGAGCTTGAACAGAGGTAGAGAGGGAAGGAGTGGAGAGAGAGAGTTGAGTGTCGTCAGTGTATAGGTGGTACTGGAAATAGTGGGCGGGAATGAGGTTGCCTAGGGGTTGGGTGTAGATAGAGAAGAGGAGAGGGCCAAAGACAGAGCCTTGGGGAACCCTGACCGAGAGGGGCCAGGAGGAGGAGAGGGAGGAGTTAGGAAGAGATACATTGAAGGAGCGGTCAGAAAGGTAGGAGGAGAACCAGTCGAGGACAGAGTCCCAGAATCCCAGGGAGTGAAGCAAGTCAAGCAGGAGTGAGTGGTCAGCAGTGTCGAAGGCAACAGAGATATCAAGGAGGACAAGAATAGAGTAAAGGCGGTTGGATTTAGCCACAAGAAGATCGTTAGCAATCTTAGCAAGAACGGTTTCAGAGGAGTGAAGGCCGGGGGAGGAAGGCAGACTGGAGGGGGTCAAGGGAGGAGTTGGCGGAGAGGAGGTCAAGGCAACGGGAGTAGACAACCCGTTCAAGGAGTTTGGAAGCAAAAGGGAGGAGCGAGACAGGATGGTAATTAGAGGGTTCAGAGGGATCCAGAGTGGACTTTTTGAGGATGGGGGAGACAGTGGTGTGTTTAAAGTCAGAGGGGAAAGAGCCAGTAGAGAGGGAGAGGTTGATGATGTGCTGGAAGGGAGGGGCGACAGTGGAAGCAATGGAGGTCAGGAGACGGGAAGGAATTGGGTCCAGGGGGCAAGTGGAGAGGTTGGAGGAGGAGAGCAGGGAGGAGATTTCCTCAAGGGAGGCGGGAGGGAAGGAGGACAGGAGAGAGATTGGGGGAGAGTGGTAGGAGGAGAGGACTTGGAAGCGATATCCAGACGGATCTTGTCAATTTTAGAGGTGAAAAAAAGAGCAAGCTCATGAGCGGAGAGAGAAGAGGGAGGAGGAGGGCAGGGGAGTTTGAGAAGGGAGTCAAAGTTGGAAAAGAGGTGGCGAGGGTCCCAGGAGCAGGACTCAATGTGTGAGGCGTAGTACTGCTGTCTAGTGAGGGAGATAGCAGCGTTGAGCGATGAGAGGCAGAATTTGAAGTGGAGGAAGTCAGCACGGTAGCAGGATTAGCGCCAGAGGCATTCAGCAGCCCGGGTGCAGGAGCAGAGATGGCGAATGGTGGGGGTGAACCAAGGGCGAGGGTTACGGGAGCAAGCTGGGTGGGAGGAGAGGGGGACAAGGGAGTCAAGGGTGGAGGCAAGAGAGAGAGGAGTTGAAGGCAGAGATGGCAGAATTGGGGGAGGAATTGAGGACTGAGGGAAGAAGAGGAGAGAGGGAGGAGGCAAAGTCCTGGGGCACAGTGGCCTGCAGATCGTGGAAGGAACGGGGAGATGGGGAAGAGGAGGGGGAGCAGTGGGAGAGGTTGAAGGAGGCAAGGAAATGGTCAGAGATGGAATGGTGTTTGAAGGAGAGATCGGAGACAGAGCAGTTCCTAGAGAACACGAGATCAAGAGAGTGGCCATCAGTGTGGGTTGGGGAGCTAGTCCAGAGGTGGAGATTAAAGGAGGAGGCTAAGGAGAGGAAGCGGGCGACGCAAGGCTGAGAGGGTGCATCAACATGAATATTGACATCACCAAGGATGAGTGTGGGGATGTCATCAGAGAGGAATAGGGTGAGCCAGGACTCGAACTCGGAGAGAAAGGAGGAGAGGGAGCCGGGAGGGCGGTAGATAATGGCAGCACGGAGGTGGAGAGGGGAGTAGAGGTGTACGGAGTGAGCCTCAAGAGGAGGGGAAGGAGAGGGGAGGGGCAGAGGGGAGGGGTTGAAACTGGCAGGAAGAGGCAAGGAGGAGGCCTACGCCACCACCCCAGCCTGCGTGTAGGCCCCACCAGCCAGTATATAATATAGTGCCCAGGCTTCAGAATGCCCAGAGAGTCCCACCTCCAGCTGCAGACTACTCTGATGCTACAGGAAGAAAGAAGGCAGGGGCAATATGTATTTCTGGGGGGAAATCATTGTTCTGTAGCATCAAACTCCTCACAAGATATAGGCTATACATTTATCCAACTCCGTTTTGAAACTATTCAGATTCTTTGCTGCCACAACTGCCCCTCCTGGAAGCTTATTCCAGTAGTTCACGGTTCCAGTTGTTAAAAGCCTTCTTCCAAATCTCCAGCCTAAGTTTATGGATAGCCAGTTTGTATCCATTCGTTCTTGTACCCACACTCTCTTTTAGTTTGAACAAATCTTCCCCTTCTATTGTGTTAACTCCCCTGATATATTTATACAATGTAATCATATCTTCCCCTCAGCCTTCTTTTCGATAGGCTAAATAGCCACACTCCTTGGTCACAACGGGCGATCCATTCCCTGTTGTTCCAGTCCCTATTAACAGTAGGAGGATCCGTCCCCGAAACCTACTGGGCTAATAGCTATTAATGGACCCCAATCCCTTTTAAAAACTACCGGCCTTGACCAGCATGTGCACTGAGTGGAAAAAAAACACTTTCTCGAGCTGCTAGCCGCCCAGAGCTGCTTGCAGGAGGGACGGGGTATAAATATATTAAACAAATTAATTAATTAATTAATTTTTATTTTTAAAAAAAAATTATTATCCCACCCCCTCCTGCCTCAGGCAGCTTGGGGCAGCTCACAGCATGTAAATATAAAAACACTTAAAACAACTTTAAAAGGAGGTACCACATACCCCTCTCCCCCACCCCACTCAAACCCAAACTCCACCCATCACCCTCACTAAACGCCTGGCGGAACAGCCAGGTCTTACAACTTCGTCGAAATGAGGGGAGATCAGGAGCCAGCCGGGCCCCCACCGGCTGGGAGTTCCACAGCCGTGGTGCGACCACCGAGAACGTCCTCTCCTGTGTGGCCCCCCGGAAGATTCGGGGGACCTCGAGCAGGGCGCCCTGGATGACCGCAGGGGCCGATCCAAATCCTGGGGGTGAGGCGGTCCCGCAGATAGGTAGGGCCTAGGCCGTTTAGGGCTTTATAGGTCAATACCAACACCTTGAATCGGGCCCGGAAACCACTGGCAGCCAGCGCAGAGAACGGAGCACCGGTGTAACGTGTTCCCGGCGGCCCGGCCACACCAAACACCGGGCTGCCGCATTCTTCACCAGCTGCAACTTCCGAGCCGTCACCATGGGTAGCCCCACGTAGAGCGCGTTACAATAGTCTAACCTGGAAGTGATGAAAGCATGGATGACGGTGGCCAGGTCAGAGTCAGACATACGTCCGGAGCCATCGCACCAGGTGTAACTGGCGAAAAGCACTCCTCGCCACAGCTCCCACCTGCACATCGAGGAGCACCCCCAGACTTCAAACCTGGGAAACCAATGGAGGACAGACCCCGTCAGTGACGGGGGCCGCCATCTCCATCGACTTACCCACCAACAATCACCCACCAACATCACCTCCGTTATTGGTTTTAAATCTGCTGCCCATTCATTTCATGGCGTGCCCCCTTGTTCTAGTACTGTCAGAGAAGGTAAATAACCACTCCCTATTTACATGTTCCACCCCACTCATGATTTTATTAACTTCCATCATATTCCTTCTCAATCGTCTCTTTTCCAAGCTGAAGAGCCCCAACCTATCCAGTCTCTCCTCACACGAGAGTCATTCCATACCCCTTGATCATTTTTGTTGCCCTTCTCTGTAACTTTTCTATTTCTGCTAGGTCTTTTTTGAGATGGGGTGGACCAGAACTGCACACAATACTCCAGGTGTGGTCATACCATAGATCTGTATAGAGGTATAACAATATTTTCAATTTGATTCTCTCTCTCTCTCTCTCCAAATGATTCCTAACATTTCTGTTTGCTTTTTTGACCGCCACCACACACAAAGCCGAGGATTTCAACGAATAGTCCACAACGACTCCAAGATCCTTTTCCTGAGTGGTAAATCCTAATTTAGAACCCAGTATTGTGTATATATAGTTTGGGTTATCTTTCCCTACGTGCATCATTTTGTACTTGTCCACATTAAATTTGATGATTTTAAACAACCAGTTCAGCCAAAGTGACTTGGCGCCTCATATTGACAAACTGGAGTGGGTTCGAAGGAGGACAACAAAAATGATTAAAGGTCTGGAAAGCAAGTCTTATGAGGAAAGGTTGAAGGGACTAGTATGTTTAGTCGAGCGAATAGAAGATTAAGGGGGGGACATGCTAGCAGTTTTCAAATATCTAGAAGATTGCCACAAAGACGACGCAAGGAACTGTTCTGCATTGCTGCAGAGGACAGGATGAGAAGTAACTCAAATTACAGGAAGGTACATTTTTTTAAAATTAGATATCAGGAAAAAATTCCTATCAGTCAGAGTTGTTCTGTTGTCGCACAAGTTGCCTAGGGAGATTGTAGACTCTCCATCACTGGAGGTTTTCAAAGCAAGAAGGATGGGCAGCTAACTGTTGGAGATATTGTAGTTGTAGGCATCCTGCATTCAAGCACGGGCTGGACTCGCTAGAGGACCCTCAAGGTCCCTTCCAACTCTGATATTCTATATCACCCCAGGGCCAGCAGCTTTCCAATCTCCCCCCACCCCCAATATGAACATGCACCCCCCACTCCAGAGTGATCTATTTCCTGGTTCAGCAGAGTGGCGCTGAGGTGGGACATCAGGGAAGTGGCAGATGCAGGGAGGTAAGAGTTGGGGGATCTGGGTAGCTCTGTTCAGAACTGTCCCTTAGTTTCCGATTAAACTCTGCTGATGCTCCCATCCCAACCCCCTTTTCCCCAGGTGCCATGCCAAAGCCTAGTTTGGCGCTATGTAGTGACTGGGAGGAAGTGTCCCTTGCTGGCACTGAGAACTGGTGAAGGTATGACCAGATGTAACAGCAGGTACGTGCAATTATCCACTCCTCAAGGAGCAAGCACGTAGAAGAGACAGGATGGTCCATTAACAGACGCAACAACAAGCTTGGCTGTTAGGCAAGTAGATTAGGAGAAGGGAACTTCTACTGTTGGGAGCAAGGAGTGATCAACGGGGAACGGATCGCCCATTGCGACTGCTGATACTTCTCCCATACGACTGAAACTGGCCACTGTCGGAGACAGGATGCTGGGTTTGATGGACCATTGTTCTGACTCAGTATGGCACTTATGTTCTTAAGCTGAATGAGTAGGTGGTATTATAGCTATTAATATCCAGTGAAGATTTTGTGTAACTCTGCAAAAGTAGTCCGACTCCTCGACACCTCCCAGTGTCTTAAAGGAATGACTAAAGCCGCAGGCTCAAACTCAGCAAGGACTTTGAGCCCATACTTCACTTTGGCTGCATTCTCACCTGCAGCGGCGGTGGCAGGAGTGGCAGCAGGATTTTGCGCCCCGACATGCGCGACTCCGCGAGAGAAGCCGCGGCAGATCCCTGTTCACACCGGCTCTTTTCCCGTCGGCCGGCTCCTCGGAGCTACCGCTTCTTCCCTCGCCCCTCCCGCTGCTGCCACCGCCGCAGGTGAGAACACGGCCTTTAAGAGTGCGAGTAGTTCAGCAAAACCTGTAGGACGAAACACCTGCTGAGAGTTTACTGGGGTTGCAGGCCCCGCACCAGCACTGGAGACTGAACCAGCTGCCGTGGCAACAGAGAGAGCCACGCGCTGAACCAGCAGCCCCAGGGCTTGGCACGGCTTTTCCCCCCCAGTTGGCCATTTGCTATCTGCAGGGCCACACCCCCTCCCCTCATCCCCCCCACCCCCACACCTGATTGGCTCCTTAAGGCTCCAGCTCTCTTCTTGTTTCCTATGCCCAGTCCTTGGTTTATTCTGCTCTGGTTCCTTGTCCTCTCTCTGCTCTTTTACCAGGCCTGCCTCCGCCCTGGATTCCAGACCGTGCCTTCCTTGCCCTGTTCTTCTTTCTTGTCTCCAACTTCTTGTTCCCAGCCTTTGCCCTGTTCTTTAGGGATGGGACTTTATGCCAGATCTGGCATTTCAGTTCCATATTTCCCCATCCTCAAGCCCTCCGACTCGCGGCCAGTAAGTCCACTCCAGGGGATGGGGGCGGGGGAAATATGGGCCCCAGGAGAGGGAGTGGGCACGGAGGGTGGGGTGGGAGTAATTCCAGGCTTGTTGCCCTTTTCCAAAATGGCAGTGGCACTACCAGCGCCGTGTTGGAAAAGGGTACATACACACAGAACGGCCCGGCGACCGTTTTGCATAGGAGCAGTTATTTTGTTTAATTATTTTTAAAAGGTTTGGATGGATTTAAATACAGAGCCGAAATAAGAATCCGTAATTAAAATCTATAAAACCAGCAAAATTAAACAAAACAAAAAAAAGAAACCGGAATTCCTTCAGGCTTCCCACCCCTTCAGCTCTGTCTCGGTCCCAGCCCTGATCTTGCCTGGTTTTCCTTTCCTATCTCGTCTCTCAGCCCGGATCCCAATTCTGTGCGCCATCCCTGGTGTCTGCCCGCACCTTAAGACGTCCTTCCTCCCGCATGGCGCGCACCCAGGGGCAGCAGAGCACATAAGCACGTGCACAGGTCTGAACCTTTCCAGCAAAGCACGTGCTTAAGTCAGTCGCCGTGATTTTGGTGGGATTTAAGAATGCACTTCGGGTCATCCCCGATCCATGGGGAGCTGGGTGAGGCGGTGCTAAATGCAGGCTAGGCTTGCCTTGATGAAGGCAGGATAGCAGAGCAAGAGCTGAACACCTCTGCAGAAAAACACCAGAAGAACTTAGGAACTACCTCTTCCACCACTGTCCTAAGCTTTTCAAACCTTCCTGCATTTAGGCGAGTTTCAGATCGGACCTTCTTTATATTTGCCTGAGGAAGAACGCGGTTAAATTTAATAGAATCGTAGGAGCCTGTAGAGATGGGACTTTAGGACCTAGTCCAATCCAAGTAGGGGATTGGACTAGGGGATCCAATCCAATCCCCTACTTGGATGCACAATGACAACAGCTACAATATCCTCGACAGGTGGCTGCCCAGACTCTTTTTGGAAGCCTCCAGCCATGGAGAGCCTTCTACCTCCAAGGGTACCTTATTCCATTGCCGCACGGCTCTTACCCTTAGGAACGTTTCCCTGAAATCTACCTTTCTGTAACTTGAGACCATTGTTTCTAGTACTGCCCCCTCTAACAATACAAAACAGTTCCTTGCCATCTCCTTGGCAGCAGCCCGTTAGATATTTGAAGACTGCTAACATGTCCCCTTAATCTTCTCTTTGTTAGACTAAACATACCAACTTCCCTCAACTTTTCTTCATAAGACTTGCTCTCCGGTCCCCATCATCTTTGCTGCCCTCCTCTGAAACCCATTCCAACTGGTCCATGTCCTTCCTAAAATGAAGTGCCCTAACCTGGGCACAATACTCCAAGTAAACAGTGCTAATTAGAGTGAATTTGAACACATTTAGAGACTCTCACCAACAGAGGTTGATCGACTACCTTGTCCCTTGCCCTGGGATGAAGTTAAACCATAATCCAAATAATTAATAAATGTGTATCAGAACTCAGCCTTCAATATTTTTCCAGGAAAACTCTGAAAGACTGGAATTTTCCCATGAAAAATGCATCATGTTTTAAAGCCAGTTATTCAGGGAGGGGGTGGGGGAAGGTTTGTCAAAAATGATTTGATCAGCTTTACTGTTTTGGAGCATGCGAGCAAAAGGGGAGTGGGTTGCCCCCATGGCCGCAAAGGCAACGTGTTACATCTGTACCCTTGGACTGCAGATTATAAACACACCAAGTGCCAAATTTGCAAAGTGCTGGCGTGAAATAGGTCTCAGGGCTTCCAGCTCTGACAAACAAGCCCCACTAGGCTCATTGGGAAAAGATTAGAAACACTCCACCGGGGGATGAAACGCTGCCTTCAAAGGCATCGCGCTTTAGACTGTTTACTACAGAGCTGTTATCATCCTGGAGCATGTAAGTGTCCCGGATATTGTTTTAGGAGGGTTCCGATTCAAATATTATATTGGGTACATTATTAAACATATTTAATGAGATTCACAGAATGAGATTATGAACATATTTAATGAGATCAGTAGTAAAATTTATGCAATGATTTTAGCAGCAAAGGGGATGTTCAAAGAGTTATGTCAGGATTTATTTTTGTTGTTTTTAAACACACACACACACACACACCCTTTCTTCCCGTGTCAGAGTGGGTGCCTCCACACGAGCTTTGGAGGCAGGGCCCCAGGAAATATTTCTAGTAGGAGTGTGCACCCAGAAATGTGAATGGCAGGGAAAGGTCGATATTGCCCATTGCAAGGTTAGAAATGAAAGCCAGAAGGTTTATTTGGCATTTATTAATGACTTTTGTGCCCCGTTCCCTGTGCTGGCCATCCTATAGATTCAGTCACAAGAACTCTTGTTTTATGCTCAGCTGTAGAGAGGCAGGTTAGTCCCCTGATTAGGTGGAGACTAGAGTTCATTTCCCGGTTCAGTCAAGTCCTGGGGCAGGGAGCGTGGCTTGGGAGGCAGGTTCGGGCCCTGGCAATTCATTTATTAAAAAATGAAGCAGCATGCGGAGGGTTCAATAGTCACATGCCCCACGGCAGGCAAATCGCTGCTGCCTCACTTTAGGGCCAGTGCGGGGAGCAGGACAGATGGTTGCTCTCCCCCCACCACACACAGGGCAGCCGGGCGGGCAGGCCGCTGTCAAACATCATCCAACGCCCTGTAGCAGGCTGAGGCACCGGACACAAAAGCGGCCACTTGGCTGTCCAGGCAGACTTTTGAGTGGTTGCCTCTTTACTCTGTATTCCTTATATGTGTGGCCTGGGGGGGAGGGGAGAGAACTGGTGTGTGGGTGTGGGTGTGTTTGTAACAGGGTGCCCTAAGAGCCAGCGGGCGTGCCCAGGTTTGGACCCTTTAAACAGAGTAGCACGGAGTCATCGGAGGGCACAGGTGCCCCTACCAGACACCTGTGCTGTGGGGTTGGGGTGGCAGGTGGGCCCTCAGTCTGGCCAGAAAGGCCAGCAGGGAGAGCAATGGAAAACCTATTATAATGTTTACTTCATTCATCTTAAGACTCAAAAAAATCAATATCCCTAAAAATATTAAAAAGGTGTGCAGAATCCCTAATATAGGACCGTAATTTGGGAATAATTGGTTTTAAGAAAAAAATCAACACACTTTGCTTAATAGCTCTAAAATTGAATTAGTGCCCGACACATTTGGTCTTCCTGGTGGGGGCAATATACCTTTGTGAATTTTCAGAAGAACATAAAAAAAAAAATTTAAAAGAGGAGTTCTTGGAGATTTATTAAAAAGAAAATTAAATTCAAACCCTCTGGACAAACCTTCCTACATTATATTAATTATTTCATTTCTAATAGCATCTATCAGGCCCACACTCAAAAGGAGTATATATCTATTAGTATCACTCAATTGACACAAAACCTCCACTCTGTAATCATCCTTATTCATGTTCACCATAGCTCCCCCTTTGTCGGCAGATTTAACAACAATGGAGGAATCTTTAGCTAAAACCACAAATAATTTCTTATCACCCTTCAATTGATTATGTTTCACATGGAATTTTTTAGCAAATAATCTGTCAACATCCTCCCACATTAGTCTGTCAAAGGTAATGATAGAAGCATCTATATTGCTTAGTGGAGTAAAATTAGAAACAGAACTAAAAGGAGAATCTTCCAAGCCATTATAAGAATCTTGAAGAACTTTGTTTAGAGAGGCAGAAACCTTCAGAAGGTGGGTCCTGGGGGGGCCAGGAGGGGCATTGCCCCTGCTTTCCTAGGGGGCCCACCGCCCCTGCACTAAGCTGTGGCCGACGCTCCACACCACTCGCCTGGGGACGGGGGACCTGGGTGCAAATAAAAGAACAGCACTGCTTAATGGAGGAGGGGTTCACGTACATAGGCCCAGAAAGCGCGGGACCACCACCGGCCCACTGCCCCGATGATCTGATCGGGTAACCCGGAGGCTGCTGCAAAAGTAGCAGCACCTAGTTGAAATGAATGGGACCTGAACTCAGAGCAGGGCAAGTCCACCTGACTCAAAGCACCCAGCACCACTGCTGTAAAACTGGAAGCGTGTCAGGAACACTCCCTGCTCGTGCCTAAACGAGACCCCGGGGACCTGCAGGCAGGCAGTTCGGTATTCCTGCATGGATCGAACCGGACAGCTTTCATGTGAGCTGGCCCAGCGCAGGGAAACTACGTGCCCCTTTCCATGAACCCCATTAAAACCTGCCAGGAAAGATGACCATATCTGCAGGGCTTCCTTCATCTCCTGCGTAATTCTGATATGGTGGTGATGCGGAGGGTTCCCTGCCAGTTTGGCATAAAGGCGCGAAAGGAATGCCCGGCCTGGGGCCACCGCTCGACATGCGAAATTGAGACCACCCACCAAGGATTGAAGGGTCCGGACTGTGACCTTACATGCCACCACGCAGTCCCCTATCTTTGTCCTCAACATGGGCAGCTTATCCTCTGGGAGACGTGAAATTGAGCGGACAGTATCAAGTTTGATGCCGAGGTAGGTCATGGTGGTGGCCAGCCACTCTGTCTTTTCTGGGACGAGGGGGATACCCAGGTCCCTAGCCATTTCCTGGAGTGTCACCATCAGCCCAGCACATTCCGGCGACTTCCGAGCACATTCCGATGACTTACCGACTTCAAATTGAGGCAAGCCGGGTCTGAGGCACATGCCGGGCCGGGATGCAGAAACCTTTATTGAATCCCTCCACTATATACACTTTACTTCCCCACAAGCGGGATGTCCCCACAGGGCATCCTCCAAATGGTCAATCCTAACTGGGGTTGGGGCCCTTGGAGGTGGGGGTACCCGCAATGCCACCTCGGTTCCTTCTTCCTGCCCCTCCGTGGGAGTGCTTTCCTCTACCCCCGTGTTGCTTGGCCTTATAGCAGGAGGCTGTGGCAAGGTAGCTACCACAGTAGGAGCAGGCATGCCAAAACTTACAGGCCTGCAAGGTGCACTTCCCCATCCTGCTAAATTCCTAGCAAAGGGGGTGTGACGTAACGGAGCCCACTGGGGTTCACCCCAGCCTCCTGGCACCCCGTTACCCACTTATTATCTGGTCTCTTTCTGCTGCCACCACCCAGAATATTTACTTAGACTGCAAGTCCCATCCCTCTGGGGAGAATGAGATCTCTATCCTTTTCTTTAAACAGCCAGACTCGCAAGCCAGAATAAAACAGTTCCCAGTTTCTGCCGCCTAAGCGTACAGAGGCGTATTCGCTAACACACACACACCCCTTTTAGATCAGAAAAAGGAATATTACTTTAATGGTATTTTAAACCCAGCATCACAGGCAACAGCCATGTGAGGTACTTTGAATCCTTGAGCAAAAGCAATTGATCAGAACAGTTTAGGCACAATGGCCTTTTTAGTAGCATCTAGCCTAAACTGGTCCCTCAGATGTAACATTCAATTACTCACAGCTTCAGGTGCGCCTTTGCCTTGCAGCAAAAGGGTTCAGTCCTTAGGTTCAGTTTAGTCCAAACAGGCCAGAAGCCATTCCCTTAGCTCCATAGCAAAAGGTCAGTATCCCAGAGCAAATAGAAGACAAGATGGAAGACGACCCTGAGAGTTGTGTCTTTCTTTTTAGAAGTCCACTACCTCTCATTCGTGATTGGTCCTTGGGGGGGTTTACCTGGCTGTACCTAGTCCAATCAGAGAATGACCCCTCCAGCCATGCTGGCTGTAGGCCCCTTCCCCTGGTATTGAGAAATCCTGCCATGCGGCCAGTTGCAAAATCAGGTCTAGTCAACCTGGAAGCCAGGGTGTCGGTGAAGGTCACATGGAAAGGCAGGGTTGCTCCTGGCAGCTTCTGCCACAGGGGGGACCCATTGCTGGACCCCCTCTGTCCTTACGGACAAAAAAAGTTAATTGGCCGGGACAACCCCTCCCCCTCCGCACGCCAGCACATGGTCACTGTCGGATCTTGGGGCACTGGCTGCATCAATCATGCAGTCTATCCACAAGTCCTGAGCATGGACGTTCCAGTGAAGGTCACGCATAAACGCCATCCTGTGGCAAAAGGCATCATACCAGAGCCAAGCTCTGGGAGGACCGGTGGCGGCCCCATAGGCCCTCCTGGCAATATCCATGTATTCGAGCATGTCGGAGGTGCACTCGTGGTATGCTTGTAACAATTACCCCCATAAATATTGTGTAGGCAGCCGTCCAATTTGCCCAATTCTGGTCTGCTTTAGGGCAACGGAAACGCGCTCTCTCTCTTTTTTGTCCTCCTGCTCAGCGAGGTCCACAATGGGGTCACTAAACAGGAGTGCAAAGAGATCTACATATCCCCCCCCCCCCAGATCTTCTGTCTCATGTGGCTGGCAACAAGTGTTCCCCAATCGGTGCCTACACCTTGAAGTATCCCCCACCGGCCGGAGGAGGGGGTCTGTCCACTGCTATGGGAGGAGGGGCATTTGATGCTGCCTGGGGCTGTGCCCACACCTGCAATGCCTGGACATTCAGTGCCTCCTCAGGCTGTGCCCATACCTGCCGTGCCTAAGCCGCCATGGTGGTGGCAGCCCCAGGTGCCCAGCAGGGGGCAGGTACTCATTGTGCCTGATCTAACGCGGCCCAGCAGGAGAGGGGAGGGGACACCGGCGCAACCTGCACCCAACCCCTTCCACAATAGGAGCTGGGGATTTCCCATCCTTCCTTCTGGGGCAGGGCCCCTCATATCCCTTCTGGGCAGGGGTACTCCCAACCTCACCCCTGGAATCCCCAGTCTGGAGCTACTAACACACCGGGGACACATCAGGTCAGTAATTGGTTGGTACAAGTTAGCGCTCAACATGTGGGGTCATTGGGCCTCTCTAGGCTCCAGGGGGCATGTTCCCTCAGTCGTGACCGCCCCCAGATCACCTTGTTCCTCTTGGTAGTCTTCATAGGGGCCAGCAACGGGCTCCATATCTTCTCTCTGCCAGTCCCCGGCAATAGCCCTCAGCTCCTGTACCAGCACCTTGATTCATGCCAACATAGCCTGGTCCCTTGGCTTCTCAGAGTGCTCCGCCAGGTCGTGGCGAGGTCTCCACAGTGGTGGGTCCTCCTCCCTGTGCTGAGATACCATAAGTACTTGCCTCCCCCTGTGCCTGGGTGGGGGGCCCGCAACTGGGGCATGGGGGCCGGTTCTCCCCCCACGCCTGGGCAGGGGCACCGGAATACCCGCTGCCATGGCCGTGCTTAGCTCACTTCCCCTGCGCCTGGCAGGGGTGCCAGGGAGGGCACAATCTTCAGGGCAAGGTGGGCATTCGTGCCTTGGTCTCGTAGGCCCGGTGGGGGCAACCTCTGGCCAGTATCAGGCTGGGGGGGGGCACCATTCTGCCTCCCCTCCTGGATGCCTTTCGTGCCTGTTCGTGCAGGGGCTGGATGGATGGGGTGGCCTGGGGCCCAGGTTGGTGGGGGTCCAACACACTGGCAGGGTTGAGGGCCCAAGCCCGGGGGCCAATTTTTTTTAATTATTATTATTTTAAATTTATATCCCGCCCCTCCTGCCCACAGGGCAGCCTGGGGCAGCGAACAACCTTCATTAAAACAATATAAAATGTTAAAACAATTTAAAAATACAATATGTGGGGAAAGCCCCCATCCCCGTCCCCACCCCGCCCTTACCTCTCACCAAAAGCCTGATGGAACAGCCAGGTCTTACATACACGCAAAAACAGCAGGAGAGTGGGAGCCAACCGAGCCTCCTC
>QEPC01009645.1:939611-955200 GCA_003113815.1 Sphenodon punctatus | reverse complement strand
GGCGAAACTGTAAGACCTGGCTGTTTGCCCAGGCCTTTGGGAGGGAGGGTGGGGAGGGTGGTTTTTAGTCCCCATCCCATTTGTTTTTTGGTTTTGTCTAGCCCTGTTTTAATATTTAATATTTAAAGTATTCTTGATTGTTTTAGATTGATTTTATTTTATTTTATTGTTTTAATGTTGGAAGCCGCCCCGAGCTGCATTGCAGGAGGGGCGGGGTAGAAATTTATAAAATAAATAAAAATTAAAAATAAAATCAGGGACTACGCCACTGAGGCCATGAGCTACAAGCCACTTACTTTGGAGTAGTCCAGCCCCTGACCTTGCTCTTCTTCCAGGATCTTTGATTGGCCCAGGCAGGGATACATATAAGAGCTTAAGAACTCACCAGAAGGGGTCTGTGAAATGCCTCAGCTACCAGCTTGGCTAGAGACTCCAGAGCACGTTGTGTCTCCCAGGCTTCCTGTCCCATCTGCCTGACCTAGCCTTACACCAACTTTGAGTCTTGCCTTCCTTCCATCTCCAACCCTTCCAGTCCGCCTGCCTTCCAGTCCTGATCCTTGCAGGCAGCTACCAAGGCTGACCGCCTCTTAAACAAATTATCCTCAACCCCTGTGCGTGGATCTACAAGGACAAACCCAAAGAATGTCTGTATAAGAAACTCCCATGGAACCAGATAAAAAGTTCCTTATAGCAGGGTGTTTGCTATAAAATAGGTGTGTAACCTGACACACCTGAGGGGTTGTTGGCAGTAGGAACTGAACTAGGAAGCTTTCACTTCATCTACACGGGCCTCTACCCCCGGAGCTATAAAATCTGGCTCTATTAACTCTGCAGATCAAGGGTGAGGAATCTTTTCCCTCCCAGGGGTCACTGTAAGTTACTAGTACAAGATCAGAGGGGTGGGAGTGCATAAGGAGCACACTTAGAAAGGGGAAGGTCCAGATCATGGATCTATGGATCTGTCCCCTAACCTCATCTCCACTCCCTTACAGTGGGTAAAAACCAGGTGTGACATCAGCAAGGCACCTCCACAGCCTGGGGCAGGACAGGAAACAGCAGCTGCCACTCTCTGGATCAGCCAGCAACATACAACAGATGACATGTCACCCCATAGGGTGGGAGAATGCAACAGAGACAGAGCCAGGAACTGAAAGGCGGCCAAACAAAAGAAACTAGCCACATTTTGCCCCTGGGCCCAAGATTCCTCAGTGCTACGGCACAGTCCTACATTAAGCTGTGGATAATTTACCACCACCTCCCAACCACTAGAGGGGGAGCTACATGCCACCCCCTCTATACGATGTAAGGTTTTGACACCATGCAGTTGATAGAAGTGAACCTTGATGTTGGGACTGTTATACAAACGGGTTCTTTACCAGTGGAGTTTTACACTGAAGTTTGATTGCATTATTATAGACTCAAGAGATCCTATGATAAAACACAAAGGTGCTCTGAGCAGCCTGTGGCGGGGGGGGTGAGGTAGCAACACTTTTAATAAACAAACTGATACTTGTCCAGAAAGCTGGCATTCTGAAAAGAAGCAGGAACGCGATGGCAGATGACTGAGCAGGATGAACTTCTATGGCTTTTTAAGATGCACTGCGAAATGAATGGTTTTAAGCTTTATTCTGTGTGATGTTTGCTAATCTCCTTTACGGGGACAACTGGAGCCCAGAGGCCTAGGAGCAGCAGATGCAAATGCTGCCGTGGAATGTATAAATCACGGAACATTATGAAGTGCACTGCCCTTTCGTTTGATTTTGCTTTCCAGCAATTAATTCCTTTGGCGTGTACAAATCATCCCCAGCAAGTCCATGAAACCTCCCTTTTCTCCTGCCTGGGTTATTTTATCCAGCAATGAGGTCCCACACCCATGGCCACACAAGGTCCCGGCCTTGAGCTGTGGAAAATACTCTTTCAGCAGCAGGAACAGCACCTGGCTTCTTGGTTTGCACCACACGTTGCTGCGCTGACAGCTGCGGAATTGCCTTTTACTTTGTCAGGTGTTTGGGATGTCTCTCCCATAGGGTGGAAAAATGGCAGGAAGAAACAGAAGACTGAGTTTTGAATGGAGACGACAGCCTCCTCCCTGATTTTGGACTCTTACTGCCACTGCTGCAGGACTTGTACAGGGTAAGTGGGCAATAGTAAAGCGGAGGGACTCTTTCCCCCCGTACCACGCTGCCTCCACCAGGAGGCAGATATCCTGGCAGCTAGGGAAACATGTGAAAGTGCTGCCATTTCCCCCAGCTACACGACAAATTAAAATGCTAGCAGTAGGGAGCAGAATTCATGCCGTCCAACGATTGACAGGGTGGGGAGGGAGTAGGTAAACTTTCATGCTACCCCTAATTTGCATGATTTTCCACGTGTTTACCAAAAAATTGTAATAGCTTGCTGACGAAGTTTGGGACTGATCTGGAGGGGAAAAAAAGATGTCTCAGAGGCTGTGCGTACCGCTGGGTTTGTATGTGCAGGACTGACTGTTCTAGTTAAGAGTCAGCTTATTAAAAGGTCAAAATTCTCAAATGGGTGCATTGACTTTGGGTCTTAGGTTTTAGTTTTAAAGACACTCTGAGCAGAAATGGAAGCAGCAACAGCCCCTTTCAGCAGTTCAAGTCTCTCTCACAAACACACTCGCACCTATCCTATCTTTTTTAGTTTTCATCTTGATCCCAGGCACCCAGCTCATCTGCCTGGGTATTACTTTCCTTTGTTCTTGAATAGCTTTGTTTATCCCATACCTCGCCGCCCCCAGCAATGTTGTAAACAGCAGCTAGGTTAAAAGTCCCAGCTTTTTCTCCTGCTGGATTAATGAGATGTTAATGACCCTTTTTGTCTGCTGAACCCGCTACAAACCTTACACTGCTGGGAACCCAGTGTAAGATAACAAACCCAGGCTGTTTTTAAGACATGCAGCGCGGATGAGGCGCGGGAGCGGCGAAACAGCCTCAGCGCTGTTTTACACGAACCAGAAGCGGAAGTTGTGCGCGTGATCGGCAGCCGCGCATTCTTCGCCGACCGCGATCGAACCGGCCTGATTTCTCTGGGGGGACACATACGCGGCCAGAAAAGAATGCGCGGCCACCAAGCACGCGCACAACGTCCGCTTCCGGTGCGTGTAAAACAGCGCCGCGGCTGTTTCGCCGCTCCCGCCCATGATCCCAGCGCACGTCTAAAAACGGCTCCAGTTAGCGTACCTGCCCAAAAGGTATTATTGGAGGGTACGAGAATGGCGCTCTCTCTCACAGGGTAAAAAAAAACAAATGGACATGAAGGTGACCTGCTTTGACCCACTGACACATTTGTTGATGGGCACTCTGAATTACATTTCCTGTTCCCTCTTCCTGTTCTTTTCTCCAAGCTTTTTCCACAACTTACATTCAAGCTGGTACAATTCTTACTTGATGGCTTATAAGTTACACCATGTTGTTCTATACATTACAGCGGTCAGTTTGATACCAAACATGGATACAAAATATTAACAAAGCAGGGTTTGCCCATATCCAGGTTTCATAGTTGTTTTGCAGGTTGGTTTCATGATTTCCAGAACAGGGGCCACGAGATATTAGCCCGGGATTGACCTGGCTGTCGGAGACTAGCTCCAGGTCACAGCCTGGTCTGGTCTGTGTGCCATCAGTGCAAAGAGGGCCATAGCAGGCTATCATGCGTGATGTATGACCCAGCCTGGGTCCTCTGGCATTGCCCGTCAGCCATGGTGGGGGTGGGATGCCAGGCACAGCACAAGGACAGAGCCGGCCCCCTACAAGTTCATGCATCTCTCCACCCTCCCCGGCAGCCTGGCTACAGGAACGTGTGGTGAGCAGCCCAACCTGGTTGAGAGTAGATCAGCTGTGGTTTCCTGGGCTGGGTTGCCGCAGTGGCACGGTCACTTCTATTTCGCAGGAACTTATGTATTTATTTGTTTACTAGTTTATATCCCACTCCCGCCAGCCAAATGGCAGCTCACAGATACAATTAAAACAATCCATAATATTAAAAAGAAAAGGGTTAAAACAAACCATAAAAGGAGGTAAAAGCACTGGCAGACACCCCTCCCCCAAAGGCCTGGACAAACAGCCAGGTCTTATGGGTCCGACAAAAGGCCAACAGGCTATGAGCTAGGCCAGCTTCCTCTGGGAGGGAGTTCCACAGCCGCGGCGCGACCACCGAGAACGCCTTCTCCACCGTGGCCCCCCGCTCCACCCAGGGGACCTCCAGGAAGGTGCCCCCGACAGATCGCAGAGGTCACTCAAGGGCCTAGGGAGTGAGGCGGTCACTCAGGTAGGAGGGGCCCAGAGCATGTAGGGCTTTAAACGGTCAAACACAGCATCTTGAATTGGGCCTGGAACGCTAAAGGCAGCCAGTGCAGAGGCCGGAGCACTGGTGTAATGTGCTCCCTAGGGCCCATCCCCATCAGGCGACGGGCCACTGCATTCTCCACCAGCTGCAGCTTCCGAGTCATCACCAAGGGCAGCCCCACATAGAGCGTGTTGCAGTAATCTAGCCTTGAGGTGATGAATGCACGGACGAGGGTGGCCAGGTCGGAGTTTGAAACATATGGCTGGATTCCATGCACAAGATGTAATTGGTGAAAGGCTCCCTTTGCCACCGCCTTCACGTGACGATCCAGGTGGAGACCAGGGTCCAACTGGACCCCCAAACTCCGCACCTGCAGGGCCAGATCCCCTGCACAAGGGGAGACATCCTCTCCGCTGCCCTACCCAGCAACATCACCTCCATCTTATCTGGGTTCAGCTTTAGTCTGCCCAGCCTCATCCAGTCACTCACTGCTCACAAGCACTGGGAGAGCACTGAGACTGCAGGACCTGGGTCTGTTGAAAAAGAGGTGCAGCTGGGTGTCATCAGCATACTGATGGCAACCCACACCAAACCGCCTCACGACCTCCCCCAAGGGTTGCACATAGATGTTAAACAACAATGGAGACAGGATCGAACCTTGCGGTACACCACAAGTGAGATTGCGGGGGCTAGATGTTTCTTCCCCCAGCACCACCCGCTGGCTTCTGCCCAAGAGGAATGATCGGAACCATCCTAAGACAGTCCCCCCCCCCCACCCTACCCCCAGGGTCCAGAACCATCTCAAAAGCAACCCACGGGCCACTGTATCAAATGCTGCCAAGAGATCCAATAGGACCAAAAACGTTGAATGTCCTAAATCCATCTCTCAGCGGAGGTCGTCTACCAAGGCCACCAACACAGTCTCCGTGCCATATCCTGGATGAAAAGGGTCCAGAAAGCAGATGCTATCTAGATGGTCCTGGAGCTGCTGGGCCACCACCCATTCAATAACCTTCTCTAAAAAGGGGAGGTTAGAGACAGGCCAGTAGCTCCCGAGTGAGTCAACATCCAATTATGTTTTTTTGAGCAGGGGCTGCACCACCGCCTCCTTGAGGCAGTCCGGCACCCTGCCCTCCCAAAGGGAGGCGTTGATCGCTCCTGCCAGCACCGGTCCCAAAGTCTCCCTGGAGGCTTTCACCAACCAGGACGGGCAAGGACCTAATTCACAAAAGGTGGCCCTAAGAGACCCCAGAACTACCTCTGCATCGGCCGACGTCACTTCCTGAAACTGATCCCACAAAGATGAACCAGACGGGGCATCCATAACCCTCGGCTCTCCTCCTTCTGCATCAATCCCGGCTCCGAAACCGTGCTGGATTCGAGCGATCTTATCTGCGAAGTAGTTTACAAACTCCTCACAGCGGGCTACGGCCATCTCCCCCTCCAGGTGAAGGGAGACCAGACTGACCCGTCCCCTCACCACCCGGAAAAGCTCCGCTGGACACGACTTCGCAGCGGCTACGCGTAGTGAATGTCACTTGTGATCATGAATGTTGCGGGGATCGTTTGGGGAGGTTGTCAGAGGAAAAGCCGTCTTCCAACATGGGGTGCAACCACACCAGAGCCCCAGATGCTGGGGGGTGGGGCCAGCTCCACACTCCCTGGTGCAGCTACTGGGAAGGAGGAGCCCATTCCATCTTCTACACCAAGACCTTGTCTGAGTTAGCTACGCCCCCGACTCCACTCTTATGGGCTGGGTTTCCCTTAACTCCTATTTGGTTTCAGTTGTTCTGCACACGTGAGCCCCTTCCTACTCCTGGACGAGGCCAGACTCCTCTTCAGGGACATGTGTCCCGGGGCCCAAGTTGAGGGGGCACAAATCCTGTCCTGTTGTGGCAAGGCCAGGCGGAGACTGAGCCGAGAAGCATCTGCAGCGAGTGGCATGTGTGGGACCCACCCGGCAGGCGACACAGGATGGAGCAAGCACCACCGGCAACGTGAGGCAGGCAGCACAGCCTCCAGGGCTCAGGAACAGCAAGCAGAAGGAGGGAGGTGCTTCACTGTCAGGAGCGTCTCTGGATTCACCGGATTTACCATGTACATTGACAGTTCTGCAGTAAGGACACCGGGGGGGGGAGGGGGCGGGGGGAAGAAACGGCGGCAGGAGGGCTGGTTTAGGGGGAACGATGGTGATGAGAGGGCCAAGACCATTTCTTCCACCATTCCAACTCTGCTCTGCCCGTGTCTCTTAATCCTACATCAGAAAGGCAGTCTGCCTAGCCAGAGAGAGCCCCGAGCTTCCCCCACCACACACCCCTCTTCCCGACACAGGACTTCACTCCCAGCCAGGCATCAAGGCCACCTCATTAACCAGATGTCAGAGGGGGCCAAGAAAGTGGCGACACCAGCCCCGGAACTCTCGTCAACATGGCTCAGCTCCACTTCATGTGTTATTTCCATAGCAGGCCCGAGCTTGGGAAAGCAGGATACAGACGCCGGGAGTGATTCACGCCACAGGCTGAAGCAGGGCTGAGAAAGCGGCCTGGGGAGCAGAGATTAGGCCAAGGATCCGCTGATTAGGCAGCACCAGCCGAGTTTACGGAGACCAGCACAAAGATAAAAATATGGCTCCGCTGGTGGCCCCTCCCTAGTAGCCCCACCCCCTTGGGGACACCCTCAGTGGGGCTCGGTAGATGATCATGTTTAGGGTCCTGTTGGGAAGGAGTGGGGGCCCCCCACATCCTCCCCCACTAAAAATGAGGGGCACTGCAGGGGCCCCGGAGGTAGAGTCACCCTGTGGGAAGTCTGGCCCTGGCTGAAAAGTGACTCCAGTGAGGCTAGTCACACGCACAAACGTGTGCTGGCACACACACACACACACACACACACGTGTCATGTGTTCCTTAATGGGTTTGTCTAACCCTGTGACAATGGGTGGAAAAAACAAACAGCCAGCCAGCACGCCAGCTCCATGTGCCAGGATGGGGGTCTGGCCCTACCACGGTCGGGTCAGAGCATAGATTAAACATGTGCCCACCCAGCTGGACAGTCAGCTAGCCCTCCCCAGCGGGGGAATAAACACCCCGCCGGGTGGCTCCAACCCCCACCATGACAGGCAGCCAATTATGGCAGCGGGGGATGAGGCCGCAAATAGACATGTGGATCAACTATGGCCCAGGCTGGCCCACTTGGGCGGCCCTTGGCTGGAGCTGGGGGCCCAGGAGCTTCTGGGGGACCATATCCAGCAGCAGCGGGCCCACATCTGGCAGCCTGGGAATAAACGTAATGCCAAGTCTCTGGCCCAGGTGGGCAATAGCGGGCCCACATCAGGTTTATCGTCACCCAATGCATTCACACAACCGCCGATTCCCCTGCATTTCAATACCTCCCTCTCCCTGCGCCATTTCCCACAACGCAAAGAGTACGAAAGCAGGGGCATCGTAACCATGGAGCAAGGCAGCTCAGCTGAGACCGGGCCCAAGATTCTGAGGGGGCCCTTGGCAAGCAGCCGGGGGGGCAGGGGAGTAGGGCCTGCAATCTGCTCCCACCCACTCTGAAAAATTTCCTATTGGGGTTCAGGCCATTCAAAAGAGGCCCCATCAAGAAGGAAATTTTCCAGAGTGGGTGGGGACAGGTTGGCCCCTTCCCCCAGGAAGGACGTTTTAAGAATGGGAAGGGGGTTGCTGTTGTTCTACGAGCTGCCTTCATGAGTAAGCCTGAGACCCCACCCTCCCACACGAGCATCCCTGCGCCCTTGTCTTGAGGGGGGGGGCATAATTGGGAAATGAGCTCAGGCCACCACTGCCTTGCTATGCCACTGCAGGAAGGAATGCCCTTGTGATATCCCAGCATGCAATGACCCACACACTGGAGAAAGGAGTCCCTGCTCCTCTATTGTTACATCCCTTGGAATGAATTATTATTATTATTATTATTATTCTAAGCACTTGTATAGCGCCAGCTGTGTGCCTGGCACTTTACAGAACAATGAGAAGGCTGGTGCACCCTCCCCACCCTTGGAATTTGTCACCTGGTCGAAGTGCTGGAGGCATTGCATTAAAGGGATCTGCAACACAATAGGCGCGGGCACAGAGAAGAGCAGCAAAGGGGCAGAGTGCGTTGGGAGCTTGGCCAAGGAAGAAGCGAACTGGAAGCTTTTAAGGGAACCCCTAAAATATTGGACATTGTGGGAGGTCCAGTGGTGTCTGCCTGAAGGAGCACAGGTCATGCAGGAGCTGGTAGCCGTTTCCTTTCTATTTCTCCTCCACTTGTAAATCTGTAAATGAACGGGCTTCCCGACACCCCATATAGGCCACACAAATCACCCGGGGAAGAGACAAAAAATTGTCATTATTGGGTGAAAACAAGATGACAGTAGCCGCCCACGTTAGCCTAGGACTTACCTGCTCATCCATTAGCGCCCTCCACCTCACCCCAGATGTTCAACCCACTATTGCCTCCGGGTGGGTGGCCAGCTGCTACGGGATGCATCGTTGGGAGACGGTCAGCAATGTAGCCCGGACTAAGTTTCGCCCAGCCAGGCGAATCTGAACATGCGCCGTCCCACTTGTTCAGCCCAGCCCAGCCTCACCATGAGGCAAGGTCCCAGAATTTGATTTTATTTTTAATACAAACATTTTATCCCGCCCCTCCTGCCCACAGGGCAGCCCGGGGCGACCAACGGCAAATATAAAAACAATAAAACATTCAAAAAACAGTTAAAATTCACAAATATGCCGGGGGAAAAGAAAAAAGAGAGAAAACCCTCCTGCCCTCCCACCCCACACCTTGCCAGAAGCCTGACGGAACAGCCAGGTCTTACATACACACCGAAACAGCAGGAGAGTGGGAGCCAACCGAGCCTCCTCCGGGAGCGAATTCCACAGCACAGGGGCGGCCACCAAAAAAGATCTAACATCGGTGGCCACCCGCCTCACCCAGGGAACCTCCAAAAAGGCTGCCACGGACGGTCGCACAGGATCAGGTCCAAAGGGAGCCACCAAACAGCTGATCAGGGGGGCTGGAGGAGCACACTCGCCCAATCAGCTGTTTGGCAGGCCAGGTGAGCATGCTCCTCCAGGCCCTCCCCGATTAGTTGTTTGGGGGTGCTCCTCGGGGTCACCCCCAATCAACTATGACGGCAGCTATTCCCAGGGCCCAGTCCTACTGAGCAGTAGGGTTTGGGAGCCTTGTCCTGTATGAACAGCTCCTCAGACTGACCCATGGCATGGAAGGACCTGGGACAGCAAGCCCCCACATCTGGGTTATGGGGGGGTTGGGGAGGGGGCCTGTTCATGCAAGTAGCCTTCCCCACCCACCTGAGAAGTGGTGGCTGCAGTGGTTCACCCCAGGCAGGCCAGGAAGTCACCTTGCCACCATCTCATTTGTCCCCACCCATGGATTTCTATCTTGCCCTATTCCCGAAGGCTCGGGGTGGTTCCCAACATAGTAAAAGTAAAATATCAACAAATGGCATCTATAAGAATCATACTCCCCTCTTCTCCCCCCACACTGTCAACCACCCCTCAGTCTTCCTGGCCCACCCGCTTCCTTTGTCCTCCAAGACTCCCCTCATCCCCCCATCTGCTTCAGCATTTCCCAACTCCCCAAACCTTCTCATTCCCTCCTTCTCTGAACCCCACCCCCCAATACAAAGGGGGAGGGAGATGCCTTGTTCTGTAGTTCCATAGCTGCAACTCCTCTGCATTTCCTGCTTTTGAGGGAAGGGGAGAGTTCCCTGCCATGGCTTCAAATGAACTCCCAATAACGGAGCCTCGGCCAAACTTTGTTAAGTTGATTTTCTCTCCTTTGAGTTGGAGTAGCCCTGCTGTGATGGTTGGCCCTAGGTGGCTATAGGATTAGTGCCCAGGTAAGGGCTGGTGAGGATGCAGCCCTCCTGAGTAGCTGGGAGTGACTGTCTCTTTAAGGGAGTTGGCTGCATCCATAAGCCACACCCCTCTTGGGGATATAAGCCAAGGAGGCTCTGGTGTAAGGTCAGTCTATATGACTGGGACTGTGGGAGAAGGAGCTCAGCAGCTAGCCAAGCTACTGCCTAGAGAGAACCTGGTTGGAAAAAGGAATGGACTGGATGCCTAGAGACTGGTTTGCTGAGAGAAGTTATGGAGTGTATATTTGAATCATCTTACCATGTCTGGACTGTTGCATTGTAACTAAACCCACACTATGTGGTGGAAAGTGGCCAGAGTGGTGTGGCTCACTGGGGCCCGGATACTGACCAACACTGCAGCCCAAGACCAGCCTACCACAGCTGTGTACGACAGTGGACAGTGGTCCCACCTCTATGGCCACTCGGAGGTAGGAAGTGGAACAAAAGAAATGCACTAAAGAACTGAAGCTTGCCCCTGGCTTCACCATCCGCCATTACTGGCTGATCCTCACCAGCTAATCTCGTTCGTCAAGCAGCAAAGAACAAACAGATCCTTCAGGAGCACATGCAGTGGTAAAGATTTCACACCACCTTCAGAATGTGGGTTTATATACCACTCTCCACTCTACAAGAGTGTTGTGTGAATAAGCCCTGAGCAGAAGACAAGTGTGGGGCAACTGGCAGATGTGGGGGGGTTGCGGGAATACAAGAAATCAGTGACAGAATATTGATCAGTGACGGGCTCCTGCCTAGCACAACCCAAGGAGAATGGCAGAGTCACTAGTTCCATGCATTTCTCCGGGAAGTTAAGAATGCTGCAGTATCTTTTTTTAAATTTACCTAAAACCTATCCTGGCCTTCCCCCAAAGCTCATAGCAGGTTACAACAAAAAGGTGCGGAGAGGCACTCGACAGGGGTGCCCTGTCACCATTATTTGATATTGCCCTAGAAGGCCTGGCAGCAGCTATACGCCAAAATACCCAAATACAAGGCATGAGGATAGGAGACCAAGAATATAAATTAGCCTTATTTGCGGATGACCTAATTCTGTTTCTTGTCAACCCTCTGGGATCCATCCCCTCCCGTTAAAAGTAATAGAAAGGTTCGGAATGATAGCAGGATACAAAATAAACGATGATAAATCTCAGACCTTTATCTATGCCCCAACGGAGGAGGAGAAATTAATAAAAGCAGCTGCACCCTTCCCAGAAACCCCTAAGGGTATTAAATACCTGGGAAATACCTTAACAAAGGATTGTAAGGACCTATATGAAGCTAACTTCCCACAGACAATAGAACAAATTCGAAAGGAATTTTCCAGTTGGCAAAATTTAACGTGCTCTTGGATGGGAAGGATAAACCTTTACAAAACGATAGCGTTACCTAAATTAATCTAAAAATGTATGGCCCTTCCGATAAACCTACCAACGAAATTCTTCAAACAAATGGATACGTTGATAAGGGAATTGGTTTGGAGGGGGAGAAAGCCCAGGTTGAATAAAGAGACCATGCTTTAACTAAAGGATAAAGGAGGTCTAGATATGCCAGATGTTAGATTATATTATAAAGCAGCGGTATTATTAGCAGTACAATATTGGTATCACTGCCCCAAATCTCCAGAGTGGCCTACGATAGAACAAAACCTGGTGCCAGTCCAAAATCTAAAGGAGGTACTTGTGGATGAAGGAGTAATCCCCTCAAAAATTAGGCAAGAACACCCATTTGTAAACCCAGTGTTAACAACCTGGAGAGGAATTCAGAGAAAACTTGGTGATAAGGGAAAGGCATCTCCTTACTCGCCAATTGGGAGGAGGGTGGTAAGGGAACGGAACATCGCTCCGAAACTAGTGAAGCAGCTGACAAACAAGGGCATAAATAAAGCAAGTCAACTGTTTGCTAGTAGTAAATTTTTATCGATAAGGGATATGGAGCGGATGACACAAGATAAAATCTCAATCTTTCAATATTTACAACTAAAAAGTGTATTTACAGAACCAGGCTTAATGGACAGTTTTGGCAGGACCCCAAAAGGGATTGAAAACATATTGTTCAATCTTACAGGGACAAAAGGTAAATTATCTGGTATATATAAAGAACTTAAGTCTTTCTTGTATAACATAAAACACCCATACATTAATAAATGGGAAAAGGAGTTAAAAAGATCCTTTGCAGAGGATGAGTTGGAGCAGATGTGGAGACATATGCATGGGTGTGCGTCTGCGATGGAAGTAAAGGAGATGCAAATAAAAGCAACCACCAGGTTTTACCTGACCCCCCAGCATTTAAAATATGGGACTAGGCCTGATAAAGGACTCTGTTGGAAGGGCTGTGGGCAGAGGGGCACCCTAAAACACTGCTTATGGGATTGTTGCTATGTGATGAGTTTTTGGAACAAGATTTGGACCTTTCTAAAAAGGGTAAACGGGATGGTGGTACCCTTTAAATTCGATACAGCCATCCTGGGTATATACCCTGACAACAAAACTTTAAGGCTACACCAAGATGCAACCAAAATTATGCGGCTGTCAACATAATAGCGAGACACTGGGAAATGCAAGGTCACCTACCACTTCAGGAATGGATTGCTCGCATTTGGTACTTGTTCACAATGGACAAATTGATGGCTATCTTGAAAGGGAAGAAAAAGAACTTTGAGGCGACTTGGTTCAGCATTATTGCAGCAATGGAAAATGAAGAATTCACACAAAATGATAGAACAATTTTATTTGATAGATATCTTTAAACATATGTAATACCTAGTAAATTGAAGAGTGTTGTAGGTTGGGATATTTTAAGTGATATATAACCACTTTTGTATAATGTGTTAAAGAATTTAATAAAATTAAAAGTTTAAAAAAGAAAAAAAAAGAAAATCTAAATAAATCCATTTCTGGTGGCTGCCTCACTATTGTGGAACTCCCTTCTCCTGGGGGGTTGTCAAAGTCGGAGTCTAATATGATAAAGGCAAACATAAAATACAAAAGATAAAACTCATGAAAGCCACATAAAATATCCATAAATTCCTCCCCAAGTTCTAACCCTGCCTGGTAAATGCCCGGCCAAAAAAACAAAACAAAAAACGGTCTTGCACTGCCTCTGGAAGAAGCTCAGACTAGAGCTTAGGTGAACCTCCAAGGGAAGGGAGTTCCAGAGTGGTGGAGCAGTCACCGAGACGGTGTGCCTGGTTCATATGGCCCTGGGGCAATGGCAGGACTTGCAAGAGAGCGCTCTTGGCTAATGTTAGAAGCAGTGGAGGGACATAAGCAGGAAGCCAGTGTGGTGTAGTGGATAAGGAGCTGGGTTTGGAACTGGAAAGTCAGGGTTCAAATCCTATCCCAGTCATGAACTTACTGGGTGGCCTTAGGCAAGTCACAACTTCTCAGCCTCAGTTCCTCATCGGAGTGTGTGTCCTTGTGTTCCCCTCATCCTTGTCCATCTTCGATTGTAAGCCCAGTGGGCAGGGACCCATCTCCAAAATCTGACACGGTAAAGCGCTGTGTATACCTAGTGGCACTGTAGTAGAAGAGGAGATGGTCCTTTGGAAATGTAGGGCCCAGGTCACTTGGGGCTTGAGAAGTCAAGACGAGCACTTTGAATTGTGGCTGGAATGATACCGGCAGATAGTGCCTGGGTGTAATATGCCCTGTTGAGAATGTCTCGTGGATTCACTGAACCCGACAGGCATGATATTGTGTGATGGCAATGGAATACATGTTAATAACCAACAGCTTCTATGGCCCCTGCTGTGTTCCCTACATTCCAAATCAATTCCTTGAAATGCAAATGACCTCTTCATGCTTGCAATTTCATAGTTAATTAGTATGAATAATAAACATTTTGGATTTATATTCTCCCAAAGGACTTGGAGCAGCTACAACAGGAAAAAAAAAAAATCCACAAAGAAATACAGAAAAGCCAGTTAAACATTACGGGGGGGGTTAAATTACGATCTTCTCTTCCACCATGATCTCATAGGCAATAGAGACAACGTAGTGAAGGAGTTCTTTTATTGGACCAACTCCAGTTGCAGGAGGGATGCAAGCAGGGCCGGCCTTACCGCAGGGCAGCTAGGGCGGCCGGGTGAGTAGAATTTTTTTAAAAAATAATAATAATAATAATAATAATTTTTTTTTAAGTTGGGGGAGGGGGACTCGGGTCGGCGCAGCACCGCACTGCACTGGCAGGCAGAAGCGGCACCGTGGGGCCCCGCACCCCACCCCCAGACCGCCCACGGCTGAGGTGAGGCCCCACCTCCTCACTCCTCCTCGCAGCGCTGCCTGGCCCCCTAGGCTCCTTCTCTCTCCCGGAAGTTGCATGAAAGCAACTTCCGGGAGGGAGAGAGGACCCATGGACACAGCGTGCCAAGCAGCAGGCTACTCACCTGCTGCTGGCTTGCTGTGCTGTGCGGAGAAGAAGAGCCCGGCGGCGCGAGGAGCGGCAGCGGAGCAGAGCAGGCAGCGAGGGCGGTGGGTCCCTCGCCACCAGGAGGAGGATCTCCTGCATGGCGGCTGGGACCAGAGAAGGCAGCAGTGCAGACACAGCGTGTGTGTGTGTGTGTGTGTGTGAGAGGTGAAAGCATCATGTGTGTGAATGGGATGGGGGGGTGAGAGATCAAAGTGTGTGTGTAAGCTTGAATGGGTGTGTGAAAGAGCTGAGAGCATGTGTGTGAATACGAATGGGTGTGTGTGAAAGATGAAAGTGTGTGTAAGCTTGAATGGGTGTGTGAGTGAAGAAAGAGGTAAGTGTGTGTGTGTGAGCTTGAATGGGGGGTGAGAGGTGAGAGCATGTGTGAGAAACCAAATGAATGAATGTGTATCTGAGAGAATGAATGTGTGAGAGAGGTGTGCAAGAGAAGGGTGTGTGTACGTGAGGGGGAGTTGCTCCCTCTCCCATGACTGCCCCCCCTCACCCTCTGATGGCTGCCCCCACGGCTCCTGGAGGGGGAAAGAAGACCCAAGCCCAGCAGCCGCTGAGGTAAGGGCCACCCAGCCAATACCGCTTCCTTCATATGAGCTCATTTGTGCTGCTACATGCATCTGTGGGGCTTTGGGAAGGGGCTGGGGGTGCTGTGGTCGTGGGGGGAGTTGTTTCGTGTTTGATACGTTTAACTGGGTTTTTAGTGCTTTGGTGCTTGGACCCTTAAATCCAAGAACTGGAAAGGGCTTGCAGTTTTGCTGAGGGCTGTGTTTGGTTGCTCTGGGCCTGAGGTTCAGTTCCTCATCCCTGCTTTCACGGGGGGTGCTGTGTCCGTGTGGGGGTTGCAACTTGTTTGATCAGCTGGATCTATGTTTGAACACCTGTCTTGGGAGTGTAATAGGAGCCAGGGCTCCAGGGTGCTGGGAGCCAGGGCTCCTGGGTTCTTGGGGAGGGGAGTGGGGGCTAGTGGGTTAGTGCGGGGGG
>QEPC01009645.1:923940-938845 GCA_003113815.1 Sphenodon punctatus | reverse complement strand
TAAGAGTGGCCTGTAACTGTGGGCAGTGATAGGATAAACAAATGCCTGTAATGACTGCGAAAACAGAGCAAAACAGAGGAATAAAGGACAGGGTGGGATCTGGGGCAGGTGCCCATTGTTATGAGAGAGAGAGAAGAGAGGGGCTGCAGAGCAAAAGGAGAACTACAACAAAGGCTAGCTATTAAGAATTAAAGTTACCTTTAATTACTGAATGGCAGAGAAACATATGTACAAAACAGAATGAATAGTACTGGGGGGGGGGGTCGTTTCCCTTTATTCCTGTTTTGCTCAGTTTCCTCAGTCATCACAGGTACAGGTAACCTTTTGTTATTTCAATAGCTACCTTGTTGCATTTCATCCTTTGTCTTGCCAACTCCTCCCCGCCTCTCCCCTCCCTCCGAGTTCACAGAGACCTCGGCTTTGGCTTCTGCCTTTTGTAACCCCCAGACCTGCCTGACGATGGACCCTGCGATGTCCCCGAAAACTGGCATCCCTCCCCCAACTGGAATTGGGCCAATCAGAGGGATCACTTGGACTACTTTGTCTCCACTGCCTAGATTTGGAACCAACACGGCAAACCCTACTTTCTCTGCACCCTTTCATAGAAAACCCTCCGCCACCCCCTTCCTCTCACAGAGGGGTCCGTTCATAACCCACACACACCCCTTCAGAGGGGTCAGCACATAACCCTCCCTTCTTCCCACCAAAACCCACTACCCCACCCCCACAGAGCATCCGGACACACTCCTCCCCCACCCCTTAAAAGCATCCATCGTCTCCTGCGTCCACAATGCCTGGCCTATGTCTTTAATGTCCCCAAATGGCTGTGCCACAGTCAGTGCCCTTCAGGCAGATGCCTGCAGCTCCCAGAGCCTTCTTGTACCTGGGGGAGATGGAGGAAACACCGATCAGCGCACAAATGAGTGGGGCCCAGCAGCAAAGCTCCCCCAGCAATTCCCCTCCCCCAGTTCCCAACCTGCATGTACTTTCTCAATTGATTTTTTTAAGCATCATCCTCAACATTGGTTTTTAGCTTCATTGTTTTTTAAAATGTTTGAAACACCAGTTCATTTCCGCCCCCCTAGCAGCTCCCTCCCAAATCAATTGCATTTGGCAGGCCAGGCAGTGGTACAGTTTGGGATATGGGGTTAAAATTAGTTTTATTTAGGTGTATTTATTATATGTGATTTTAAGCGTTGTAACCTAACCTGAACCGTAAGGACAGGAGAGAACCAGAGGAGTTACATTAGGGCAGGCAGCAAGAAAGCCACTTCTCCCCACTCCTTTCTGACGTGACCGCGGCTTTTCGGAGCATTTTGATGGCATGCTACTCCGAAAAGAGCGGGACAAGGGGGAACTCCACACCTTCCTGTTGTGATCACACCCCTTTTCAAGATGCTCAGAAGGGGGAGGAACTAAAGGGAAGCATCTGTATCTCAATGCACTCCTCTCCTGACACACACGGTGGGATACAGGATGATGCGCGCACACACACACACACACACACACACACACACACACACACACACAGAGTAATTGCTTAGTCCATAGTTCTGACTTGTAGCCCATAGTTCTGCTTGAAAGACCTTGTGTGGTCCAAAACCTTGTGTAGTGGGTTTTTTTTTTAAATATGTATTTTTTTAATCTGTTTCGTAAGCGGCCCTGAGCCATTTGGGAAGGGCACGGTAAAAAAAAACTGGAATAAAAATTGAATACTCTCGCCAACAGTTGTTCCAATAAAAGATTTCAGCTGAATGACTCTGGGCACGATCCTAAAGCCCTGAACACACACGCACGTGCAAGGACAGGTTTCACGCATGTCACATTTCCCCATACAGGGGATGCTTGTGAGTTGGATCAGCCCCAATGGGTGTTAATGTACAGCCAGTGCACCAGCAGCTGGGTCAGGTTGGGGAACTGAGTTAACGTTCCCACCGACCAATTAGGCTGGAAGAGACGCAAGGCGGTTGGCCCCGCCCTTGTGCTGTGGCTCTCCGCCCCTCCCCCCACCATGATGGGCAGTCATGGCAGCAAGCCATGGTGTCCCCTGTGCCGGAGCCTGGATGGAAGCATGAACACACATGCTCACCCGCTATGGCCCACTATGGTCCGCCTGTACAGCCCTCGTATCTAGACTGTGGGCCTGGTTCCTTCCAGGCCCACAATTCCTGGGAAGCCACCTACCCAGTTGGGGGCTGTAGTGGACCCACATCTGGTGGCCCACTAACAGACCCGCAGGTAAGACTCTGGCCCAGGCAGACCATATTGGAGGAGCGTCACATTTATTAACACCACTGTCTCCATCTCTTACATTTGAGATCAACAGTGCAACCAATCTCTCTCACTCTGGACGTGGAGTATGGTCACAATAAAAGTCAGAAATAAATTCCCGACTCCAAGCTGGGATGTGGAGTAGGCCAGAGAAAATTCAGGATGGCTGGTGTCAAAGCCCAAAGATCAGCTAAATTCAACTCTTTGGGCTTGCGGCTGGACTTTAACGGGGAGCTCTGTCCAAAATGTATGTCCATTGGTTTGGATGTGTTGAAGAGCCCATTTCTGGGAAATACTGAATGGCTTCTATTTCCACCATAAATATTACTGGGCCAAGTCTTCCATTTTTTTAATTATTTTTTTTTACCCTTTGGACTTCCTTCCTGTCCCAATAAAAAGACACATTTCCCAGCCTTGCAACTTCCACTGAGTTTCATAAGAATCTTGCAACTAAAGCCATCCATGATGTCTCAAAATAGTAGGGGGACATGCATTTCTCTTCCCACCCAGTGCCAGTAAAGCTAGAGGCATATTTAAAATCTGAAACAAACAAGGTTCTCAATTAGCCATTCCAGTCAAAAGCCAATTTTTCTCTGGAGCCTGAAACTGCTAATAAAATGAATCTATCACATCAGCCAGGAAGTCAAGATGGAAACCAAGAGGAAGAGGAAGAGGGCTGCAAAATTAAATCACCATTTCTTTCTCATGTGAAACTGGGTATAAAATGCTCCCCTATAAATAGTTGTCAATAAACACAACTGCTGCAAATGTATTTGGTAAACGTGGAGGTCAGAGGCCTTCCCTGTTTATTGCCTTGTAAACTCAAAGGCAAGTAAATTTATTGCCCGAATGAGTTTCAGAGTACCGGCCATTAGGAAAAGGTCTGTATCCCAGGTACAAAATGCCTCGTCAACCAGCAAGCTAGCTATTCCACACGTCCCTCGCAAGCTGCTGCTGCCACCACCAGCATAATTCAAACAGTTATCAGAAAGGATATTGTTTGCCGTGTTGACTATATCCTGCCCCAGATTAGCGCCGAACTCAGCCTGTCATTGCTACTAGAACTTACTCTGTGAAACTATAAATTGTCACAGCTTTTCCAAGCAAGTCACACCCTGTGATATTCCAGCAGAATAAGATGGCTACGGCATATTAATTGAAGAACACAGGCAGTGCCAAACCGGGTCAGGCCAATGGGCCAGCAAGGCCAGTATTCCATCTCCAACAGTAGATCCCTTCACAGAAGCACCCAACGGGCCATAATGGAGGATACATTCCCTACTGTTCACTCACAGCTCCCAGTACTCCGAGGTTACATCCCCCAATCAGCTTAGCCAATAACCATTAACGGACATATCCTGCAAGAACTTATCTAGTCTTAACAACTCTGCTTTGCTAATGCCTTGAACCACATCCTCTGGCAACAAATTCCACAAGTTAATGCTGTGTTGAGTGAAAAAAAACACAAAACTTCCTTTTGTTTGTTTTAAATCCACTGCCCATTAGTTTCATGGCATGTTCCCCTAGCCCTACCATTAATTGAGAGGGTAAAATCACTCCCCATTTATGCATTCCATGTTACTCATGATTTTATAAACTTCCCTCATATCCCTTCTTCAAGCTGAAGAGATGAAACCTATCAAAACTCTCCTCGTGAAGAAACTGTTCCATACCCTTAATTATTTTGGGCCCTTTTTAAAGGGGCCATGGCTGCGGGGGGGGGGGGCAGTCCGTGTGCATGCTGGGACACGGCCAGGGGGTGAGTGTGCACAGGCGCACACCCATCCCCCACGCATGGAGCAACTGCCCTTTTGGCCAATTCCTCCATGCAGGGGCAATGGGTGGGAATGCATGCCCACCCGCTCCAGTATTCAAACAGAAGGCACCCATCGTGCCCACAATGTGGGTGCATCTCATTTTAAAAAAGGAGTTTGTTGCTCTTTGTGCCTTTTCCAGTTCTGTTATATATATATATTTTTAGATTGATTTACTTCACTGAAGGGAAGGCGTTCCCGGTTTTATTTGTGAGATTTTTATAACTGTTTTAAATGTTTTTAAAAGCTGTTTTTAAAAAAAAAATGGTTAGCTGCCCCAAGCTGCTTGCAGGAGGGGTGGGGTATAAATATATTAAATAAATAAATGCAGACCTTACTCCAGGGCAAGCTAGAGATGGGGGGGAAATACCATTGATATGGAGTGGAGTTATAATTCTTGGGACGATGAGGTGTTCACAACTCCAGGGACCCGAAAAATACCATACATATTACATAGTGCACACACAGATTAACACCCCACCCAGCCTGCCCCTACACCCAATCCCATCCCACCCTATCCCTGCTGGCCAAATAAAAAAAGGTCTTGCATTGTTTCCAGAAGATGAACAGACCTGGGCTTATGCAGACCCTCTTCTCCCCCCAACACACACACACACACCTGGGGAAGGGAGTTCCATAATCGTGGGGCAGCCACCAAGAACACCTCCCTGTGTGCCCTAGTTGTAAAAACATCTCAAATAGAAGGCACCTGTGAGAGGGCACCCCTGACTGACCTCAGGGGCCATAGGGAAGGAGGCAGTCTTCCAGATACCCAGGGCCCAAGCCATTAGGACTTTATAGGTGAAAACCAGCACCTTGAATTGTGCCTGGAAAAACTATTGGTAGCCAGGGCAGACCCTACTCTGGCAACCCCCCTCTACCAGGCATGCCAGGCACGTTTTAATTTTTCCCCTTGCCAGTTCACAGGGGCACATTCACACTCTCTCTCGCTTTTCCCTGCCTCCCGTTCAACATTTGATTTTGCATTTGTTTGCTGAGCTGTTGCAAGCAATAGGAAAGGGTGTCCAAGCAATAAGTTGTTTGAGAGTCACAGATTGGGGACGAAAAAGTAGACCGAGTCCATACTGGACACTACTTGCATGATGCTCTCTGGAGCTGGCGGTACCAACTGCGAGTTTGCACAGGCACTAGCTCATCTCCTAGCCTCCAACAGCTGGTATGACACTTCAGTGTAACTAGATTGCAAGTTTATATTGGGTGACTCTTTCCTGCAAGCTGGGGGTGGCCCATTTTCCTTGCCGTACCGTACGACACCAAGGACAGCCTCAGTGCTCGATGAACAACAAACAGCAATAAACTGGAGTCACTTGTGTATTTGACCTTCCCAGATTGGCATTCAACAGGAAATGATTTGGCCACTGGAGATTTTATGGAGTGATTCTGAGGGAAGCTGAAGCCTGCCTCCACCCCCTCCTTTTGTGCTCGCTATTGGGGGCGTGCAAGCATTTACAGGCATGATGGTACACAGTCATTTTCTAACTGCTGAGAACTCGTACAACCCCCTTTCACTTGTCAAGCTCATCACTTGTTTCTTAGAACGCATTCACACAATTGCTCTTTGCATGGGTAGTTTCAGAAAACCACATTCCGAGGCTGTTCTCAGACAAGCACCTCCCCACCCGTTACCCACATCACCACCCACCCATCATGCACGTTTCAGGGCCACACTGGTGCCCCATGTAGCCATGCAGCATGCATGGGTGGTAAGGTGTTTTTAGACAACCACCTCCCTACCTGTGTTGTGTGAAGACTGGACGATCCTTTTGCCAGCCTAATAGAAAGGGTGGATGATCCTTTTGCCAGCCTAATAGAAAGGGTGGGCCACTGAAATGCAGGGAAAGCAGCATCACTCCCATAAACCCAACACTCCTGGGTCTGTTGTCAGCAGTGGGGACTGAACTGGGGACTTTTTGCTCCAGCTGCCAGAGCATTTACCCACCGAGCTAAAGAACCTGGTTCTAGGAGCTCTTGTAAAGTAGTGGTTTGCCACTGCCATCACCAGCACACCACTAGATGCGGCCAGTGGGTTCACCCTGTGGAGCTACTCTACCAAACATGGATGACAAGCACAGATCAAGGAATAAGGGGCAGGTTTTAGGGTGGCCAGATATGCAAGTTTTAGAGGACACTTATGAACAGGGCTTAATGTGTGGGGGTCTTGCCAGGGCTCAGCCCCAGCATTTAAATTCAAGGGGGGGGCAACTGAGCCCCAGGAAATATTTCCACTAGGACCATGCACCCAGGAGTGGGAAATGTCAATATTGGCCATTTCAGGGTTAGAAATTAAAACCAGAAGAACCCTGCACGGTTTACTTGGTGTTGATTAAGGACTCCTGTGCCCCATTCCCTGCACTGGCCATCATATAGATTCAATCACACGAACTCCTGTTTTATATTCAGCTGTAGAGAGGCAGGTTATTCTAGTGATTAGACAACTAGCAGGAGACTAGGGTTTGTTTCCCTGTTCTGTCAAGTTACGGGGAAGTGGGCATGGCTTACGAGGCATAGCTTGCGAGGAAGATTTGGGCCCCAGCAATTCATTTATGAATACAGGCTGCAGGGATGCACTGGCTCCAATACACTGAACTCCAAATATTGATCAGCTAACAGTTGGTCCGTATTTGGAGATGCAGTCAATATCATGATCAGCTTGCAGAATACACCAACCACTGTTTTAAGGGGAGGCTATTAGTATCATTCAGCTGGAAGGGACCTCAAAGGTCATCCAACCCAAACCCCTGCTTGATGCAGGAAGTACACAACTTGAGAAGTAAATGATAAGACAATAGAGGAAGTATTGGTGAACAATGTGGGGGAGAGGAGCTAGGAAAAGTCTGATAGTAGAGGCAGGTTTTTTAGGAGGGATTTTAAAAGGTCTTGAGTGAGGGAGCAGATTGCAAAATGAATGTGTTCAGGAAGGGAATTCTAGGCATCGGGAACAGCATGGCAGAAGCAACGATGGCTTAGGGAGCAGGAAGATTGGGGGCAGGTGAGGGTGGTGGCGGAGGAGGAATGAAGTCCCCAGATGGGAACTTAGCAGGAAAGAAGGGCAGAAAGATGAGGAGCAAGGCAATGAAGAGCCTTGAAGGTGAAGCTACACCTTTATTCACTGGCTCTATTTATTTAATAATTTCTACCCCACCCCATCCAGTCTCACGGCAGCTTCGGGACACCTTACATAATTTAAAACAGATAAAAATATAAAAGGGGGGTGATGGTTTACAAAGTACAATAAAAAGAAATAAGACCTGCCGGCTAAAAAATCCCACCCCCCTATCCCTTTCCTCCAAAAGTCTGGATGAACAGCCAGGTCTTACACGCCTGGTGGATGGCCAACAGGCTGAGAGCTAGGCGAGCCTCCTCTGGGAGGGAGTTCCACAGCTGCGGACGCGGTGTGACCACCGAGAACACCCTCGCCATCGTGGCCCCCGCGGTTTACCCAGGGGACCTCCAAGAAGGCACCCCCGGCAGATCACCGAGATGGTTCCAGGACCCGGGGAGTGAGGCGGTCTCAGGTAGGAGGGGCCCAGGCTGCAAATGGCTTTAAAAAGGTCAACACCAGCACCTTGAATTGAGGCCCAGAACACCTGCTTTCTGTGGGTGAAAGCAGAAGTGACAGCCACGCAGTGGCGGCCTGCCCTGGGTCTGGAAGCCACAGCGAACACGGTCTGGACCAGGCTGGAGCACTGTACAGACATGCCCGCAGCAGGGGCACCAGGGAGGATGGGGAGCACGTTGAAGCCAGCCCTGCCATGCCCAGCGCCCCACCATGACGGGCAGCCAATGCCAGCCAGCCATGGTAGACTCGACCTGGGCCAGCACAAAAGACGTGATAACCCGCTGTGGCCCGGTCAGGTGGGCCTGAGCCCGGGCAGCAACTTCAGGGTTTCCTGAAGTCAGAGCCTGGGCTAGCTGCCAACATGACCCAGGGAAATCCCAGGCCAACATCTGGCAGTGTCTGCACATACATGCAGGTGAGGTCCGGGCCAAGGTGTGACAAAGTGGGCCATCCACGGTCACGGCTGTTTTTACCCTGCGATATTATGAAGGTGTAAATTATATTATAAAGCAGTTTCTCTAATCTCTATACAGCTATATTGCTGGCAAAACAGAAGACAAAGCCTTTCCCAGCCTAAGGGCTCAAGGATGCACCTGTACCCTGAATGTTATGTACATTAAACTACATTTGGCTTTCTCCACATCAGAATTAGTGGCAAATGAACTTTCCCTGCAAGATGAACTCTGGTTTTGGAAATGGGCAGAGGGCACTCATTGGCAGGTAATATCCAGTAATTTGGCTTGGTTGTTAGCTTCTGCATTAGCTATTTAGTTACCAAATAACCACCAGAATACCAGAGATTAATCGCAGATATGGCTCTTCTGCTCTTTGCTTCAGCAATCCTGTACTTGGTGCACACATGAAGCCTACACATAGGGCCCAACCCAAGGTGTGTGGACGCCCTGGCTAATTAAATAAATTATTATAATTGTTCTCAAACCCAGGGTAAGTTATATTTGGACATGGCAGAGAAGCCTCCCAGTAGGAAATTTCTCAAAACAGTTTAATCAACAATGCAGATGTCTTGAGCGAATTAAATTGCCAATGAAACTCTTTTGTATGTTTGCTTTGCCAAGGTTCTGCATTTTATGTCCATGGCAAGCTTCAGGGCATGACAGCTGTTAAACAAGTGGCAACTAAGGGCTGAATAGCATGTTTTATAACAGGGCAGACTAACGCACAGCACTAGGTATCAAAGTAGCTGTGGTCAAGGCAGCTGTATTTCTGCATAGTTGTCATTCTGTTTGTTATCTGCCGGCCTATCCTCCAGATGCGTACGGCCGATAAAGGTACTCTGTTGGCGATTCAAAGGAAGCGACATTATGAGTTGGTCTTTTCAACCCCAAAGGTTTGGTTGTAAGGCAACATTCCACCCCATTGCTCTGGCTTACACCAAATTCAACAACTTGTGGCCTGCAGATACTCAGTAGAAAGAGTGACCTTGACAACCTCCTTTCTCATTCCTTTCTTGTTATAGGTAATATAGCTGAAAATGTGGTTTTAATTATAGTCCTAATGAAAACTGAAAATCCAGACAGACACTTGACAAACTCTGGTACGCTTTATATTACATTTGTGCTAACTACAAAGTATCCAGCTGGGTGTAACATTATCTCTCTTTTCCTTAAGCATCCGCCTGACTTAAGCTGTATAATTAATGTGTACTTTGGCTGGAGGTCAGCTTACAGTTGCGTTTTTTGTTTTGTTTTTTTAGAATTTTTACATTTTTAAAGACATTGTAATGAAACGAATATGCTTATTACCTCTGGACTTGCATTTCTCCACCCACCCCTGGGGGCAAAGGGGGGCAGGGGACAGCTTGTACCTGCAGAGCACCACGGCCTGGGGGGACACGAATAAAAAAAATCCTATACTAGCTGTGCAGCAGCATGCAACAAGGTGGTTGGCAAAACTTCTCTGGGTAAGAAACACAACCCAACAGTGCAATGTACTTAGCTTCATCTGGCTCAGAGGTTCCTGATCTGGGAGTCAGGATCCCAGGTGGAGCCACACCATCTGCAGAGAGTGGGAGGAAGGTCATGATCCCCATTGCTATTTCATATACTTTGCAGGTCTCTGTCGCTATCCCAGATCACAGAATCATATTGGGGGTCTCAGACCAAAAAGGCTTGTGAACCATTGATCACATTAAAGTTCTTCTCTCTTGTAAGATTTGTTGATTCTGGTTTGTAACAGGAATGTGTCAATACCCCAAAACGCTTTGTTTTCAGCCGTCAGGAAAGAAAAACTGGCTTTCCAGGCTGAAACCAAGCTGGTGCTATGAAAGCTTCCCCACAAAACACCACCAGTGCACTACTGCCTTGTCTAATAATCTGCCATTCCGATCCCAGGCCTCTTCTCGTCAATGGTATGTAATAAATTTAAATTAAACTCATGGGAGAGACAAAGCACACGCCAGGGTCTGGATTGAGCTTAGCTTAGAGCTCCTACTGGTGGCATAAGGCAAATATAATCTTGGTTTGCCAGAGACCAGTGTTTAAACGACGAGAAAGGGCTGTGCCAAATGGTGAAAAGGCTGGGACCTTTTCTATCAGACTTGAACTTGGCTGCTGTCGTCCATGCCTTTGCAACCAGGAGGCTATGCTACAGCAGTGCGCTCGACCTGGCTACCTTTGATGACCGTTTGGCAGCTGCAGAAACTGCGGTGGCAGCCATCCAGGCAAGGCATATGCAGCTATACATGCTGACCGTCTCTAATAGGGCCCCAAGACCAGACTAGGGGCCCCCATGCTGCAGCACAGTAAGTACATTGAGCAATCCAGTTCCACCAGTGACAAGTCCTTTCTTTCCGATCTAGCTCTAGCCACTATTGTCCATGCTTTCATGACCTCAAAGCTCGATTACTGCCATGAGCTCTGTGAGGCTGCCCTTGAGGACCGTTTGGCTAATGCAGAATACAGCAGTCCGGCTCCTTTCAGAGGTGCGTCACCATGAGCACATTACACCTGTGCTTTATAGTCTCCACTGGCTTCCTATAGCTTTCCAGGCATCCCCCGTTTTTGGTTCGTTGTCTTGTGTTCCCAAGGGGGCTGCATATTTATCCTCTCCCCCAGCTTGGGCTCACCATGTGGCATTTACATTTGCCCGATTTAATATTCTGCCATCCGCTGTTGTGGAGGGTAGACCTGCTCAGACCCCATTCCATCTTAGGCTTTGTAAATCTTGTTCCTATTCAATGGTGGAATCACTTGAACACCTGTTTTTTCATGTCAGTTGTATGCTGCCATTCGTACTGATCTTTTGTATCTTTTTTCAATATCCTTAAAATCTCCTCCCAGGTTGACCTTTTAGTTTATCTCCCAAAGTGGCATAATTTGGCTATATGGCCAGGAGGCTTAGACAGCTTGCACTGGAAAAGGAATTATTTTTGTTAACTAGTGTTAGGCCCTCATTGCTTGTAAGCAAGGGTCTTCTGCTCTTCCCGAGTTTGGTATTAAGTGAGGGGTAAAAGCTAGGGGAGCTCGTATTTCTATCCCACTGTCGTTCTGGTCTTGGTATGAGTGGTGTTCATAAGTAACTTTTGTTGTTTTATGTATTGATTTGAAGAGTGCGACTATTGCAGATATCTTAATAAATGTTGACGACAGAGTTCCAGGCAAAATCCAAGGTGCTGTTTTTGACATTTAAAGTCCTAAACAGCTGAAGCCCATTTCACACATCTGAAAAGCCACCTTTCCTTCCATGCTCCATTGAGACCGCTGCAGTCTTCCAGGAGAGCTTTCTTGCGGGTATCACCTGCTAATCTTGTCCCTATGCCAAGGGCCTGCAGTGAGGGGTTCCCGGTTGCTGCCCCAGTATTATGGAACTCCCTTCCCCTGGAGATCTCGGTCAGAGCCCAAGCATATTCCGGCGGTGGTGCAAAACCTCTCTTTGGCGCATTTTGCGGGCAGGGATAGGGGTTGCCTTTGTTTAAGGGATTTTGCTGTGTTTTTATTACTGTAAGCCACCTTAAGCCTTCAGGCAAGGGTGGGATATACATTTAAATAAAATAAATGCCTTTGCATAATGTTGACACCCATGCAAATTGTTTTTGAACATGAGACTTCATCTGGGAAAGAGTGCCAACCCGCTTTGTTCCAGTATAACAAAACAAACAAACAAACAAAAAACAATAATTTTTCTTTGTGACATCTTCTGGTACATGCATAGGGCTGCCTGGGTGTTTAACAGAGATTTCCAAACTAGGGGGTCATGACCCCAAGTGGGGGTCATGCCATGTGCAGGTCGAGTCACAATCTCAAATGATACCCGATATTCCTTGTGTGTCTTTGCTACTATCGGAGGTCACTGGATCAAAGGGAAACCTCCAAATAGGGTCACGGAAGGCAGGCTTAGGACACTGTGAACTCTCACAAAAGGATAACAGCTAGCAGATTCTGCTGCACTTGAACCGTTTGCGGAAACCGATTTCTACAGAGTTCAATATGCCAGAAAGCTCCTACATTAGACTAGCTGACTTTTGGGAGTCCTTTCCAACTATAGTTCTAGGATTCTATAAGGCAGGGGTAGGAAATCTGTGCACAGCAAGTTTTCCTGTGACCCCTTTCCAGCTCCTGGATTTGGCTGCTAGATTCTGTTCCTACCCCAGAACACTGAAAAACAGAACTCAAGAAGGGAGCAGAAATGAGGGCATGCACATCAGGGGAGGGGACAAACCCGTAGAGCAGATCTGGACCCTTCGCTTGACCTGCCCCCACAACTTCTATGCAGCCCTTGGAGCTTGCACTAAGGTGGCCCCGGAGAGAGACGGTCCCCCACCCTTGCTATTGGGAGTCTCACATGGTTTTCCGAGGAACTGTTGTGTGCTGCTACAGAGGGCAGGGCTAGAAACAATGGACTTAAGTTACAGGAAATTAGATTTTGGTTCAATATCAGGAAAAGCCTCCTAGCAGTAAGAGCTGCGCAGCAACAGAACAAGTTGCCTAAGGAGGTGGGCTCACCATCACTGGAGGGTTTTGTATTTTTTTTTAAAAAGAGACTGGACAGCCATCTGTCAGATGTTGTAACTTCAGTCCAACCCTCTGCTCTGATGTAGGCAGACTCAATGACCCGCGAGGTCCCTTCCAAGGGTAAAACACAGACGTGATGCATGCCAACCATGGCCCACCTAGGCCAAGGAACCTCCCGCACGTCTGTTCCCCAGCCGCCAGATGTTGGCACGGAATGGGTAGGCAGCTGGCGCGGAATGAATCCCAGACCACCCCATGGGCCAGCGCACCTGTTCAGCCCCAACATCCCCACCTAGGGGCTAGTCACCATGGCTGCCCATCATGGTGGGGGAGGTAAGGTGGGGACAGGGATGACTGCCCACACATCTGTTGCTTCCACCCCAAGGGCATGTGGGTGGCAGGGCAGCTCTCTGGCTGCAGACCCATTCGGTCAGCGTCCCTCCCTGACCTGGAGAGTGGCAGGCAGCCCCCCGTTTCCTGCCCCACCTCAGGCCAGAGAGCCACCAGGCTGCCCACTGGTGTGTTTTTCACCCTATCATTCTTTTGCAGAGCTCTGTGTGGTCACAAAGTCAAAAATGAAAAGAAAAAAGTCAGGTAACTGGCACAATCCGCTCTGCACTGAAATCAACTTAGCGGAGTCAGAATTGGGCCCAATCTTTGGCTGTGAATTATTCAGACACAGACAAATAAAGACGCGAGTGTTTTCAGCTTCGAGAAAAGACTCAAGGGGAAAGGGGGGGGCATGACAGCAGTTTTAAAATCTCTAAAAAGATGGCAACGGCAGTGGTTTTGTGATGCCGAAGACAATGGTTCTCACAGAAGAGACCGAAAGGAAACAGGGCTCAGAACTGCACTCGTGTTGATTTTGATTTGATTTTAGGAAACGCTTCCCAACTGCGAGAACAGCTGGGCAATGTAATAAGCTGCCCAGAAAGACTGTGGAATCTCCTTGCTTGGAGATTTTCCAAACACAGCTCGACGAGCATCTGTCTGCGATGCTGCGGACAAGAGGATCGCCGGCCACAGAGCAGAGGGTTGGACTGGATGGCCCCTGGAGGTCCCTTCCAACTGATTATGAGCCTAGAATTGTACAAAAGGACTGAAATGGCCAAACAAATAACCAAAATACTGGAATAAATACCCCCCCCTCCCCCCCTAGGATTGGAACTCTTTTCCTGAACACATTTGCTCTGCTCCCTCCTTTGCAACCTTCAGATCCCTTCTAAAACCTTCCTCTTCCCTCAGATTTTCCCTAGCTCCTCACCCCCACAGACCACTCACAGATGCTCCCTCTACTGTCCTTTCCTTCTCCCCTGTAACTAAGCTAAGCACGAGCATCAGACACTCTTCAACTTTGTTAGTATCTCAGTCCCTGTCCCTCACCATGGCTGCTTTTAGACGAGCAGGTCGCCGTCGCGCCATGTTTCAAAATCCCGCAACGTGGGATTGCACGAGACGCCGGGCAGGGAATCAAGCACATGAAAGGCGGTCGCACATTCTTTGCCAACCACGAATTAAATACCTCGATTGTGAGCTATTTAGCGCAACGGCGACCCGCTCGCCTTAAAGCAGCCCATGTTCCCTTCTCCCTTGTCTCCCCTAGACTGCAAGTCCCTTGGGGCAGGGACCCCATCTCTAATTAATGACTGTACATTGCCAGGGCCTGCAGCCTTAGAATTTGCAGGGCCCAGGGCAAAGAAAATGTGGAGCCCACCGCAGGGCCATAAAGATAGTCATGTCTAGGAGGGGCCGGCGACCCTGTGCACTGCTCTGGTGGGAAAGGTGGCTACCGGGAGCCCCTGGAAGGAGAGAAGATAGCAGATCCCAGGGCAGTCTCCCCAGGTCACCCTGTGGTAACAAGCCTGGCCCTGTACAGCACCACGTACATTGCTGGTGCTATGTACTTGGTATATAGCACCCCCTCTCTCTCCTCGTCTATCCGCTCTCACCTCGTCAACTGCCTCTCTGATATCTCCGCCTGGATGTCCCGACGTCAACTCAAGCTCAACATGGCCAAGACCGAACTCCTCATTTTTCCTCCCTCCCCTTCCTCTCCCTCTAACCTGCCCATCTGCATCGATGGGGTCACCATCCATCCTGTTCTCCAAGCCTGCAGCTTGGGCTTCATCTTCGACACGCACCTCTCTTTTAAACCTTATATTGACTCTGTGGCCAAATCATGCCAATTCGCTCTCCACAACATTGCTCGTATCCGCCCCTTTCTCTCTACCTCCTCGGCCAAAACCCTTGTTCATGCCATGGTTATCTCT
>QEPC01009645.1:869564-922215 GCA_003113815.1 Sphenodon punctatus | reverse complement strand
ATGAGAATGACAGCAGGCAGGTCCATGTTGCAAGGATAAGGGTAAACCGATCGTAGGTATAGGAATAGTGGCTCAGCAGGATAAAGAGTCAGACAGAGCAGAGCGAAAGAGGTGAGTTTTAAGGAGAGATTTGAAGGTATGAAGGGAGGGGGGCAAGGCGGATGTGGACAGATCTTCATCTCTGCCTCCCTCCTCACCTTTAAAAAGCACCTGAAGATCTTTTCATTCCTTATTTTTAGTGCTTTTAGGATCCGTCACTAATCACAGTGATAACACATCTAAAAACAGCACCAAATGTTCAGAGCACTTTACAAGATAAAAAGTCCATTTAAAACATAAATCTGTACAAAAACAGTTTGGGGGGGTGGGGAGAGAACATACATTAAGAGGAAGCACCAGTGGATCCTAAAAGCACCTGCTGGTCCCTTGAATGTATTCCATCCTCCCCCTTTTAAATGGATTTTACATTGTATTTTTATTGTGCATTTCCATAAGTGCTCTAAGAGCAATTTTGCAGAGGAGGGACAACTCAAATATAAAAGTATCATTATTATTATTCAAATAATATTTGAATATATTCATTCTGGACTTCAGGTCAATATTCTTTCCAGCTCAAATCCACCTGGTATCTGGATACCATACTTCCTCTTACTTAGACACTCACCTGTTGATTTTACAAACTCCAAGTGCAAAGAAGCAGTAACTGGATGAACCTCATGGTGCCCAGGTTCGCAAACGCGACTCCCCCCACCTGAGAAACTGGACTTTGCTGAACAAAAAGCAAGGCAGTGGATTGGCCGCATCAACTATAAAACAGGGATGGGCCTTTGTTCTGCTAACATTTTTTTGTTTGTTTCACTTAAAAAGATTCCTCTTTCGGGAAGAAAAGATGAGTGAACTATTATGAATCAGAGAGGCCCAATAGATGATACCCCAGAAGATAACATTCTCAGAATAAAGCAAGAGAGGAGGCACAAATAAATGACAAAAGGTGCGTTGTAAAGGAGGACGTTTGAGCTTCATCTTCTATAGGTCAAAAGCTCCTTTCCCATCATTTTTGCCGACAAGGTCAGCTTTGATTCCCAAGCATCAATTCCCCAAGGATGGAGATAGTTCTATTGCCAAACATGTGTCTTTATTCCTTAAACTCCCTCTTCCAGCCCTGCTGTCACCATCCCCCTATCATTATCTCAATGTCTTTACTGCTCTGGATCACTCCATCCTGGGGCCACAGGTAAGTAGCACAGAACTGTCAGAGGAAAACCCAGTGGGAAGGGAAGGGAGGGGGGGGGTCATTTGCAAGTAGATTATGTTTGCAAAGATCTTTATCAAGGAAGGCCATCACCATAACAGTTCAGATCATTCACCTTCAGAGGGACCACATGTTTTAACACATTAGTCACAAGATAACCAGCCAGGAAAGTGATGTGCAATGTAAAAATCAGTGCTCTGTTTTAAAAAAACACAAATGTAAGTAGTATTTCAATGTGCTATCATCATTAGAGGGTAGTACAGGTACTTGGGAAACCCGCAGCCCCTTGGTTTTGTAAATCAGCATTCAACCCAGTCATCATTACTCATGAGAAAAATCCTTAAAGAGTCTCATTAACATTAGTGAAGATATTCATGCAGGTAAGAGTGGCTGGTTTGGGGCAGAGGTAGGGAGGAACCTTTCCCTTCCCAGGGGCAACTTTGAACATTAGTACAAGCTCCAAGGCTACACAGATGTTTGGAGGGGGGTGAGGGGCACTTAAGAGGTGCGCTCAGAAGGAGGGTCCAGAACATGGCTCTGTCCGCTGTTCTTGTGCACATGCCCTCATCTCTGTTCCCTTCCCCTGAGCTCAGTCTTTCAGTGCTTGAGGGTTAGGAACTGGATCCAGGGGCCAGATTCAGGAACTGGAAAGACGACCCATAAAAACTAGCCACAGACCGGGACCAGGAGGTTCCACATTCCTGGTTCAGGGCCTTAATTAACCTCAAAGTATTGTCCTTTAAAATCCCCAAGAGTACACAGGCTTTATGTGACATTTTTAGCAAACTGTGTAAATAAATTTCACTCTCTTAATCCTTAAACAGCAAATTTAAAACAAGAATATTAAAATCAATGCTAGCCGAGCTAGAGGGGAAAACCTTTCCCGCCCAGAAGGCCACTTTTGATAAGTACAAGCTCCGAGGGCTGCACAGAGGTTGGGGGGGCAGTAACATTTTAAGGGGTGCGCTCAAGAAAAGGAGGGCCCAGGTCACCAGTCTGTGTCCCAGATCTAGGCACTCTCCCCGGAGTTTTTTTAGATGGACATCTACTCTGCTTGTGCTGCACCCCCACCCCTGGGTGGCCTGTCCGTTTAAACGTAGGCCACCCTGGGGTGATGTGGAGCAGGTGCTACCTGCTCCAGGACAGCTCCGCTCACGGTGCTCCAGAACACGTACGAGTGGAGCAGGCCGCCCGAACCAAGAGTGCTGACTGGGTGCAGAGCAGCAGTCCATTTAAAGGAGGATGGTCAGCTGCTGCAACTCCCCTCCTGGCCGCAGGTTGCCCCGGCAACCACGATAGAACTGCAGGAGGCGGCCTAGAGCCGTTTCCAATCCACCCGCAGCTCTATGGTGCAGGGGGAGAAGGGGGCGCGTGGATGGAGTATGGTCCACAGCAGCAGGGAGCGCCATCTAAACCCCCTGCCGCTGCCGGAGCAGATTGTCCCCCCTTGTGCGCATGCCCTCATCTCTGCTCCCTGGATTCAGGGGCCAGATCCAGGAACTGGGAAGAGGCCAAATAAAAAGCTATCTGCAGGCTGCATTTGGTCTGTACGCCTGAGGCTCCCCACCTGGGCTTTGATGGATGAAGGATTGCTTCCTAATTATGTATTATTTTCTAAGGAAGGGCCCTGTGAAGAACTGAAATTAGTAGTTAATTTATTACTCGGGAAACACTCCAGCTAACTGTTTCACCTCTCTCTCTCTCTCTCGGCCAGTAGGTTAGATGGAGACAGTCATTCAAGAGGATCTCTTATTGGGAAAACTAGACTATGGCAAAGGAGACCGATAGATCAAGAGTTCAAGTCTGGGCTGTGGGGTAAGCTGAAGGTGCGATTTCTTGCATTGATAAGTTTACTTTAGGAAACAACGTTTCTCTCCTGTGTGGTAGATTCTCCGATGCTTCCATGCAGTTTCTTTGCCTCTACGGAGCCTTGAACCTCCCCCTTTTCCACAGCTCTACCAGAACAGCTACCAGAGCAATTGCTCGAGGCTCCTATCTGCTTTGGATGGGCACTGTATATTCATCATATAAAGCATTAACAGTTAGCACCTTGTGACGCCTTGCCCTTAGCGACCTCCACCAGGCCACACATCCTCCCGCCGGGGCCAGGCACCAAACCCCCGCCAAAGACACTAACACCGCCGGTGGGGTTTCCCAGCCTCAGCCTGATGAGATCATCAGGTTGTGCTCCCCTCCCTCTAGGGAAGGGAGTCCCAAAAAGCAAAAGGGATGGAGGCAGGAACCTGCCAGCCGTCAGAAGGACCCAACGCCGGATAGAGCAGCTAGCAGGAACTGAGGTGAGGAAGCACAGCTGGAGGGGCCACCTCGCCGCTTCTTCCTCTGTCTTAGTTGGCCCAGGAGGACTCCAGGCTAGCTGTGGGTGGAACAGGTCCCCGCGGAGGCAGACATAACCCCAAGAGAGCTTTGAGCAGGAGGACAGAAGGTCGGGAGACCCCTAGCAGGCTCCAGCCCACATGTACCATGATTGGAACACAAATAACGGGAGGGTTCCAGGGTAGCAGGGTGATGGGGTGTCTGTTCCCCAAAACCCAGCTGAGAACACCCTCCCAGAGTAGAATCCAAGGGCGGAGGGGGCTACATCTCAATGGGGTCCCCCACACACCTTGAAAGGGCGCTTCTAGTACGGCTCAGCTGCTCTGCTTTGGGACAGCTCTGCCAAGGGGTCATAGGCTCTATGTTGCCCTCTAACTGCACCAAGCCCCCTTCTAGCAGCTCGCTTATAAAGTTAGTGGACACGTCTCTCTCTCACACACGGTTTTAAAAATCTAAAACCAACACACACATCCTATGCAAATAGTGCCTATTACTTCACCCACAAATGGCAAAGCAGGGAGCTCCAGCTTCATTCAAGTTAAACGCTTTCTCAGAGTCTTAGGGAAAGTCCGGTGGCCCCTTCATTTTAACCTTCTAGATGTGACTGATCAACACAATTAAGTTTTCCCAAACCAGTTCTTCTGCCCATTATGTTCAAAGAGTGACCAAAAGAAAAAGTATTGCTTTAGTTCTTGCTCTCTCGATACTAGGGTATAGAAAGAGGAGTCTATGAGGTTTAAAACTTGATTAGTAGAGATAACCTTCATGAGACAAATGTAAATAAAAACAGATATTTGATCCCCCAAGTTTCCCGAGATGAAACCTAAGTTCTTTCTGCTATCATGTATACAAGACAGGCAATGATTTAATTTATTTATTTATTTAAAAAGACTGTCACAACTGTATTTTTAAGACAGGGGCGCCCTCTATTGTCAAAACACATTCTGCTCAGATTTTTCCAATTTCTCCCCTTTAACTAACAATTGGAAGCAGCCCCAGACAAAAGCAGCATTCCCAAAGCCTTCTATAGCCAAACACATCCTCTCCTGCTAGGGTTGCCACCTGTGCCCATTTTTTAAGGAGCACTTATGAAAAATACATGTTGCAGGCCCTGCATTGGTGCCAGTCCTGCAACATTTATCTTTCATAAGTGTTCCTTTAAAAAGTGCATAGGTGGCAACCCTATCTCCTGCTGCCAGTCCTGAAAGACTCCACGGACTTCCCTTTATTCTACTGGCATCCGACGTCCAAAGCTGTTCAGAGACAGCAAGGGGTGGGAGAGTGATGGATTCAGACTACATTATTATTATTATCAAGCATTTATATAGCACCAGCAATGTACCTGGTGCTTTACAGGGAACAGAGGGATGAAGCAGGTTTCATTTCCATATGCTTTTCCCCCCACCAAAGCGTAATCTGCACAGTTCTCTGACATGCAGCCAAATTGATTGGTTATGTGCCTCTCTAGAACGGCCTGGCCTGTTGCAAAGTCAGCATACAAGGCCTTCAAATAGAAGCACAAACCGTAGACATCTGTGAATCAGAGTAGTCCAGGAAGCTTTACTGATTTTGCACCAGCTGAGGATAAAGCCATTTATTTTCTCCTTTCTTCCAGTTCTTTCCTTTGGGACTCATCCTTCTTTCTCTTTCAGTGGCACAGATATCTGAACAGTACTAAAGAGAACTTAGGATACAAGGAGCTGCCTGAGTCAGACCACTGGTCCATCTTAGTCCGGTATTGTCACAACCCAACACAGCAGCAGGGTTTCAAATCCAGCTCCCAAGGATCCCCAGGAGAGGCCTCACCCAGGCGGCTACCCGAGACCCTCCAGGATCCCCAGCAGATGCCTGCTCCAGGCACGTTACCCGAGACCCTCCAGGATCCCCTGGCAGAGGCCTCCCCCAGGCGCGCTACCCGAGACCCTGAATCGGAGATGTTGGGGCTTGAACTTGCCCACCCCCAAAATTGTTTTGTTTGGATAAAGGGTGTTTCCTAGGGCAAGTATTCCCAAGGCCTTGCAATATCGTATTGCCGTAGGCATGAAAACATTTGTGACTACATTAGAAAGCACACTATATCACTTCCTCTTGCATAGCAAGATCAAGCCTTTGTTCGTATAGGCCAGCTAGGAGTGTGGTGAAAATCTTTCCTTCTAGGGGCCATTGTGCAAATTAACGGAAGCTCTGAGGGCCACACAGCAGTTGGGGACAGCGTTACTCAATGCACGCACTCAAGAAATGGAGGGTTAAAATAATATATTCTGCCATGGATCTATCCCTTATCCTTGTGTGCAGGCCCTCATCTCTGCCCCTTTACTCCGGGCTCAGTCTTTCAGTGCTCAGGGGTAGGAACTGAATCCAGGGGTCAGATCCAGGAACTGGAAAGGAGACAAAAACAAGCTGCGGGCAGCATTTGGCCCCTGAGGTTCCCCACCCTGACAGAACAAGCAAACCATAAACATCCAGCAATCATTATAAAATGCTGGGGGGGGGCTAGGCTTTTAAAGCTCAGCGCAACTGACTGCTGAAACCTCCCGTCGGTCTGTTCAAACTGGTATTTCCCCCTTGCAGATCAATGGGTGTTAATGTCTGTGCTGCTGGCATGACGGCTACACCCCAGGGAATGGAATAAACATTCCCACCGACCAATCAGGCTAGAAGGGGGAAGACACTAGGCCAGTGACCCCACTCCAGCACTGTGTCCCGCCCCCTATCATGATGGGCATCCATGGCTGCCACCAGCAGGCAGGCATAGCGGCTGCCACAGCAACCCCACGCCAGGGATGAGACGGTGGCATGAACACATGCGCCCGCCGGCTAGGGCCCGCGAGCCTAGAATGTGGGGCGGGCCCCTTCCAGGCCTACGTTTCTGGGCAGCCCCCTACCCGGTTGGGGGCTATAGCGGACCCGCATCTGGAGGCCCGCTAACAGACACGTGGGTTAGGCTCCGGCCTAGGCCGCCCATAACTAACCAGTATTATGTCCGTTAACACTGTCCACACAACTGCCTTATTTGCAGGCAGGCAGTGATGGCGCTGCAGGTAAAGGAAGCATTTTTGCAAGGCTGCCCACTGCATCTATGAAACGTTCATTTTTAATATTATTGATTACAGCTGTCAACTGATTCAAGTTTTAGTTGCTTTTTAATTGTTTCTTTAATCTAATTAGCCAATTCATTAAATATTATAGAAACTCAGTGCAGCTTTTGTTGTTTTTCTTTTACTGGATGCTTTTTTTCCCTTTTTCTTTTGTTAAAGAACACAAAAAAAACAACACATTTTTATGTTTTCACTTTTAAAAATTGATTTTTAAAACCTCTCAGGGCCATTGTGAGGGTGAATTAGATATGGATTATAAAGCACTTTGAACACTGAAATCACTATATGAATGATGAATATTCTCATTTTTTAATTCTTTCAAATGTTTTATTTTTAAAAATGTATAATTTTTAATTTTGTACACAATCTATTTTCATCTGTGATCAATGCTTAAATGGATGACTCTGACCAATTACTTGGTTATCATGTGCTATGTACAATACATTATAATATTTCTTGGTCAGCATGGAAAGTTCCATTGTACTAGGCGCCTTATAAACACACTGGAAAAAAGTGTGTCCTTTTAGCATACTTTGCCTAGAAGGCTTAGGGTGTTTTTAGACAAGTGCCTCCCCATCCATTACCCACCCATCAGCATCCTATGCAGCCATGCAACATGCATCATGGGTGGATAACAGGTAGGGAGGCACTTCTCTAATAACACCCTTAGTTGTAAAACACTGAAAATGAATCTGTCCAGTGTCCACACACTAAGGAGGAAAAAAAAAATTTTAAATGGGATATGCCAACAAAAACAACCCTGAGGACAAGTCACATGGAAGTGACTTGTGAATGGAATTGTTGATCTAGGCAACATTTAGACTTTCCCTTGACTCCCCTAGATTAAGTGTAACCAAACTAAGCAAGTGCAGTGACTTCACAACTTTGTGACTGTCTCCCTGTCCCTTGTTTTCTCCTAGACTGGAAGCCCTCAGGGCAAGAACCTCTCTCTAAGGCCACATTCTGACAAACAAGAGGTGAACTGAGTTATTTTAATTTAATTTAATGATGCTAGTTTTGACCTTTAAAGCCTTACACGGCTTGGACCCCACGTATCTGAAAGACTGCCTCTCCTTCCATGTTCCATTGTGACCCCTGCAGTCAGCCAGGAGCACCCTCTTGTGCGTACCCCCTGCCAATCTTGTCCATACAATAAGGGCCCGTGGAGAGGCGTTCTCAGTTTGGAACTCCCTTCCCCCAGAGGCCCGTCAGAACCCAAGCATATTCCTGAGGTGATGCAAAACTTTCCTTTTTGGCAAGCGGGAGTAGGGTACAGATTTTTAAGGGATCTTATTGTATTTTTATCATCCCTTCCCCCCTGGTTTTTATTTCTGTAAGTCACCCTGCCTTTGGGGAAGGGCAGAGTAAAAAATTTAATAAATACCCTACTGGTCAGGAAAACAGCGTAAACTGAACATTGAGTCAAGTACTATTAAAATTTTAAAGGATGCAAACTGTTCCCTAAAATCTCTATGGATAGAAATTCCAAGTATAAAGGGGAAGAGTATCGCAGTAGGGCTATACGATTGTTCCCCTGACCAAGACGGAGAGACTGATAAAGCAATGCTAAAAGAGATTAGACAGGCTACTAAAGTCGGTAACATAATAATAACCCTAATATTGATTGGGTGAATGGTTCCTCGGGGCAGGACGTGGAGGTCAAATTTCTGGATGCCGTAAATAGCTCCTTCCTAGAACATCTGGTTCTGGAACCAACAAGAGGAGCTATTCTAGATCTAGTCCTGAGTGGCACGCAGGACCTGGTGCAAGGGGTAACTGTGGCGGAGCCACTAAGCAATAGTGATCATAATACAATCAAATTTGACAATTTCTGGAGAAAGAAACAGAAGTACAGCAGTAGCATTTAACTTTTTTTAAAAAGGAGACTATGACAAAATGAGGAAGCTAGTTAAACTAAAAAAAGCCCAGTTGCAAAGGCTACAAGTTTGCAAGAGGCACAGAGGTGGTTTAAAAGCGCCCTTCTGGAAGCCCAGATTAAATGCATCCTGAAAGTTAAAAAAGGAAGCAGGAAGACCAAGTCTTCCACTATGGCTAAATGGGGGAGGTGAAGGTGGCTATTACAGCCAAAAAGGCATCCTTTAAGAAATGGAAGGCTATTCGCAATTAAAATAATACGAAAGAGCATAAACACTGGCAACGTAAATGTAAAGTGTTAATAAGGCAAGACAAGAGAGATTTTGAAGGGAGGCTTGATAAATAGGCAAAAACACGCAACAAAAACTTTTTCAAATTCATCAGAAGCAAGAAGCCTGCTAGGGAGTCAGTTGGGCCATTAGATGACAAGGGGGTAAAAGGGGCGCTCACGGAAAATAAGGACATTGCAGAGAAGCTGAATGAGTTCTTTGCGTCGGTCTTCACTGCGGAGGATTTTGGGGAGGTACCCAGGCCGGATCCTTGCTTTGTGGGCAAGGAATTGGAAGAGCTGTTACAAATCAATGTGACACTGGAGGATGTTCTAGGGCAAATTGACACACTGAATGCTAACAAGCAACCAGGGCCAGATGGCATTCACCCCAGAGTTCTGAAGGGATTCAAATATGAAATCGCAGACCTACTGTTAGTAATTTGTAGCCTGGCACTAAAATCTGCCACTGTACCCAAGGACTGAAGGGTGGCAAATGTAACCCCGATATTTAAAAAGGGATCCAGAGGCGATCCTGGAAACTACAGACCAGTAAGCTTGACGTCTGTCGGGCAAAATGGTGAAAGCCATCAATAAGGACGGTATTACAGGGCATGTTGACAAACATGGCTTAATAGGGAAGAGTCAACACGGATTTAGTAAAGCTAAGTCATGCCTCAGTAACCTGTTGGAATTCTTTGAGGGTGTAAATAAGCATGTGGACAAGGGAGACCCAGTAGATATAGTGTACCTGGATTTCCAGAAAGCATTTGATAAGGTCCCTCATGAGAGACTCTTGAGAAAATTAAAGAGTCATGGGATAGGAGGTAGTGTCTTACTATGGATCAGAAACTGGTTAAGAGATAGAAAGCAAATAGTAGGACTAAATGGTCAGTTTTCACAATGGAGAGACGTAAAAAGTGGTGTGCCTCAGGGATCTGTATTGGGACCAGTACTGTTTAATATATTCATTAATATGATTTGGAAAAGGGTGTTAAGAGTGAGGTGACCAAATTTGCAGACACCTCACTGCTGCCGGAAGTGAGGGAGAACCAGGCAGAGGCCCCGTCTCTCCCTCATGCCTCCGGCCCCCTCCGCTGCCTGACTGTTTCAGCCAGGGGAAATGAGGGAGAGGTAGGGCCTCTGTCTCTCTCGCCCTCATTTCCCCTGGCCGAGACTAATCTGTGACAGGCAGTGGAGGGTGGGGGGCAGCAGAACATCCGGTGGCGGTGGGCAGCACAGCAGCAGATTTAATCTGACGCCACGGTACCCACCCCGCCTGAAGCTCTGAGCCTGGCGCGGGGCCCACGGCAGCGACAATGATGGCCGATAGCGGCAGCAGCAGACACAGCGGGTCAGGTAGGTGATCCGATGGCCGCTCAAGTTTGGAGATGGGTGAAGGGGAGTGTCCCTCCACCCGAGCCCAGACCCTGGTAGTGCACCGCCCCCAGGCCAGGGAGTGCCACTAGGCCCACCAGCCAGCAGCAACTTTGTCGCCAGCGGAACATAGGGGCCCCGCATTTCTTCCCTGCCCTGGGCCCTGCTTAGGCTAAGGCCGGCCCTGACGATCATTAATCATAACACCATGCTGCCCCGTTTGCAAAAAATTTCCTGCATGTAGTTCTATTTATTTAGTTGTTCAGTTATACGGAGATTTGTATCACACCCCTCTCCGAAGGCTCAAGATGGCTAACAATCTAAAGCAATATAAACACAAGACAGATTTTTCTTTTAAAGAGTTTTAAACCCAATAAAATATGAATACCTTTTTTTGAAATGTTCACAGATCCCCAAACGCTATCCCTGGCTGCCAAACGCACAGAGCCTCTAGACAGCAGCTCTGTGAGGCACTGCATTGGTAAAGGAGTAGCTCAGCCAGCCAGCCATGGCTCTCAAGGGCTTGTATGTTTGCATTATCTGTGCTGCAGAAATGCCCTATTCGTTTCAAGTTGTATTGATGGAAAAAGCCAGCAAGACCCCAATCAATGTGTTTCACATTCCAGGTGAAATGCCTGCTGCGAACGGGCTTTGGGTAATGGTCGACAGTCATGAAAACACATGGAGAAAGGAGACCAACGCTTTCTTATTTTGAAAAAAATCTATTTTGCACACCATCTACCCTCAGTGAACAGGTTGGCTTATGGCACAAGCTCACAAGGACACAGATTTCTGGCCATAGCGTGGGCTATGTTTAGCAATATAACCCCACAGAACATTTTAAACTAGAGTTTAGCAATTGGGCAGCGGTGTTGAGCGTATCTAGGTAGGGACGCCTTAGATTTTGAGGGGCCCAGGGCAAAAACAAAATGTTGGGAGCCCCATGCCCCCCCCCAACAACAGCTGGCAGTCTGGTGCTTGCTGGGAACACAAAGGGTGCTAAAAGACAGATCGCAACCTGACTGTAACCAAGCCAAGCACACGCACCTGAGACTTCGCATCCGCCTGAAAGTTTGTCTGTCTTCTCCCCTGTCTCTCCCACTGTCCCCTCTCCCTGTCTCCCCCTCCTGGTCTTTTTGATTGTAAGCCACAGGCAGGGACCGTCTATTTCTATGTTCTGTACAGAGCCAGGTACATGACCTTGACCGGTACTATATAAATGTTTATTATTATAATAATAATAATAATCATAGCACCCATTGCCCTGCTCCATCTCTCACCCAGGCAGGCTATCCATTTAAATGTGGTCCGCCAGATGTGCCAGCAGAGCAGGGGCTGCTTACTCCACTCCAGCCCCACTTGAGGTGCGCCAAAATATCCCAGAGTACAAGCAGAGCCGGCACCAGCTGGAAGCAGAGCTGCAGTTCATCTACTCGGTTAAGACAGGACATCACACACACTCGCATACGCCATTCATTCATTCACCCACATTCTCTCCTCTCACACACACACACACACACTCAGGCTTCATGTCCACCACCTTCCTGGACACTGGGGGGAGTGGGGGCAGATCCCTCCACCAGCCCAGTCACACCATGGGAGGGGTGCGGGGTAAACGCCAACCTGCAGCTACAGCCAGCCCTAGGTGGGAGAAAGAGGCCGTTTGATCATGCAGGGAGCTCCCTGCCCCCACAAACTGCTGCCACTTCCTAGAGAACCCGCACCCACAGTCCCAAGAGAAGGGCAGGAGCAGCACTAAGGAAGCAGACACTGCTCCCATAAAGACCATTGTGGTGGGCCCCTGCCTGCTGTCAGTCTCATCGTAACCAAGCCAAGTACGTGCACTTGAGACCTCGTAGCTTCATGAATGTTAGACCCCTTGTCTCTCCCTCTGTTCCCCTTCCTAAGTCTCTCCCCCAGCTCCTGTCTCTCAGACTGTAAGCCCTAGGGGCAGGGACCCTGTCTAGTTTATTACTTTGTAAAGTGCCAGGTACACTGCTGGCGCTATATAAATGTTTGTTAATAATAATAACCCTAGTGGGAAGAAGCTCTGGCACTGCTGCGCTGGAGAGTCAGGACAGTCCTGCAGCAAAGGGCATGCCCATACCTGCCAACATTCAACACAGAGAAACAGGTACAATTCACCAAGGCCACCAACACCGTCTCGGTGCCATAGCCGGGGCGGAACCCAGATTGAAAAGGGTCAAGGAGCCCGATGTTATCCAGATGACCCTGGAGCTGGAGCGCCACTGCCCACTCAATAACCTTCCCTAAAAAGGGAAGGTTAGAGACAGGTCGGTAGCTGGCGAGCGCGTCTACGTCCAAAGATGTTTTTTTCAGCAGGGGGCGCACCACAGCCTCTTTAAGACAAGGCGACAGCCTCCCCTGCCGAAGGGACGCATTCACTACCCTCACCAGCACCGTCCCCAACGTCTCCCCGGAAGCTTTTATTAACCAGGACGGGCACGGATCCAGTTGACAACACGTGGCCTTTACAGACCCCAGGACATCCACCACATCGGCCGGCGTCACTTCCCGAAACTCACCCCACAAAGATGGACCAGACGGGCCCTCCGCCCCCCCGCGCTCTTCCCCTACTGCCATCAACCCAGCGTCAAAGTCGGTCTGAATCCGAGCAATCTTGTCTGCGAAGTAGGTGACAAACTCCTCACAGCGGGCCCGGGACAAGTCCCCATCCAGGCGGAGGGAGGCCGGACTAACCAGCCCCCGCACCACCCGAAACAGCTCCGCTGGACGCGACTTCGCAGACGCTATGAGGACCGCGAGGAATTCCTTCCTCGCCGTCCTCACAGCCTCAACATAGGACCGCAAATGGGCCCTATGGAGAAGACGATCGGAGTCAGATCGAGTCCGACGCCAGCGTCGCTCTAGCCTCCTGCCTACACGCTTCATACACCGCAGCCCCTCAGTAAACCAAGGGGTCCTGCGGTGACGAGACCAAGGCAGAAGGCGCCTCGGAGCCACCCTGTCAATGGCCTCCTCCAGCAAGCTGTTCCAATGCCGGACCAGCTCATCCACAGAGTGACCGTCCACGTCCAGGGTAAGCTCCCTCAGGACCTCCTGGAACCGCTGGGGTTCCATCAGCCTCCGAGGGCGGACCATCCTAACTGGTCCCTTCCCCTTCTGGAGGGGGCGCGCTAAAAGACCGGCCTGAAGGAGATAATGGTCCGTCCACGACAAGGGCACCGCTGTCACCTCCCCCACAACCGGACCCCCCGCCTCAAGGCCAGAGCCGAAGATCAGGTCGAGGGTATGTCCCCCCACGTGGGTCGGGCAGATCACCTCCTGGGACAAGTTCATAGTTGCCATGGCGGCCATGAACTCCCGCTCCGCCCCAACAAGGCCGGCATCGGCGTGGACGTTGAAGTCCCCCAGAACCAAAGTCCTGGGGGAGCCCAACACCACCTCCGAGGCCAGCTCCGCTAGAGCGGTAAGGGATGCCGCCGGGCATGAAGGGGCCCGGTACACCAGCAGCACCCCTAGCTTGCCCCCAGCCAAATCGATCACCACGTGCAGAGCCTCTACACCCACAATCTCCGGCACTGGATACCTCCTAACAGGCCAGTCTTCCCTAAAAACAATAGCTACGCCTCCTCCCCGGCCGCCCATGCGGGGCTGATGCTGCACGGCATACCCAGCTGGAACCAGATCCGCCAAAGTTGGACCGGCCAGATCATCCAGCCAGGTCTCCGTGATGCATGCGAGGTCCACGGCCCCATCCAAGATCAAATCATGGATAATTGGGGCCTTGTTAACAACGGACCTCGCATTCATCAGCACCAGCCCCCCACGTGCGGACCCTGGACCCGGCACCTCCCTCCCCCTTAGTGGGAGGGATGGAGGGATTGTAGTCAGCCCCAGCTGCCCAGGGAAAGTTTCTGCTTTGCTCTTGCCCTGCAACACCTCGCTGCGCGCCCAGACGACTGGGCCGCCCATCCAGCCTTAGAACGGCCCCTCTCTCGGAGGGGGAAACTTTTCCCTCCCAGAGGGGCCACTTTGAAAGTCTGTACAAATTTCCAAGGGTCGCATAGAGGTCGGCGTGCAGGCGCTTAAGGGGTGCGTTGTTGGGGGGAGAGGAGGGTCCAGATCATGGATCTGTCTCCTGCCGCTGCCTTTGTGTTCTGGAACTTCCATCTCGGCTGCCTTACACTGAGCTCGCTCTTTCCATGCGTGGGGGGGGAGACCTAGGGTGGAAACAGACATGACACTAACCACCCTTTAACCACCCTTGGGGGTTATTTATGCATGTTGCAGGGCTGCATAGGGCACCAATACAGCCCCGCAACATGCATAAATAACCACTAGGGGTGGTTAGCGTCATGTCTGTTTCCACCCATTGATCCAAGGGGCCAGATCCAGGAACTGAAAAGGGGCCAAATAAAAACTAGCCATGGGCCAAATTTGACACCCAAGGAGTTCCTCCCTCCCCCCCCATCTGCCCTCAGTAAACAACTTGGCTTGTTGCCACCCACGCAAATTTCGAAGGAACGCTTATGAAAAATACATGTTGCAGGGCGTGAACTGGCACCTTAGGCGCCAATGCAGGCCCTGGAATATGTATTTTTTTAATGTGTTCTTTTAAAAAGGTGCATAGCTGGGGAGAGGGAACGGCCAGAAACCCCGTCCCCGCAGCTGTCCCCAGGGTGCCCGCTCCGGCCCCCCTGAAGCACCGCCGGTCCCGCCGCAGCCGGCTGCTTCACCCGCGGAGCCAATCCTGTTAGGGCTAAGGAGCGTCTTTCAAAGGCTACCAATCAGAAGGCGCCTTTCAACCGAAAACCGCCTTTAAAGGGCGGGGACGGGCTAGCCCGCTTTTAGCGCGGAAGGTTTCTGGCCAATCGGCGCGGTTCCCCGTGGAGGGCTTCGAGCCAGTGGCAGGACTAGGCGCGGAGGCGACCGGGATGGTGAACCTGGTGAGGGGGGGGACCCGGGGGACCCGTGACCAGAGCCAGCTCCGCCCCCTCCCCTCCTCGCGGCTCCGCGGCTGGGAGCTGGTGGGTCTGGCTACGAGGCTGTGGGGGCGCCACGACCAGTCCCGCTTACCATCCCGCCTTCGAGACAGCTCCTGGGCTGCAGGGACCGCCCGGCCTGAGGGATCATGGGGGGGGCTTGCTCCTCCTCCCCCCCCCACTCTGCTGCATGCACCCCCAGCTTGGGAGGGGGGAGTGATGGGGGGGTCAACTCCCCCTCTCTCCACTCTGCTGCATATGCCCCTAGCTGGGGGGGAGTGATGGGGGGTCACTCCCCCTCCCCCCACTCTGCTGCATGCACCCCCAGCTTGGGGGGGAGTGATGGGGGATTCACCTCCCCCCCACTCTGCTGCATGCACCCCCAGCTTGGGGGGGGGGAGTGATTGGGGAGGTCAACTCCCCCTCCCCACACTCTGCTGCATGTACCCCTGGCTGGGGGGTCAACTCCCCCTCCCCCCACTCTGCTGCATGCACTCCTAGATGGGGTGTGTCAACTCCCCCTCCCCCCACTCTGCTGCATGCACCCCTGGCTGGGGGGGATTTTGCCCCTCTTCCTTCCCCCCCCCCAAGCTATCTTGTAAATACCCCCCACACGCACACACCCCTACCTCTTGAGTGGACTCAGTCAACTTTCCCTCCATTGCAGCTTTCCCACTGTGCTTCTGTGGGGTCCGTTCCCCCTCTCTGGCTATTCCATTGTGCTGCATTCACTCCTATCTCAGGAGTGATGAGGTCAGCCCCAGCTGTCCCCCTGTGCTGCACATACCCCCCCACACCCCTGAGGGGAGACAAGGTAAACTCTCCTCCACTCCAGTTATCCCACTGGGTTGCGTGTTCTCCCTCTCTGCGGGATGGTGGGGGGAAACTCTTTTCCCCTTGCCCCACGCTACCTTGTGCTGCAGGCACACCGCCCCGCGTATGCGTCCCTGAGGGGAAATGGGGTAAACTCTTCCCCAGCTACTCCACTCTGCTGCGGGGGAATAACACACGTGGACTCAGCTTGAGGGGAGATGAGGTAAACTTTCTCCCCCCTCGAGCTATCTCACTGTACCACAGGGAGCCCACACCTGAGGGAGGCTGCTGTGAAGCGGCCCTCACCACACCAGCTATGCTGCATGTACTCTTACCCCCAATGGAAACAGGGTAAACTCCCCACTCTCCCCTTACTGTGCAGCATCTCCCACACTCGCGGGACAATCGGGTAAATTCTTCCACCCAAGCTAACCTGCTGGGAGATGGGGTTAAACACCCTACCCCCCCCCCCCTTGAGCTATCCTGCTGTGCTACAGTGACCCCACTACATCACAGGGACCTCCCTTCAGACAGGTGTGGAAGGGGAACTAGGTGACTCCTCCTATCTTCCTGAGGGGACATAAAAATCCCCATCCCCCAAACTGTCCCATTGAGACTAACATTCTGCCAGCATCCCAACCTGAGGGGAGGCACAGGTTAAAGAACAACAAAAACCCTTAAATCCTTCATTATCCCACTGTGTCAATCCAAGCCCTTCAGAATGGTACCCGCCCTCGCACACGCTACCAGCAGGGACCTGTGTTCCCTGGGCCTTCCCCAATAGGGGAAAGGCAGTGCACGTGGGTCCCTGACTAACCAAGAGGAGAGAACACTGTTCCCATCCCCCACTTCTTACGGGAAATCGGAGTCACCCCCTATTGCCTGAGCAAGCTCCGTGTGCTGCCTCTCCACAGAATGGGACCTTCCTCCTCCCGCTGCTGGGGTGAGACTGGGCAGCCACTGAATAGTCTAGAAGAGCCTGCACGAACTTAATACAGGGATCACCGATTTATTCGATTCATGCACTTGACTCGTGTGCTTCACAGGATCCTTTTGTTAAAGAAGAAAAATGCTAATGTTTGCTACCGTGGCTACTAACGTGTTGCTTTTTATCACTACTGTCCAGAGAAGCAGATGCTCTTGCCCAGGCTAGCCTTGAAGATGGTTGCTTGCTACTTGGCATTGTTTGTTAGAAAAGAGAAGGAAAAAAAGCACTCTCTTTAGTCATGAGTTCTGTGCCTACCTCGGTTTCCCAAGCTGTTCTGCACGTACTCCCTTTTAACCCCCATTTGTGCTAGGCCTTAACCTGAGTAAAGTGTTTGGTTTTTGGTGGGTTTTTTTTTTAAACACTTTTACCACAACAGACCCAAATGATAGAATCTGACACATACAATTTGACCTGATGAGAAGATTAAACCTAGGGTGTGTTCAACTAACAAGGCAGGGTGTGTGTGTGTGTCCATGGCAGCTCAGTGGCATGGCTGTGATGTGCCCCCACACAAGAAGTGCGTGGGGAGTGCTTCACACAGGCAGCTCCCAGCATAGCTACCCCAGCCAGGGAGGAAGCCTCGGTGCACAGGGCTGGCCTTGCACGGAGCACTCCTGACTTTTTAAAGTGCTCCATGCAGGGCTATGAGTGGCGGCTGCGTGGTTCACAGGAGCATTCTCCCTCGCACACCACCTTCACACGGGCAGCTGGATGCATGGTTGGGGGTGGCATGTGTCAACACATCTCCTTTAAAAAACACCCTAGGCTTTGTACCTCCCTAACCGGTGAGCTGTTTACCTGACAAAGCTACAGTCGGGTATGTCATTTAGGAAGTCTTGTGACTGACTTTGAGTGATATAAGCATGTTGTTGTCTTTGGAAATAAAAAATGCAATTCAAAGAAGTGTTAATAGGTTTCCTTTTGAAACTGGTCTTCAGAAAGGACTGCATACCTTCTGCAGCCTGTGCAATAAGTCTTGGCAGGCAAGAATAATCGTATTCTCTTCTCCTGAAGCCTAAAGCAATGCAGGCAAGTGAATTTGACTCGTCGGATGAAGAGCCTTTTGAAGAAGATCAGACGCCGTTTCAGATATCGTGGTAAGTTTTGGATTTAAAAAAAAAAAGAATCCATTGAAGTTCTTTATATTCAGGTCACAGACGTTTCTCACAGTTTCTAGACTTCTGGCAAACTCCGTGATGATGCATGTGAGGTTTGGAGTTGGTGTGTAAATCCTGGTATATGTGGGGTCGGCAATGAAACCTCTGCAGTAAGGTGATCAGGGCCCATACTGTTCATATAGACTGGCTACTGCACAGCCGTGAGGCTTGATCTTCTGATTCCTCAGATGTCCCTAGAAACCGCCTGCTGGCTAAATACTGCAGTAGAAACTTGTAGCCCATTATGGGATTGTGAGGGTGAACTAGATATGGAGTGTAAAGCACTCTGAACATTGAAATAACTCTGTCACTAATGATTTTTGCATATTTATTCTGCTAGGTTAGCCCTCTCACCAGCCTATTTGCAGTTTCTGGGAATATGTGCTCTGCCAGGTAAGGAGCAATGGGTTTGTAAACCTAGCAGCAAAGCTTTTCGTCAAAGAGGAGGGGGGTGTAAAGACTAGGACACTTTACTCCGCTAGGCACTTGAGTGCCTCCCGAACATGTTCCTGTCTCACCTTAGCCATGAACTCACTAGGTGACCTTGGGCCAGTTGCAGATCTCTCAGCCTGGCCTACCACACAGGGTGGTGGTGAGGATTAAGAATTGAATTCATTAGTTGAGTGAGTTAATATTACAGTTAAGTTAAAGAATTGTAAGCCACCCTGTGCCTTACATCGGGTGGGATAAAAACAATCTCAATGAATTAAATGTTGTTGGAGGTGGAAATCCTATCTAAAACAGCTTGGTCTAATCCAGAACAAAACTGATGAAGGGTAATTGCTGATAAAGCTTGTGTAAGTTCTGCCTTGAAGTGCCGTCGTAGATAACAAAATGATATTGCAAGCTAGTGGCAAGAGACGGACAAAGCCAGATTGTCCAGTGGACTGAAAACAAGTCAAATTCCTTAAGTTTTAAAAAAAAGAAACGTAGCGCCAGCAATGGACCTGGTGCTGAACAGTTGTGATTAGAGACGGGTCTCTGCCCCAAGAGGCTTATGATCTAGAATGGACAAAAGGTCAGGCACAAAGGAAGGGACATGGACGCCTCCATGAAGCGGAGAAGTTGCTGGGGCACCTGTTTAGTTTGGTTACAGGAGAGGTGGTACTTTCTAAAAAAGCCTTCGATTGCAGTGATGCAAAGTTCTTAATATCCCAAGTATCTCCTCTCCTCCCCGCCCTGGTAACTATCTTGCAGCACTCAGGAGAAACTTAATGTTATGTTTGCAGTGTTGATGCAGAAGGTGGCAATATCAAAATCCTCAAGTTGGATATGTGAGGTTCTTTTTTTAAATAATAAATTTTAAAAAAAACCTGTTTGCACAACACAAACTGGGCTTAAATCACTTAACTGCACTTAAAAAGCAGGAATATCTTCCAAGGTTTGTACCTTCTTAAACTCTACACTAGGAGGCTATCCTAAAAAGGCATCAGTCTCTTCTGTTGGAGCCAAGAATGTATAAAACTCGTTACGTGCAGGATTATTTCACCTTGGCTTTCAAAGTGTACCCACCCTTATGGTGCATGTAATTCTAAAGGTGATGAGAGAGCAGCTGGCCTAGGTATGAAGGAATGCCTTGAATGAGGAGGAACACTACTATTCACATGAGGCCAGGTGATGGACTTGCCCTGAGTTTCAGGCTTTGGTCCATGTTTATCCTGTCCTCTGTATTAGGTACATGCCTTGCTTTGAAAAGGAGCTGTAAAAGTGCCTTGTAGGCAATAGGGCTGTTTGCGGTCTCTAGATTTAATACAAAGGAGATTGCGTAGCGGTTGTGCTAGGCACAGAACTGGCCCCATGGCACAATGTCCTGAAGAGCTTGTTCTGAATCCATAAAAGTGGATGGGAGAGGAAACCTTCACAGAAGTGAAATCCTTTCCTGACGAGTGCTCAGTCACTAGATGCTTATCCCAGGATAAGCACTGGAATGACAGTGACTGTCTGTGCTCATAGGAGAGCACACCCAACTCTTCTCCTGGTGTATTTGATGCAGAAGGTTGCATTCCTGCATTTTAACGGTTCACATATTTGTTTTGTTTGTAGCTCAAGCAGTGTACCTGATGCTGAACAATCCATAGTTAAGTCCCTGCCCTGGGGGGCTTACAATTTCCGACAGACAGAGGGGAGACAAGGGAGAGTTGAACACGGAGGGACAAGGATACATTCATGAGGTTGAGAAGACTCGGGTGCACATGCTTCACTTAGTTACAGGGAAAGAGAAGGATTTTTTTTTGGAGGGGGGGGGTGAGAGGCAATTTTCTCCCCATGATGAGATAGGGAAAACCTGACAGATGGGCTAGGTTTTCAGGAGGGATTTGAAGGCTGGGAGGGAGTAGAACAAATGTGTCCGAGGAGGGAGTTCCAGGCATGGGAGTAGGATGTCGCATACACATTTTAAGGATGCTTATGATAAATACAGGTTGCAGGGCTGCAGTGGTACCAGTGCAGCCCCTGCAACTTGTATTTCTCATAAGCATCAGCTAAAATTTACATATCTGGCCATCTTACATGGGAGGCAGCAAGGGAGAAGGGGCAAATAGGTTTTGAGCAGCAAAAGTTCCCTCCTGCTTTAAAATTGAATGCAGTAGTACCATGGGTGAAAATAGGTTTTCACAACTGGTCATATTTTTTTCTTATCCATGGGGATTCCTTTCCCTGTGGGGGAGGAATCCCCTATGTTTTCCTCCACAGTAATTAAGGCTGACATATGCAAACTAAACCATTCACACATTAAGGGGAGTTCTGACTTAAGTTCTAGCACTTCTGCATTACAGCAGGTGTAGCTCCCATAAAAAAATCTTTCACACAATCAACATTAAGGCAGCAGATATGACTTTTGCCAAACCCTTGTGTGTGAATGCAGCCACTTTCTGAAAACCCCACTTTCTTTAGGGTATGGCTGTAAAAGGGTTACGTTACGTGCAGAAAAATGATCCTACTTACCTTTCTCTTAAGCAATCTTTCCACTGATGCCTTTTCTGGGCAGTTACAAAAAGTAATACCCTAAACAGGCTTGACTTAGAGCAGCTGCCCCATTGTGTTGGTGAGGCGAGGGATACTACTGCCTTTGTGTCTGAACAACTATAGACATGGAGTTACTTCCTTGGTGGTGGTAGTCGTACCTGGTGCCTCTGATCCAACCGTGCAACTCTATCTTCATTTTAGGTTGCAGGTTCAAGGATGTTAAAAGAAACCTTCAGAAAGATCTAGGTAACTATATGTAGACTATTCTAAATTAGGACTTCTCTTATTGTGTGAGCACTTTTAAAATGTGCAATGTCTGAGTGGATAAACTTACTACTTTTTATAGGATGAAATCTTACGCTAGAGAATTTTAGCTACATAATCTCAAATCAGCAAATGTGGAAGATCTGGCTGATAGTGTTGTGTCTGAATCTTTTTCTGGGAAGTTGTCTCTTGCCAGCTTCGTTAATGAACAAAGGACTCCCTTTTTGCCAATGTGCCAGCTGTTTCAAAACTTAATAGAACCATAGGATTACCTATGATGAGGGACCCAGGTTCACTGTGTTTCCCCCCAATTGGCAGCACTGGAGGAAATGGTGAACATGGATCCCTTCCTATGACCATCCTAAATGTTGTTGACTGCTCTTAGACTCTGCTTCCCTGCTGGCTAAAAGTTGTATTTCTCAAGTCATTAGTAAGGACTCCTGAAGATTGTGTTCCGCTGCACCCAACTTTCTATGGAAGAAGCACCCCCACCCCCATTAGAGTTAAACCACTGTTTGGCTAAGAAGTGGGCTTGGAGGAAGGAACACTGCCAAAGTCAGTGCTGCTTGTACCTGAATCTTCAATCTTGCTTGGCTTTTTCTCTGTTCATCTCCGAAACAAAAGCAATAGCCCGTAGAGTTTAATCTTGACGATCCTGTCTTCTACTGTCAAGTGTTTTCTGTTGGCAGAAGAACTAAAGCATCATGGGACACAGGATATATTTGTGCTGTTTACCAGAGGAGAACTCGCCAAGTATCGGGTACCAAACCTCCTGGACTCCTACCAGCACCATGGGATTGCTGTGCACCATCACCCGATTCCGGATGGAGCCCCTCCTGACATTGCCAGCTGCTGTGCAATTCTAGAAGAGCTAAGGAGCTGCCTTGAAGGCAACCGGAAGACATTGATACAGTAAGTTCCTTTTTCCCTGCAATTCAACATGCGTTGTGTGTAGTGCCTAGATGTTTTCTGTGTGGCTTCTTTTCGTGTTGAAGCTGTGCAAAACCATTTTCTCTTCTCTACAAGCTGCTCTTGTGGTGCAGACTTGTAAATCATTGTGCCTGTGATAGCGCTGGCTTCCCTGCACTTACCTGGTGGAAAAAACTGCTAAGGGAACCAGAAAGCCATTCTTGGTGATGTCCCCCTTTTCCTGGGTGTCTGCCTAAGGGGAGCTTTTCAACATGGATAAAAGAATAGAACCTTGAGGAATGCTGCCACTCGGGCCCCTCCCTTGTTGGGGGGGTGGGGGAGGACTGGTTCAGGGACTCAGAGTTTACATGGTACACATCTGAAATTATTTCTGTAGTGTGTGACAGGAGAGAGGTCCCTGCCCTGAGGCGCTTACAATCTAGAATGGCCATGGAGGAGAGGGTCACAGTTTGAGCTGCATGGCCCAATGTAGCCCTGGCAAGGGCTCTGGATGTTGTTGCAGCATAAGCCGGGATCTGCATGTTTTCCCACTGGCATTAATGGGGAAAAAACACTGATCATGGGCCCCTGACCCTAAGCTTTTAATGAAGGCTTCCTTCTTCTTTCAGCTGTTTTGGAGGACTTGGACGCTCATGTCTCAGTAAGCAAACATTGTTTTTCTTTTTCCAGTGCTAAATGTTTCTGTAGATAATGTGGTCACTACTTGTATGGGCCAAATCCTCTTTCAGTGATCTAAAGATGCCAGAGCCTTCATCTTCTGAATTCTAAAGGAGTAATACAAACCAGAATCTAGGGAGTTTGAAACTCCAGGTGCCTCCTTTGAACAGCAGAGACCTATGGATAACATAGAACAAAAGACTCTTTGACTGTGTTCTGTCTCCATTTCTATGGCTTGGTTCTCCCGCCCCTATGTCTTGCTAACGTTGAGCTCTATCTGGCGGCTGTTGGAAGTTGGTGGGAAGCGGGACCAATCCATTACTGAACAAGTCATAAACACTGCGTTGCATTGGTGTGGTTTAACATTCCAGAACTCAAGAGCCGTGTACCAAAATCGGTGCAGGGCCGAGAGATGCAAGGCCTCTGTATGGGCGCGCGAACCTCTTCTGCTTGGTGACCGGCTGACAGAACCGGTGCTGCGGTCCTGGTGGCTGAAATTCTGCGGAGCAGCTGGGATTTGGCCACCAAGACTTGGGTGCAATGAAGTACGACACAGGGCCGTTAAGGCGGCACGTGGCTTAAGACCAGCCCTAGCTGGGAGCCTGAGCCCCATGTGGCTCCTGGCAGTTCGGCCACCCCTGTATTCACTAGCTGAAGATGTGAAACGCACACAAAGCCAGTAAACAATGGTATTGTGGTTCCTATGGGCTTCTAGACAGGCCAGGAAGTGCTGTAGCTATGCTGTTTCCCCTGCACAGTGCCACCTAGTGGCAGAATGACTGTCAGCTTGAACACTAGCTGAACGACAACTTTCAACTTCTGCTCTTTGAATGCAACAGCGTACACATGTCTGAATCCTTTGGTGCCGCTTTGATCCAGTGGAGACACTACAGGAGGAAGAGACCTGGGGGGTACAAACCAATCTTGCCTGCCCTCTATCCAGACTCCTTTTGTGGAGAAGTCTTCAGCCTGATCTGGGCTTCCCCGCCCCATAAAATTCTAGTTCTGGAGACTGGACAAAATAATAGTGAACACTCTTGCAATGTTAAACAAAATGCATCCAAGTGTTTGTGCGAGGCAGCAAGAGATGCTTTATTGAAGGTCTCTGTTCTCTAATCTCTGCAGTCGCTGCATGCCTTCTGCTTCAGTTATCGGATACGCTAGCACCTCAGCAGGCAATAGACAAGCTCCGACACTTGAGAGGATCTGGGGCAATACAGACAGTCAAGGTAACAAAGGGCTGGAGGTGGTGATTGCATGGGAATGGAGAAATCGGGTGAGGGGAGGCCTTTCTCTTGGGGTGGGCGGGGGTGTCTGTTTCTAGGTGTCAAAGCAGGTCATCTTATGACTTGTACTCATAGTGTGAAAATACCAACGCCGTGGGTGCTTCTCCCTACAGCAGCCCAACTGGAACGGTTTTCCCGCAAGTTAATCCTTCCTCATGCCCTTCTCACTATTTGGTTGTAACCACAAGGGGCTGCTTCTCTCCCACATCTCTCTTCATTCTCGCTGCAACTTCATCCGCACCTTGGCTGCTGTGACTTTTTTTTTTAATCCTCCCCATCTCTCTCGCTTGTATCCCACCTCTAGTCCCCATATGCTGGTATCCTAGGGTGATTTCAGACGAGACGGGGCGGCATTCGCCCCGTCCTGGAATCACCCAGATGATTCCCCGCCGGGATCACTCCGGCACGTCCAACAGACATGCCGGCTGATCCTGGCGGGGAATCAGGGAGGGGGGCGGGGCCGCGCAATGTGGGGCTGCATGGTCCCGCCCTCTAGTGAGATGGGCGGGCGCCGCAGCCAATACGGCCGCAGCGTCTGCCCGATGTGACCACGGCCTGGAATCCCGCCGGGGATTCCGGGCCGTGGTCACCGGCCAGAAGTTACATTTTGTTGGTTCCCACCGGGGATCTCTTTGACCACGCTTTCGGGGATTGTCTCACGGGGAGCCCCGGAAGCGTGGTTGAAATTGACCCCATGTGGGAATTGACCGTGGCGAACATCTGGCGGCCGCTAAACAGACGTTCAGGGCACTTTGACCCCATGTGGGAATTGACGGGAGTTCACTGTGATCTCATAACGTCTGAAAATACCCTTAGTTTACATTAGGAATTAATAACTGCACATTCTCTTCATTTTGCTTTTGATTCCAACCTGGGGCCATGAGAATACTAGTATCCTGCTGTTTACACAGATTCTGCCCTGTGTATGTAACAGGCGCTACTGGGCTTATTTAGGAGCCCTATGCAACAGTTCAGTAGACCTGAAAGGTGACCTTGCTCTCCTCTAAAGCCAACTCTTCAAATGGAGTTTGCTCTTTTAACTTCCCAGGAGGTAATGTTATCAGGCTGCTTGCTGTGACATGACTTGCAACGGCAAGGAATCGCAGACACACAGCTAAACGATGACTCATGAAATCCTGACTAGTTTCTTCTTAATGAAACTCTTTCGAGGAAATGGAGACAGCAGTCCACAAACCGTAGGGCTACTCTGGGATAAGCGGATTGCAGCCAGATACTGTTGAGGGCCACTGGCTAAAATAGAGGGACAGGGTGAGGAAGTCCTGTCAAAGAGGAGGGGGAGCTAAAAGGGAGACCAGCTCATTCAAGCCGGAGAGGAAGGAGAGCTGGGCTCCTCCCACTGACGCCATGGGGTGTTTGAATAACCCCTTAAGTTGTGTGAATTAAAGAATTCTGTGGAACTCCCTTCCCCAGGAGGTTTGTTTGAGCCTGGGCATCTTCCGGAAGCGGTGTGTAACTTTTTTTTACTTGAAAGAGCATTTGGCAGGCAGGGATAAATAGGGCTTGGGTAGGTTTCTGGGTAGAGTTGTAGGGGAGGGAGGGAGTGTGGGGGTTTTTTGTGGGGGGGTGGTTGTTTTTTTTTAATGGATTGTGACCTGCCCTGAGTGTTGTGGGAAGGGTGGCAAATACATTTGAAAAATAAGGGGGCATTGGGGGGGGAGGTGGCCACATTCTCCCCCCCCCCTTCTCTGAAGCATGTGCACACACCCGTTCAAAGCTGAAATGGTACAAGCGTACCTAGATTCTGCCCAAGTCTTTAAGAATGGGCAAGCCTAATGGCTCTCCTCTCACCCAGCTGGATGCAGCACTCAGCTTCACAGAGGAGATGGAGAAACCTAAGAAACCAGTGTCTTACACAGTACCTAACTCCAGAACCACATCCCTCCCATCTTCTTGTATTAACCTTTAGCGCTTTTGCTTTAAAGAACTGGCTTCAGTAATTGGCTTCTCAGTCAGTCTTGTATTTTTTCCCTCCGCACAGCAATACAACTACCTCCATGACTTCCGGGAGAACCTGGCTGCACATCTGTCGACAAAGGAAGCAATGTTAAGATCTGTATCCCGGTGATTCAAAGCTTAGTGTTAACGATGAGCTATTTTAGTAGTTTTTAGCTCTGTACTGCTGCTATTTAAGACGTCTACCAGACTTGTGTGGCTTGCCACTTTTTTTTAAAAAGAATCTCATCGGCAGAATCTCTACCTCTCCTGCTCCAGACAAGTGTAGCAGAATGATCTGGAAGTGGCCTCTTGCACCTTAATGTCATCCCACATAAACTGGAAGCTTAGATTCCTAAGGCTCCACTATGTCCTGTTTTACAAGTATTCCTTGTGCTAGGGCTAGGTAACTTCCATCTGAAGATCTGTTTTTAAATACAATTACTACTCTGGTTTGATATTCTGTTCATACTTTTAATTTACTGGTGTCAGCATAATCTGGGGATGTCAGATACTGAATAAAACTGATTATCTATCTGAATCTGCATCTTTGTGTTTGAGCAGTAGGGCAAGCTTTACTGCTAACATTAGCCAGCTGAATTCCCAGAATCTAGGTTGCCTGATTATTCTGCAGTCATCTTTGAAAAGTTGAGGGGAGGGTAAGAAGTGGCCTAGCTTTGTCTTCAAATAACCTGGTAGGTATTCAGTACATAACAGAGTTGCAGCCCTGAACTGTATTGAATTCTCTCTTGGAATAAAAATACTACTCAGGTTGCAGCCATTGGGCTGAAGGAGTTCCATAAGACACCTCTTATGCTGTACAATGTGGTAATTCAGAATGGGAGCAGTTACTCTAATGATATCAGAACTGCTAACCACCCCACTGGGTGACAGTGCCAGGTAACATCAAGCCAGTATGATGAATGTGTTGCAAGCTCTGCTACACGGTGCTCTTAGCTGAGCTAAAATGCTAATTGCCTGGCTTCAGTCAAACCTTTTTCTTCCCACCCCTCAGGTCTTCAAACCTAACAGTAATTGCTTCTTGGCATCTTAAAACCTTTGTTCCATTCCCCTCTTGCCATCGAATCCCTGGCTGCGGGAGGGAAACTCTTCTCTGCTGTGAGCCACTCAGAAAACTAGTACAAGCTCCAAGGGCTGCCCAGAAGTTGGGGGTAGGGGTAACGAGAAGGTGCATTCAAGAAGAGTGCTGAGTGTGGATTTGGCCTTGTGTGCACATGCCCTCATCTCTGCTCCCTTCCCCTGAGCTCAGTGTTTGAATGCCTGGGGGTAGAAACTGGGCCCAGCTTAGAAAGCTGCCCTATTCTGCATTTGGCTGAAGGCTCCCTGTCCCTGATGCACTTTCTGTATCCAGTTAACAGCACAGAAGCCTCTTATACATCCTTCTCCTGAATTAGGGTAGCTTGTTTTTTTTTTTCTTAAAAAAAAAACAACCTTTCTGCCTGTAGCATGACCTTGCTTACACTGTTCAGCTAGAGCCCTTGCAAGCCTTACAAAGCCAAAAGCATGTTGTCATGGTATATGGAGCACCACCCGTGAGACCAAGTAGCTAAGGCAACTGTTTTTATCGGTGGCTACCCAGGTGCTACTTCAAGGACCTTGTGGAAGGAAGGAAGTGAAAGATTCTCAAGTTTATGCTTTTCTTGGCTGCTGTTCCTATCACTTTCAATCCATTGGGCTGAAATCCCTTTGATCTGAATGGGAGCTGGATTGCACCCATCTTTATATTAAGTTTCTACCCCACCCTTCCCAGATGGCTTAGGGTGGCTTACAAAAATACATATAAAACACTTTTGTTTTTTTCTAAAAACCCACACACCCCAACCTTCCCCTGCCCATCCTAATCACAAACCCTCTCCAACCACCCCCTCATACTTCTCCCCCCAAAACCCCCATTCCTCATTGCCGCCTGCCAGCTGCTTTAACAAAAAGAAAGGTCTTGCCTCGCCTCTGGAAGACCGGGACTTAAATGAACCTCTGGCCGAAGGGAGTTCCATAGCATCAGGGCAGGCACCAAGAACATCCCCGCCAAGCCCTCGCTGTATGCACAAGCCTAACAGGTGGCACGGGCAAGGAGGCACTCCCGGCTGATCACAGGGGCTGCAATGGGGGCACGGAAGGACAGGTGTTCTAGGGAACCGTTTATCCTTGCTGTGGCCGCTTTGAAACTTAGTGCAAGCGTGGAGGGCTGCCTAGAAGGGGGGTTTGCTTACAGAGGGCCCGGATTCTGGACTTGTACAATAGGTCTGCCCCCTATTGTGTAGAGGCCCTCCTCTCGGTTCCCTTCCCCCCGAGCTCAGTTTTGCGGTAGGGCTGTAGGTAGGAACTGGATTAAAGGGTCAGACCCAAGAACTGGAAAGGAGCCACATTTTAAAAACCTGCTATGGGCTGCGTTTGGCCCCTGGGCCTGAGGTGGTGCTTTATACTAGGGCTGGGGCCGAAGTCCTGCTTGTGAATGAAGAGGGCCTGTGAGTGGTTTGAAGATTTCCAATAAAACTTGGGTTGCGCATAAACACACGGTTCAGAGCTTCCCACAATCTGGGTCATGCTGCAGTTAACACTTACTCTACTGTCTCTCTCTCTCTTCACTCTCGGGGGTTAAGGGATTCTCTCTTTCAAAAATTAGGCTCCACTAACTTTCAAATGGAAAGTGTGACCCGAGTTGGCTGCATTGCCACGCAAGTCGAGCAATCTGATTGTGTGAATCCACCAGTATAAAAACATGCAAATGATAATGGTTGTGTGTGCAGCGACAGTCCTATGTAGATTCTGGAGCTGACAGCACCGGCCTAGCCGCTGCTGTCACTGTATCTTACCAGGATTTGACCACAGCTAACACTTTTGCTTACATTTTTGTTTCAGTTTAAATTCCTTTCGTTGGAAAGCAGTGCTGTAGTCTAAACTTGCTTCACTTATTGTCGTCACATGTGTTGGTGACTTGCCTATCCAACAAATTGTACTTCGTTAGAAAGGGGAGAGAATATACGACTTAAACAAGACGCTTTTCTAGACTCCATTCCTGGGCAGTAGCGAGAAGAAGCCTGTCCTATCTCAAGCCATTTGTGCAAAGCTACCACAAAAACACAAGCGTACAGCCTTTATGCATGTACTTCCTTCGCTGTTGGTGAGAGCTAGACCGGAATAAACCTAGAATGCCCTGGCGAAAGGGTCTGCGGTTCCAGAAAGGTAGGACAATTTTCCAGCAGGATCGCTTGTGAATAGCCTTGCCGTTAACATGGGCCGAGGCCCATTGGAAGCAAAGGGAATTCAGAACCATGATTTCCTGCCCTTAGGGATGATGATGTTAGAGGAGAAAGTCCATCCTACTGAGGAGAGGAAAGAAGCTGAGAGAAGACCTGGTAACCAGTACAGACAAATTTAAATGATTCCAAATTAACGAGAGACTAAAACGTTAAAAGTGGCTACGCACAAATGCTAGCAGCCTAAAAAGCAAGATGGGTGAGTTGGAGGGGTTGGTGTTCAGTGAGGATATGGACATAATGGTAATCTTGGATAACTGGCAGAATAATAATCAGTGGGATACTGTAATACCAGGCTACAAAGGAGGTAACTAGCAGGGAGGGGGAACCTTTTCCCTGCCTGCAGCCACTTTGGAAAGTAGTACCAGCTCCAAGGGCTGCGGAGAAGCTGGAGGTTAGGGTGTGTTCAAGAATAGGCAGGTCCAGGTAGCGGATCAGTCCCCTATCCTTGTGTGCATGCCCTCACCCGGAGCGCTGCTCACTTACCCCAAGTTCACTCCTTCACCGCTTGGGGGTAGGAGCTGAATCCAGAGGCCAGATCCAGGAACTGGAAAGGAGCCAAATAAAGACTACCCAGGGGCCATGTTTGACATCTGGGCCGGACGTTCCCCATGCTTAATATATAAGAATGATGAGGCAATGGCACCGGCTGGGGAGTAGCACTGTACGTTCAAGAGGGTGTTTCATATATTTTATTTGTTCTCGTTTATACGCTGCCTTTCCCGCAGAGGCGTAGGGCAGTTTACAATCCATAAAATAGTAACGATATAAAATTAATGCAATAAAAACTCCCACCCTCCCCCACAACCCAACCACCCCCCTATCCCTGCCCGCCAAATGCCTTTTCAAATAAAAGCGTTTTACACCGCCTCCAGAAGTTGGGTCAAGTACAATAAAAAAATTCTTAAGGGAACAAATGGATCTTTGACGTCTTTAGGGACAGAAGTCCCATACTTCAAACAGGAAAGATGCAGTAGGGCCGTATTATCAACCTCCTCCCAAGCTTTCTGTCCTTTTTTTCCCACTACAGTCTCATCCAGGAGCTTTGCTCCTACTCTGCCTCCACCCTCGCCATTCCCAAATCTCCTGCTCTCTAAGCTGTAAAGTCGTGCCATACCAGCAGTCCATCCAGACCAGCACCTGTCTCTGACGGGGGCCAATCTCGGTCGCTCGTTTGGGGGAAGTATTTACAATGGCTTACAATGATAAAATACACATAAAACAAATACATAAAACAACCCCAAACCATCCCCCAACCCTTTTCTACCCCCAACTCACCCTTTTACCCCACAACTCCCCCGCTACCCTAGCCCCCACTGCCAAATGCCCTTGTAAATAAGGTAGTTTGACACTGTCTCCTAAAGGTGCTCAAGCCTGGGCATAATGAGCCTCCCGGGGGAGGGGGAGGAAGTCTCATGGCTGTGGTGCAGCAGCCAAGAATGCTCTCCTTGTCGTGGAGGCCAAGTTAAAAAACGGTACCTCCAGACGGGCGTCCCCAGCCAACCGCAGAGGCTGTGATGGGACATGGTAGGCCAGGCGATCTGCCAGATAAACCGTTTAGGGCTTTAACAGTCAAAACAAGCACCTTGAATTGTGCCTGGAAGAGAATAAGCAACCAGCACAGGTTTTTGAAGCACCGGTGTTATGTGCTCCCAGCAACTCGTCCCCGTAAGGAGCCGGGCCGCCACATTCTGCACCAGCTGCAGCTTCCGAACAGTCAAGGGCGGCCCAACTTATTTATTTTATTTATTTATTTATTTTTCAGATTTTTATCCCGCCCCCTCCTGCACTGCAGCTCGGGGCGGCGTACAACAACAATAAAACAATTAAAAACAGTTAAAATATAAATATAAAACATCAAAAACAGGGTTAGGAAACAATAGTAAATAAATAAATGGGCAGGGGATTAAAATCACCCTCCCCCTCCCTCCCCCCAAAGGCCTGGGCAAACAGCCAGGTCTTACAGTTCCGCCGAAATGTCAAAAGGCTTGGGGCCAGGCGAGCTTCCTCCAGAAGGGAGTTCCACAGCCGCGGCCCTATCACCGAGAATGCTCGCTCCATCGTGGGCCCCCGCTTCACACGGGGGACCTCCAGGAGGGCACCCCCGGCAGACCGCAGGAGCCGTTCCGGGGCGCGAAGGGCGAGGCGGTCCCTAAGGTATGAGGGGCCAAGGCCGTATAGGGCTTTATAGATCATCACTAGGACCTTGAACTTGGCCCGGCACACTATCGGCAGCCAGTGCAGAGCTCGGAGCACCGGTGTAATGTGCTCCCGGCGACCCGTCCCCGTAAGAAGACGAGCCGCCGCATTCTGCACCAGCTGCAGCCTCCGGGCCAAGAACAAGGGAAGCCCCACGTAGAGCGCGTTGCAGTAGTCGAGCCTCGAGGTGACGAAGGCATGGATGAGGGAGGCCAGGTCCGGGCCAGAGACATACGGACGCAGCCTACGTACCAGATAAAGCTGGCGGAAGGCAGCCTTAGCGACTGCCTCCACCTGCCGCTCCAGCCGCAGGTCTGCGTCCAATATGACCCCCAGACTCCGGACCTGCTGAGCTACAGGGGGGCAAACCCCCCCAACCAGGGGGGCCACCACCCCCTTCGCCCTCCCCACCACCATCACCTCCGTCTTATCTGGGTTGAGCTTCAGTCTGCTCCGCCGCATCCAATCCGCCACGGCCTCCAAACATTGGGATAGCACCGAGACAGCAGGGTCTGGGTCAGTAGAAAACGAGAGGTACAGCTGAGTATCATCAGCATACTGGTGACATCGCACCCCGAACCCTCTCACGACCTCCCCCAAGGGCTGCATATAGATGTTAAATAATAATGGAGACAAGATCGATCCCTGCGGAACGCCACACGGTAAGGCGCGGGGGCTCGATGTTTCCTCCCCCAGCACCACCCGCTGGCTCCTCCCCGAGAGGAATGAACGGAACTTAGAGCACATTGCTGTAGTCTAGCCTCAAGGTAATGAAGGCATGGATGATGGTGGCCAGATCTGAGTCAGCAAGAATAAAGGCCGCGGCCTCCTCACCAGACGGAGTTGGTGAAAAGCGCTCCGGACCACCACCGCAACCTGACAATCCAGGAGCAGCAAGGGATCCAAAAGCCACTCCAAGGCTGCGAACCTGAGTCACCAGAGGGGGCCGGACCCCATCAATGACAAGTGTCTCAATCCCCTCCAGGTCACAAGACTGACCAACCATTATCACTTCAGTCTTGTCAGGATTCAGCTTCAATCGGTTCACCCTCGTCCAGTCCCCGACAGCAGCCAGGCACTGGGAAAGCACCGAGACGGCGGGACCTGGCTCGGATGAAAAAGAGAGGTAGAGCCGAGTGTCATCAGAATACCGATGACACCTCACTCCAAGCCCTTGAATGATCTTGCACAGCGGCTTCGTATACACGTTGAACAGAAGGGGAGACAGGATGGAACCCTGTCAGACCCCCCGCAAGGGAGATCACGGGGTGGCGATGAGCAATTGCCCATCCTTCCTTCCTGGCAAGAAGGAGCGACGCCCCTCGAGCAGTCCCGCGCACCCCTGCTGTTGTGGTAAAAATGTGAAAAAAGGACGCCTTACTCAGGTTAAGGCCTAGTGCAAAAAGACAAAGACACCTTACTTAGGCTGAGGCCTAGTACAAAAAAGGGGTTAAAAGAAAGTACGTGCAAAACAGCTTGGGAAACAGAGGCAGAGACAGAACTCGTGACTAAAGATAATTTTTTCTTCCTATTTTTTAACAAACAATGCTCTTTTCTAACAAACAATGCCAAGCAGTGAGCAACTATTTTCAAGGTTAGATTGGGCAGGAGCATCTGCTTTTTTAGGCAGTAGTGATAAAAAGTAACAAGTGTTAGTAACCATGGTGGCAGCAATGGAAATAGCACATATCACCCTTATGAAGACCACGAGTCAAGTGCATGATCACTGTATTAAGCGTGTGCAGGCTCTTTTAGACTATTTGGACTTTACGTAGTTATGGACTATAAAAACTTAGTCTGCAACTAACCCAATGTGGAGAGAAGCTTCCAGGGTGCATCTCAACACAAGTCATCTCTGCGGAGACTGAAGCAAGCTACCCCAGTTGGATTATCTGTCCTGGCCAACCGGATCCATTCCTGACTGCTCTGTGTGGTGAGATAAAACCTAACAACTTTGCGTGCTTTCTTTTAGAATGGGAGTCAAAAGGGACACGGCAATAAACTGCTTTTAGCTGAGCTAAACATTGCCTGGTGTGGCTTATCGAAAATAGCAATAACGGTGGCGATCCCAAAACACCCCATTTGGCAGTGACGCTGCCAAGTCTCAGTCGAGTCAACAACACCTTATGATCAACAGTGTCAAAAGCCGCTGATAAATCTAAAAGAATCAACAGAGTGGAATTCCAAGCGTAGATCATTGACCAAGGCCACCAGCGCAATCTCCGCACCATACCCAGGATGAAAGCCAGACTGAAAGGGGTCCAGGAATCCAATGATGTGCCACCACCTGCTTAATAACCTTCCCTAAAAAGGGAATGCTAGAGACAGGCCGATAGGTGGCAGGGGAGTCAGCATCCAAAGATGGTTTCTTAAGTAGGGGCCGGACAATCACCATTTTAAGGGATTCTGATATCCTGCCCTCCCAAAGGGAGGCGCTGACCAACACAGCCAGCAACTGCCCTAATGTTTCCCAGATGGCTTTCTCCAACCAGGACGGGCATGGATCTAATTCACAACTCGTGGCCTAGCACAGCCCCAAGCACATCCTCTGCATCGGTTGGCGATACCGACAGAAATTGATCCAAATACAGGTACCCAACAGGTCATAACAGGCAATCCATTCCCTGTTCACCCCCAGCTCCCGATAGTCAGACGTTACATTCCCCTACGTCTGCTTGGCTAATAGCCATTAATGGACCTATCCAAGAACTTAACCAATCCTTTTTCCAACAGCTAAACTACTGTCCTTGATCACATCTTCTGGCAACAAATTACACAACTTAATGATTGCAGAGAAGCTGAATGAGTTCTTTGCTTCGGTCTTCACCGCGGAGGATGTTGGGGAGATACCCACGTCGGAACCCTACTTTGTAGGTGATGAATTGGATGAACTGTCACAAATCAGCGTGACCCTGGAGATGGTTCTGGAGCAAACTGACAAGCTTAATACGAACAAATCACCAGGGCCAGATGGTGTTCACCCCAGAGTTCTGAAGGAACTCAAATGTGAAATTGCAAACCTACTAGTAGTAATTTGTAACCTAACGTTGGCATCTGGCACTGTACCGGAGGACTGGAGGGTGGCAAATGTAACCCCAATATTTAAAAAGAGTTCCAGAGGTGATCCTGGAAACTACAGACCGGTAAGTTTGACGTCTGTGCCGGGCAAAATGGTGAAAACTATCATGAAGAACAGAATCACTGGGCATATTGATAAACATGGCTTAATGGCAAAGAGTCAGCATGGATTTAGCAAAGGGAAGTTATGCCTCACTAATCTCTTGGAATTCTTTGAGGACGTAAACAAGCATGTGGACAGGGGAGACCCAGGAGATGTAGTGTACCTGGATTTCCAGAAAGCTTTTGTTAAGGTCCCACATAAATGACTCTTGAGAAAATTAAAAAGTCATGGGATAGGAGGTAGTGTTTTGCTATGGATTGGTAACTGGTTAAAGGATAGGAAGCAAAGAGTGGGACTAAATGGCCAGTTTTCACAATGGAGGGATGTAAAAAGTGGTGTGCCCCAAGGATCTGTACTGGGACCAGTTCTTTTCAATGTATTCATTAATGATCTGGAAAAGGGTGTTAAGAGTGAGGTGATCAAATTTGCAGATGACACCAAGTTATTCAGAGTAGTCAGAACACGAGCAGACTGTGAGGAGCTGCAACAACATCTTACAAGACTGGGTGCCTGGGCATCTAAATGGCAGATGAGATTTAATGTGGACAAGTGCAAAGTGATGCACATTGGGAAAAATAATCCAAATGATGAGTACACAATGCTGGGTACTAAGCTAGGAGTTACCACTCAAGAAAAGGATCTGGGGGTGGTTGTGGATAATACAATGAAATCCACAGCGCAGTGCACAGCAGCAGTCAAAAAAGCAAATAGAATGTTAAGAATTATTCGCAAGGGAATAGAGAATAAAACTGAGGATGTCATAATGCCTCTCTACAAATCAATGGTGCGACCGCACCTGGAATATTGTGTGCAGTTCTGGTCACCCTATCAAAAAAGACATAGTGGAACTAGAAAAGGTACAGAGAAGGGCAACAGAAATGTTCAAGGGCATGGAAAAGCACCCGCATGAGGAGAGGCTTGGTAGGCTGGGGCTCTTCAGCTTGGAAAAGAGACGGCTGAGAGGAGATATGATAGAGGTCTATAAAATCATGAGTGATGTGGAACTTGTAAACAAGGAGCAGTTATTTACCCTCTCAGCTAGTACTAGAACTAGGGGACACTCCATGAAACTCACAGGTGGCAGAGTAAAAACAGACAAAAGAGAGTATTTTTTCACTCAGCATACAATTAGGTTGTGGAATTTACTGCCAGGGGAGGTGGTCAAGGCCAGTACTATAGCGGAGTTTAAAAGAGGTTTGGAGAAGTTTCTGGAAGATAGGTCCATTAGCAGCTATTAGCCAGAGAGGATTGGGGAACAAAACCCTTTACTGTCGGGAGCCTGGGGATGACCCACAGGGAATGGACAGCACGGTGACCTGTTGGGTGCTTCTCCCAGGCCTCCGTGACTGGCCACTATCGGAGACAGGATGCTGGGCTCGATGGACCGTTTGTCTGACCCAATATGGCACTTATGTTCTTATGCATTAAGTAAAAAAATGTTTTATTTGTTTATTTGCCAGTTAGTTTCATGAAGTGTCCCCTAGTTCTAGTACTATTTAGAGGGTAAATAACCATTCCCATTTTACTCATTCTACACTACTAATGATTTTATAAACTATCCTATCCCCTCACAGTCGTCTCTTCTCTAAGCTGAAGAGCCCTAACCTATCCAGCCTCTCTTCATGGGGAACCGCTGTTCCATACCCTTGATCATTTTTGTTACCCTTGTTGGTACCTTTTCTAGTTCTATTATACCTTTTTTTGAGATTGGGTGATCAGAACTGCACACAATACTCAAGGTGTGGCTGCACCTTAGATTTATAGAGAGGCATTTTGATATTTTCAGTTTTATTCTGTCTCTTTCCAAATAATTCCTAACATTCTGTTTGCTTTTTGACTGCTGCACACTGAGCTAAGGATTCCAATGTACTTTCTATCGACAACGACTTCAAGATCCTTTTCCTTAATGGTAACTCCTAATTTAGAACCCAGCATTGTGTACATATAATTTGCATTATTTTTCCTTATATGCATCACCTTGGGCTTGTCAGCATTCAATTTGTTGGCCAGTCACCCAGTCGTGTAAGATGCTGCAGCAATTCCTCACAGTCCGCTCAGGTTTTAACTACCCTGAATAACTTTGTCATCTGCAAATTTGATCACCTCACTCTTTACTCTCTTTTCCAGATCGTTAATGAATATATTAAACAACACCGGTCCCAGTACAGATTCCGGGGGCACTCTACTATTTACTTCTCTCCATTGCAAAAACTGACCCATTAGTCCATTTTGCTTCCTATCCTAACCAGTTACCAATACACGTTGATAGGACACCACCTCCTATACCATGACTATTTAATTTCAAACACTTTCTGAAAATCCAAATACACTCTCAACCGGCTCACCTTTAGCTACATGCTTATTTACACACTTGAAAAATTCCAATAAGCACAACTTCCCTTTGCTAAATCCATTTTGACTCTTCCCCGTTATGTCACGTTTATCAATATACCCAGTCATTCTGTTCTTAACCATTTCCACCAGTTTGCCCGGCTCCCAACACCAGACGCAAAGCTCTGTGGTGCCCAGAATCACCTCTGGAGCCCTTTTTAAATATTGGTGTTATGCTTGCTACCCTCCAGTCCTCCGGTTCAGTGGCAGATTTTAGCGATAGGTTACAAATTACCAGTAGCAGGTCTGGAATTTCATATTTGAAATCCATCGTCTCCCATGCTGGAATGGCTAGAATTCTCTTCCTGCCTTCAAATCCGAGTTTTCTGGGCCAGATTCAAGGTGTCGGTCGGTCTTGGCCTATAAAGCCCTTAACAGCCTGGGCCCTGCCTATGTGCGAGATCACCTCGCTCCCCGGGTCCTGGACCGGTCCCTGCGGTCGTCCGGGGGTGCCCTGCTCACGGTGCCCCGAGTTTTTCAGGGGGCCACGCAGGGGAGGGTGTTCTTGGTAGCCGCACTGTGGCTGTGGAATTCCCTTCTGGTAGGGTCCCGGTTGGCTCCAGATCTTTCCTCCTTGTGGAGAAGTAGTAAGACGGCTGTTTGGCCGGGTGGGTGGGGGATGATTATTTTTCCTCCTTTTATATGTTGTTTTAATTCTGATGTTTTTAGTCATTGTAACCCATCCCGAGCTGCCTGTGGCAGATGGGGTGGGGTAGCATTTTTAAATAAATAAATCCCTCCTTAAAACTTTTCTCTTCCATCAGGCTTTCCTTAGCTACTCATACCTGTAGACTGCTCCCTGGGGCTCCCTCTACTCTCCTTTCATTCAGGGCCCCCTTCTCCCCGTAACCAAGCCTAGCATGCACACCTGTGACTTCTCCACTTTGTGACTGGCTCTCTTTCTCCCTGCATTCCACTGGGTGCAGCCACACGCCACCCCTACTGTGCCTTGGGCAGCCTTACCACCAGGCGCTGCATGGCGTGGCCAGCGGCAGCTGCCAGATGCCGTCCCCCTCCCACCCCCCCGATGGGGCAGGGCGAGCAGCTGGCCGCTACGTGCCGCCGCCTCACAAAAAGGCCAAGGGTGCAGCACGTAGATGCCTTCCCCAAAATGGGGTACGGCTGGGCAAGGCACGGGAACTTGTGTGCCCGGTTGCCGTCTGCCGTTGTGCAGGGAGATCCGCTGCAGGGCTTTGAGTGGCAGCCACTAACTGCAGTCCCGCACAGCCACATCACGGCCAGGGGAGGGAGACAGGGCAGGGTGCCCGTTCCTGTGGCTGGCACCTCGGCCCATCCCGCGCCGTGGTGGGAAGTCTGACAGGGGCCTGCCCGCCCTGATTCCCTGCGTGGGGAGGCGGGGTGACCATGTGCCCTGCTCCGTGCTGACCCCGTAGGGCAGCAGCTGTGCTAGCTGGCCACATGGGGATCGGGCCCTCTGCAGTTCTTGTGACTGTGCCCCACGCAGCAGCTACCAGTCTCTAACTAGTGATTGTGCAGTGCCAGGTACATTGTTGGAGTTATGTAAATACTTAATTCAATGCTCAACCAAGGTCTTGGTTTTCAACCTTAATAATAGGCCAAAATCAAACCGCCTAGTTCTGATCTTGTGTTGGTTAGAAACCTGTCTCTTAACTTAGATCTTTAGAGCATTGTGCCTTGCATCCTTGCTGTCTGAAAGGCAGTCTCTCAGTGGCTGCTATGCTGGAAGAAAAAAGAGCAAGTGCTCTAATTAAGACACATTTGGAGTAAAAAAAATAGTTTAGAGGTCAGAGGAACCACATTCATCGAAGAGATCTCAGCTCAGCTGAACAATTTGCTTCCCCTACTGCTCATCATCAGGGCCCGGTGCACATAATAGAGTGTCACCATTTCATTAGAGTGTTTGAAGCTGTTTGAAACTAGAAGCGATCAAGCCTCAGGGAAGAGCTTTGAAAACAATGACAGTGGGAACGCAGTAAAAACAAAGATGTTCCCCTTGTCTGTTGTTGGGAGATTTGCTACGGTTGTAGCTCATCAAATTCATTTCTAAACTATTCAGAGGTGGGAAGAAACAAAGGAGCCCTCAAGGAAGCCAGGGGAAATTAGAAACCTTGCCTTCAGTTCTTTTTTTATTACGGCAGCAAAAAGCTCCTCAAAGCTGTGCATAATTTATAGCTCCAAATCCACGTTGGGTTTCTGGAGAAGAGTAACATTTTATCACCAGAATGCTTCAGTGGGACATTGTAGAGCAGAGATGGGGAACCTTTTCCCTGCCAGGGGCCACTTGGAAAGCTTGCACAAGCTCCGAGGGCCACAGAAGTTGGGGCAGGGGGTGCTTAAGGGATGCACTCAAGGAAAGGAGGCCCCAAAGCCTGCATCTGTGCCGTGGAAGTGTCTCCTATCCTGGTTTGCATGCTCCCGCATCTCTGCTCCCTTCCCTTGAGCTTAGTTTTTCAGCGATTGGAGGAAAGAACTAGATCCAGGGGCCAGATCCAGGCACTGGAAAGGGGCCACGCAAAAAGTTGCCATGGGCCGCATTTGGCCCCCAGGGCTGAGGTTCCCCAGCCGTTGTAGTTTCAAAATAAGAGAAGGGACTCAGCTAGGAAAATACAATAGGTTCTTCATTCTAAAAGCTATTTGTCCATTGAGGGCAAAAAGGGGGTTAATCTTTACAAGGGGGAGGGGGCAAAGCATCCGGTTTCGCAGACACTTCAAGTAGAAGCTGCTGGCCCTCTCTGGTGGCAATATGATGTATTCTCCCTTGGACTTATAGAAAGATGGGCCGTGTTCAGACTTCAAACAACTTCCTCCTGCTTTTCAAAAGAGCCAGATTCTCAGGCACTACCAAAGCTAACACAGAGCAGGTCAGGGAATCGTGTGTGTGTTTGTGTAAGTAAAAGTGGTATCCAATCATCCGGTCTACGTTAATCTATCTGCAAACACAAAAAGGGCATCTTGGCAGCCCAGGATCAGTAGAGCACAGAACAGACTGCCCTTGCTCCTTGCTGCGGGAAGGGGACAGGATTCTTGCACTACTCCATTGAGTCATACCAGCTTCTACAGATTCTGCCAGAAGCAAAGCATGGAGAATTCCATCATTTTCATCATCCACCCAAGAATATTGTCCATAATATCAAAAGGGAAAAATACTAGCCTATGAAAATAGCTTGTGAGCATCAGATCCCATCAACACGTTTCAAACCTCAGCGAATAGATTTCAACAGTCTTGTGGCTTGAAGTCACCAGATTGCTAGAGCACTGGAATAAAATTCACTCCTCCCTTGTCTCCCCTAGATTATAAGCCTACTGGGGCAGGGACCTAATCGCTGATTGTAAACAGCAGGTACCTTGCTGGCACTATATAAATATTTTGTTAATTGCAGCCGTTTTCTAACCTATCAAGATTAATTTTAATTCTAATTGTCTTCTAAGGTGTTAGCTATCCATTCCAGTTTTGTATCACCTGCAGACTTGGTATGTCTCCCTTCTACTCCTTCATCCAAGTCATTCATAAAGCTGTTGAACAGCGCCAAACCCAGGGCAGAGCCACCAGACCCGTTTGCGGATGAGCCACCCATTGATGATCACCTCGTACAGTTCTTCAACCGGCCAGAAATGCACTTGTCTTCCAGCCCACACTTTACTAGCTTGGAAATGATGATCTCATGTAGGACGCTGTCGAACGCGGTGCCGAAATCAGGATCTCAAAGTCTGCACTAGAGCCTGGTACTACGCAATACTAATATTGCGATGTTATCGAGCATGAGCCTCACAGCAAGTTCCACTAAGACAAATAGGGCTTGCACCAGAGTGCTTTGAGGATTGGGGCAGAGCACAGAAGAACAGCCAGAAGCCATTGAGTTTCATTTTATTTTTAAAAAAAGCAAGCATTTCTGTATTGGAGATTTTTTATTGTACTGCACTAAGGAACAGCAGGGCAGTTGCACTCTCACTTTCTGTATTTAAAATGTCCATAGTGCTACTTACAAACTTACAGTAGTGTGTGCCTGTGTGTGTGTATATATATATTACACCACTGGACTCGATTGTAGTAGTAGGGTAGCCAGTTGGCTGCGCAAGTTAAACATTTCAAAGGAAATCTTTTAAATTCACTCCTTCACAAACAACGCCAACTTTCCTTATCACATTCACTTACGCTTGAAAATTAAAGCGCGTCTATGCCCTGCTTGGTGGAATTAAGATGCAAAGTTTCTGAACCATGCATATATACAGGGACAGAATATCCAAACAGGGGGGAAAAAATAGAACGAGTGTTTCTGTAAAGACACCCATGTATTCACCTATAGGAGACTGAGGCTACCTACAGTTAACATAATACAAAGCTTTCTGTCCTTCCGAAGCACTTGATAGCTACAGCTGACTTACAGAGTTAGACGGCGTTCCGTAAATCCAAGATGAACCACTATAAAGTTTCCTGTAAACAAGAAAACATTCTAATACACTAAGGACAGTAATCAATACAATTATTTGAAGCTATGGCTGTTCCTTATGGAGTGCAAAGTCAAAACCATGTTCAAAACCAGAGGTAATCATTTTAATTTACACTTAATTCTTTTTTTTTAATTTCAGCATCCGAGGAAAATATATGAAAACAGTCTTTCCACAAATATAAAATGTGGAACCATTTTAAAAATACGGGAGTCTTCTTTTTTTTTTCCTAATGCAACTGCGATCATTAGATTCCACAGATTAATCTTGGTTAACGGGTTCTTTGTTGGAAATAATCCTTTTGTTGCGTGGCGTTTGCATGCACTTAACTGGAACCAAGTCTGCCAAATATCGTCTTAAGAGCTCACCAAGACATAGATCATGCTGGGAGGGGGAAAGGGAGAGAATGGATTAAAAGCGAATATTCAATTTAATAAGCAATATTTTGATCATACTGTACATCTCATTACATCCAAACTCATTAGCCCCCCCCCAAAATAACCACCACAAGTTTTGTTGCTGCCCTCTGTCCTTAAAGAGTTTAATTTTCCTTTTATAGATCCTACTCTCTCCAAACTTCAACAAAACACAAATCTGCATGCCATGTCAGCCAGGTGGTGGAGGTTGTTTTTAAAGAAAAAATGTTATTTCACCCAGAATTAATCCCAGCATTTTTTTAAAAATCTTCTTTTAAATTATTTTAATCTATGCTCCCAGAGTCCAGAATGCCTGGCCAGGGAACCTCAATAGAAGAGTGATTACCTCCCAGACAATGAATGTATTCAACAAAAGAAATGAAGGTTTGTTTGGCTTTTTAAATGTTCTAGAGCAGGGAGTGGGCCAAGTGGGGCTAGGGAACCGCCTCGGACAATTCAGCAGCTGAACGGCAGCTGCTCTCAGAATCTCAGCAGCCAGGACCACAGGACAGCGGCCCATCAGGAAGCAGGTGAGACTCAGCCTGGGAGAGGCTTCACATGGAAGCACAGGTGTGTCTAGTGGCTCTTAGACATATGAAGGTTTTGGTATGTGGGTCCCGGGATTGGGAATTCTGCCCACCTCTTTTCTATAAAAGTAACACATCCTTCCTGGGCTTGAGATCAGTCAAGGAGTTTCAGACAAAGCCTCACCGGGGAGAGGATCAATCACTTACCCATATAGGTAGTAAAAAAACGAGAGAAGGTAAAAAGCTAGTTTGCACCATCCTTCCTTCTGACAATAGGCTAGAATATCTGCATTCATAATGGTTGTGGGATCGTACAATCCTGGTCCACTCATCACAGGCCTACTCATATACCTGGAAAGGACATCGGAGATTACCAACAATGTTGGAGAAAACATCAGATACACTTAAGATATATTTTTTTTAAAAATCACAGTATACCCTCCCCATTTTGAGCAGCACGTGCTCAGCCATTTTGCCCCATTTGGAGTATTTCGTTTTTCGTTCATTTTATCTTTTGTTTTTCGGCTTTTTCGGTTTGCTTCTGCCACCAAGGGCCATCGTTTCTGGCCGTAACAAACAGATCACCCGAAACGGCAAACAAAACAAACCCGAAGCGTTTGCAACTTGGCTCCTTTGTTTGGGGCCAGATCGTCTGGAGTCGACGGGTTGGCTGGTTTGAGGACCCTTCTTTCTGCTCTGGAAAAAAAGCCTATTTTCTTCTTCACACCCATCAAAATAGGACTTGTTCCAACATGACCCTCAACTGCACAGGAGCTCTTCACAGGATAGTGAGGGGTGGCCGGACTTCAGGCGCATGCAATCCGCTCGCTTGAGGCCTCAACCCGCTAGCTCCAGCGCTCCCGGCTGGGACCCAACCAAGAGTGGAAAGGAGCACTCTCCTGTAGAGAGCCTTCCCCACCACAATGGAGGCTCTCTCTTAGCCCATCTCCTCCCGGGAGCTGGTCCCTCTCATCCCACACTATTGATCTTGGAATCTACCTCTTGGCCGTGCCTCACCTTGCGAAAGATCATGTCACGGTGCTCCCAGGAGGCCCTTCCCCCTGCCCCCACCATGACCTCACGGCACGCCACACAGTCAGGAGGCGTGTCAGGAAAGGGAACGGGGGCGTGGCCAAGCCGCCCTGCTTTCCTGATGCAAGCCCACCCCTGTGGAGCAAAGTGACATGACAGCACCTCACCGTGGTAGGGCCACCCCCGTTAAAGGGACGGCTCCACCAGGAGCGGGCTTGGGCCAGGCTCGGTTTCAGAGCCCCTGAAGGGCTCTAGGTAAGTACGGACTGCACAGCAGCTTGCCCTCGCAGAGGAGAGCCGATCTGAACACCGCAGAAGAAATCACCGATATGCACAACACAAGCAGCTTTTATGCAAGTGCAAACAGCTACCGTTCAAGCACGGGTCAACGCAGCTTACCTTAGTTTCAAATGGTGCTAACTCTACCCAACGCTACAGTAAAAAATAATTAACTTTATCTACCATCCTGCCATGCCCTCCGCCCAGACCAAATGGCGCTCAGAGCACTTCACAAAAATCAACGAAGAACTTAAAGTCTATTTAAAAAACAATATATTTCAAATCTTCTCGGTACCCAGTATCAGTANTGAAACTTACAGGATTGAGTGTATTACATTGGTCTATTGGATTCTTGTAATCAGTCTTCAGTTCATCAAATGCTATAATCTAGAATAAAATTGGAAGAGTTAGGACATTTCAATCCAACAGCAAGGGGGGAAAATCATAAGAAATGCCACACTGGATCAGACCAACGGTCCATCGAGCCCAGCATCCTGTCTCCAACAATGGCCACTCTTGGTCGCTTCAGAGAAGCACCCAACTGGTCCTACAGGAGTAATCGTTCCCTCCCAGCTCCCAACAGAGGTTACATTTCCCAACCTTCTTGACTAATAGCAGCCACTAATGGACCTATCCTCCAAGAACTTATCCAAGCCTTTTTTTTAAACCCAGCTATGCTACTGGTCTTGACAATGCCCTCTGGTAAAAAAGTTCCACAAGTTAATTGTGCGTTGCGAAATCTGCTGCTCGTTAGTTTCACGGAGCGTCCCCTAGTTCTAGTACTTTCTGAAAGTGCAAATAACTCCCTATTTACTCGTTCCACACCACTCATGATTTTAGAAACTTCTATAGGGGATCGCTCTCTCCTCTAAAAAAAAAAAATCCATTAGTACAAAGACATAACTCACATGTGCGAAGAACACAACTGATTAAATATATTTTTACATGTGCAGGAGTTGTTACTCCCTAGGATAGACAAGCTACAAAGAATTTGAAACCAATCTGCTTTGCCTTCACACACATCCAAATGAGCACATTAGCTTTAGATAATTGCAAATATTTGATATACTCCCTTTGCTTTTCACTCCCCTTATCCCCCCCTCATGCAAAGATGTTGAAAGAGAGTTACTGCAAACAGTATTTATTCCCAGAGAGTCTATCCACGGTGCATAAACAGGTCAGGCATGTTGCAGGTGTGACACATTCAGTCTCTGGTGGCCGTCTGACAGCACACGCACCACGCCAGCCGATTAATAAAAGGAAAGTGATCGTCGTCGGAAATAGGCTGCCCATCCCATGGGCCACCCTACAATTGCTGTAACAGTAGATGGCAGCGAAGGGAGATGTGTAAGGGGGAAATGCTCCATGTTCACCGTCTCATTCTTCGGGCTTCCAACACACAAAATGAAAAGCCACAAATCTTTTATGCGACTGCATTCATTTGATGGGCATTGTGGCTCTAAACAAATCAACTACATTCATGCACAAAAAAGTTGCATGTGAATGGATATTGATGGTCAATATCCTTGCGTTCAATATAAACCAAACTTAATCTATTTTCATCGTGCTGGGAACGGGCTTTAATCTGTCTCTTATACACATCTAGATGTGTATAAGAGACAGCCCCCGACCTGCTGGGCTAATGGCCATTAACGGGCCTATCCTCCAAAATTCTTTTATGTAACTTTCAGTTCAAGGTGCAATTCTCTACCTGCTTTGCACCAATGCAAGTCCTGCATCATAGGGTATTTCCAGAAGCAGGGCCTTGGTGCAACTTTGGGGCTCTCAGACATGGAAAGCAGCATTTCCAGACTTACTCAACAAGCTACTAAGTTTCTTTTAGAAGACCAAATAGAAGAGTCTCAACTGAAGCATAAGAGGATTGTGAATTTCTCGGTCCAAGTTGTCTTTGTGTTCTATTGCCAAAGAAAGTTAACTGAATATAAACAATGCAGTAGGATAACTAGCATTCATGTGGTGATATTACCTCCAAATATGGTAAGCCAACAAAGGCATATTGAGACCCAGCGTAAGCCACTCGGCTGCACACAGAAACATAACACAGAAGAACGCATGGATGAGGTACTCTGGAAGGACCAGCTGGAAAAAGAAAGACACAGCATCAGAAGAGCCAATTGCAACGTTTAGGGCTCTAAATTCCTATTACGAGGTTAATTACTAAAGAAATATTGTAGAGGGGGAAAGATTAGGAAAATATGGAAAGTCACATGGAAAAGTAAGCTGCAATAAGGCGAGAACAGCAACTGGCAGAAAGTGCCTCCGTATTGATAGCGATATTTTCGGTATGCATTCACAAACGACCAGCAAGAAAATGGGAGCCAAAAGGCTCAGATTAAGAGAATTTTCATGGGTTTTATTGCTTCTTACTAGTTGACTAAGTGCACTGTTAACTTCCACACCATGGACCTCGATGACGGAATACAACATAGAGATATTTCTGCACATGCAACACAGAAATATCGGGGGAAAGGATGCTCCCTTTAACAGCAAGAGGAGGTTCTCTGCTTTTCTGCTGCTGAAGCTTTAAGAGGTAACATTTAGTAACTGAGTCTATTACAAAAAACTGTTTCCTTTACAAATTTATCTCAAGACAAAATTAGACCCAATAGGGCTCTACAAATCAATATGCACATGTACAAGCAATGAGCTTTCTGCAATGTAGGAGGGAACAACAGTCAAATGCATTTGCAATTGGTAGCATGTCAACCAGGTCTATTTCCCTTTGGACAAAACCATTCACGTTGCTAACATGCTGCTTTTAAACAGGTTTTCCAGGAGGAAAAAAAAAAGAAGATTTAGCACTGAACTTTCAGATTAATAAGAGCATAAAATACAGGTGACCCCGCTGACAGCATCCGTGATAAGTGACATGGAAACATAGGTAACTTAAATGCATGTAAAATACTCCAGAAAGCCATATTAAAGCTCTTTTGCATTTCTATGTAAATGCACCACGGCCTCAGCTGGATGGAAATTCTTTCAAGTTAAAAGACTCCACACTACAGCTAAGCGAGAATTATATTTCCTACGCTGACACATTCTGCACGTCTCACCAAAAGTTCACTAACTAGTTCACACTGATAGTTGTGGGCTCAATACGCTGCTTCTTTTAGTGAAGAGAGAAAGCCAACATGCATCACCACAAAACAATTCATCAAGTTTCTTCTAGTCTGGAATACGGTTTGAGATTTCAGGCTCCCTCTTTTACACTCACCATCTACAACTTTTAGAGTTTATTCCAACTTAGACTAAAAACATTTTGGCAGGTCAGCAAGACAGACAATTGCTGGGCCTATGAACTGCAAAAATGAAAACTAACCATATACCTGAAGAAACAGGAGATCTCTGCCTATTCATGCAATTCTCCCCAACCTAATTACTTAGACTAACTGACTTTGTATGTTTTTAGGCCTCTTTCTTTCTCAGCTACAGGAGAATTAGTTTGATCCTGTCTAACAGAAGCAGGCAAACTGTGGCTCTCCTGCAGCCCGCAGGCCACCCCTCACTCATCTTCCTTACTCCCATTTACTTCGGCCCATCAAGTCTTTGGCGAGCCGCTGTGTGGGAGGAAGCAAGGCACGGACAGCAGCGCGCTCTGAGCGCAGCCAGAGTCCTGAAGTCTGAGCTGTGGCGCTCGTGGACGCCGTTGCTGCAGGAGTCAGGAGACACTGACGCGCACAGTCCTGGGATGGGCTCGCGGGAAAGAGCAGGAGCCGGAGCAGCCCGGAGAGACCGAGGCGGGGGCTGTCGGAGAGGCTGAGGCTGCAGTGCGGGTGATCAGGGAGCAGAGCTACCCTTGAAGCCGAGTGAAGGGGGGCTGGGGAGTGGGGGGCAGGCATGCTGGGTGGGGCTGGAAATGAGGCTATGTGGAGGGAAAGCAAAGAGTGGGCCGAGGATCTAGGGGGGGCCTGTCTATGGGGGCAGGGAGTCTGGGTGGGGCATGCAGGCTGGGTGGGCGTCTGCAACGGCCGGGGGGCAACTTGAGCAGATTTGTAAGTTTAAGAATTTTCATTTAAGTACTTTTTAATTACTTTGATTGTTTTAAAATACTTGATAACGTCCCGATTTACATTGTTTCTAATTGTTTTGTAATTAGCTTTTAACAAGCGGCCCACGGGTCGCTCGTGGCCTTCCAACGTGGCCCCAGGACCAAAAAGGTCCCCCTCCCCCTGGTTCTAGAGCCACATGCTGCTCTTTGATCCCATCGTGGGAAATGGACGCGGCTCTTGGGATTAGGAAACTTTGCCTGACCCTGATCTAATCAACTAAAGTCGGGGAGGGGGGATGATTATTTCCAAGTACTTGGGAGGCATTTAAGTACTACTTTAATGTGGATCACAAAATATTACAATGAATGATTTCCAAGTTCATCATGTTGGGTCTTATCTACTCCCACAAAACCAGCAAATTCTATGCTCTCCGATTTTCTAGGATCATTGTGCTACTGTAACCCTTCATGCATATATATTAACATTAGGTTAAGCCTCTTTTTTTTTTTTTTTAAACATGCAAACTGTAATGGCCTTTTGTTAAAAAGGGCACGGCAAGATCATGATGCATCAATGTAATGAGTGTTTGCTTTCCCCCATACCATAGCAGAAATGACCGTAAAAGGCGGAGTAGGGGAAACTGTTAGATGCGCAGCTAGCAAGCCAGCAACCAGAACTCTCCAAGATGCCGTTTCCCCAAGATCATCATCTCCCTTCACACCCTGCTTTCTGCAGAGTCTGGGTCACACTTTCTTTTTCCAACTCTAAATTCAACAGCTACTGGTACTTTATGATCGAAGTTTGTAGGATTCCCACAAAGTCTGCAGAGCAGCCCTCAAATGGTGCAGTTTGCGTTCTCTCTGGCATCTCCATGCCAAAGGAAATGAGAAGGGGAAAGAATGATTGCTTTACTGATGATACAGGTTTAGTAATAAAGAAACTTTTTGCAAATGGTTTGTCAAAGACACAAGCTAAAAGGTGCTTAAAGCAAACCATTAAAAGGGTGTTCAGTAGATGCATGGAAGTTCCCCAGGGGTGGGGCACCTCAGGCCCAGGGAGCAACTGCGGTCCCACAGCAAGATTTCATGTGCCCCCTTTTCAGCTCCTGGATCCAGTTTCTATCTCCAACCACCGAAAATCTGAGCTCAAGTGAAGGGACAAAGATAAGGGCAAGCATATAATGAGAGGGGACAAATTAATAGCACAGATTCATGATCTGGTTCCCCCTTTTCTTAAGTGCACCCCTTAAGCATCCCAGCCCCCAAAGCTTGTGCTAATTTTCAAAGTGGCCCCCCAGGAGGGAAAAAGTTCCCCAACCCTGAAGTTCCCAGTATTCCAAGAGAACCCTTTGTTATGGCCTGCAAATCCCCGGAGAACAAAATAAACCCTGGGGAGGGAAATGCTCAGACTCCCTTCCTCCAACCAAAACCCCAACACTAGATAGGAATTTACCACATCAGTGCCCACCATCAAGGTATCAACCCGACTTGAGCACCAGAACGGTTGGATTTTTTGGTGATTGCGGCCGCCTGGATAGAAAGGTTTTAGGCATACAACAGTCTTCCCCACCTCACTTGTTACGCAAGCAAAATTACTGGGCACAAAGTATGAAAGTTCATGAAATTACTACAAACCTGAACAAAAACAAAAACAGGCAAATGGACAAGCAGACTGAATGAAACATCTTCAAAAAGTCAGACAAATGCTCCTAACGACATGAGAGTGAGAGTGGCGGTAAAACATTAAACTGAAAAGCAGTACACACCTTCAGTGCAATTTTAACTCTCTTAATCTTTTTGACCTTTTCAACTGTCTTTGTGCCGAAAATGTAAAAAGCAGATTGAAAGAACGTTAGTACGACAGCTGACAAGATCACCGGCAGATTAATAATAGTCAGAATAGTCACGCGGGAAAGCAAAGAGTCAGATAAAGAATTCTGCCAAGACGTTCTGTCATATACATTAGGTGTTACAAAGCAAAGAATTTTCCATAGGTTGTTTTGATTAAATAAAGTTAACAGCAAAAAAAACAGAACAACTTTTCAACCATTTATGCAAAGAGGAATTCTTTATCATGAAACTTACAGGATTGAGTGTATTACATTGGTCTATTGGATTCTTGTAATCAGTCTTCAGTTCATCAAATGCTATAATCTAGAATAAAATTGGAAGAGTTAGGACATTTCAATCCAACAGCAAGGGGGGAAAATCATAAGAAATGCCACACTGGATCAGACCAACGGTCCATCGAGCCCAGCATCCTGTCTCCAACAATGGCCACTCTTGGTCGCTTCAGAGAAGCACCCAACTGGTCCTACAGGAGTAATCGTTCCCTCCCAGCTCCCAACAGAGGTTACATTTCCCAACCTTCTTGACTAATAGCAGCCACTAATGGACCTATCCTCCAAGAACTTATCCAAGCCTTTTTTTAAAACCCAGCTATGCTACTGGTCTTGACAATGCCCTCTGGTAAAAAAGTTCCACAAGTTAATTGTGCGTTGCGAAATCTGCTGCTCGTTAGTTTCACGGAGCGTCCCCTAGTTCTAGTACTTTCTGAAAGTGCAAATAACTCCCTATTTACTCGTTCCACACCACTCATGATTTTAGAAACTTCTATAGGGGATCGCTCTCTCCTCTAAAAAAAATAATCAATTAGTACAAAGACATAACTCACATGTGCGAAGAACACAACTGATTAAATATATTTTTACATGTGCAGGAGTTGTTACTCCCTAGGATAGACAAGCTACAAAGAATTTGAAACCAATCTGCTTTGCCTTCACACACATCCAAATGAGCACATTAGCTTTAGATAATTGCAAATATTTGATATACTCCCTTTGCTTTTCACTCCCCTTATCCCCCCCTCATGCAAAGATGTTGAAAGAGAGTTACTGCAAACAGTATTTATTCCCAGAGAGTCTATCCACGGTGCATAAACAGGTCAGGCATGTTGCAGGTGTGACACATTCAGTCTCTGGTGGCCGTCTGACAGCACACGCACCACGCCAGCCGATTAATAAAAGGAAAGTGATCGTCGTCGGAAATAGGCTGCCCATCCCATGGGCCACCCTACAATTGCTGTAACAGTAGATGGCAGCGAAGGGAGATGTGTAAGGGGGAAATGCTCCATGTTCACCGTCTCATTCTTCAGGCTTCCAACACACAAAATGAAAAGCCACAAATCTTTTATGCGACTGCATTCATTTGATGGGCATTGTGGCTCTAAACAAATCAACTACATTCATGCACAAAAAAGTTGCATGTGAATGGATATTGATGGTCAATATCCTTGCGTTCAATATAAACCAAACTCAATCTATTTTCATCGTGCTGGGAACGGGCTTTAATATTAACGACAAAGAGAAAGAGAAAACTCAGCTAATCCCAGATGTGTAGATGTACAGATCACAGAAGTTTTCAACATTTGTTCCAGCCCCTCAAACCCACTGGTCCTTCCTGGTTTGTGAAGTCATCAATGATGCCCCAGAACATACTGGACTCCCAATAACATGGACAGCATGGAATGGGGGATACCCCGAACCAAGCAGCCACAGTGGACATTGAGATAATAGCCTAGACAAAATTCAGTGCTGTTTATTAGCCTATGGGTGAAAACAGACATGACGCTAACCACCCTTTAACCACCCTTGGTGGTTATTTATGCATGTTGCAGGGCTGTATTGGTGCCCTGTGCAGCCCTGAAACATGCATAAATGACCCCCAAGGGTGGCTAAAGGGTGGTTAGCGTCATGTCTGTTTTCACCCTATGATAATCCACCTCATCTATAGACAAGATTCTGTTTTTTCTTTAATTGGTTCCTCATTGTAAACAAGTCAGCAAGTTTTCATGACAAGTCACCCTTCCCAGGACTCTGTTATGAGGCTTTAAAGCATAAATGATGAGACTCCAAAAAGGACATAACAGTGCAACCAAAATTAAACTCCCTTTCTTTTCTAAACTGAGAAAATGATAGGTTAAAATTTAACTAACGTGATGGCAAGCATGATTTTGTCATAATGTGTGCAAAGGTAAGCACTCGCTGAAGGGGTTGGTTTGTTTTTATAAACACATGCAACTCCCTCTTTTTGAAACATGACATGCCTTAGGCCAGGGAAGGTGAAAGTCAGGCCCAGGGGCCAAATGCAGCCTGTGGCTAGTTTTTATTTGGCCCCTTTCCAGTGCCCGGATCTGGGCCCTGAATCCAGTTCCTTCCCACCAAGTCCCGAATGACTGAGCTCAGGGGATGGCAGCCGAGATGGGGGCATGCACACAAGAACAGGGGACAGATCCACGATACAGATCTCTGTTTTCCTGTGCGTGCCTCTGCCTGCCCAACTTCTACGCAGCCCTTGGAGCATGTACTAATTTTCAACGTGGCCCCTGGGAGGAAAAAAGGTTTCCTATCCCTGGTTTACTGGACCAAACTAATATTCTGAATGTAGGCTCGCACTTTTGTTCCAGTTTCAGAGCCAATTTTCTGGTACAAGAGCTAGGCACCAGCCCGCAGGATCATAAATAATTTACACGCTTTGGAAAATCTCTGGCACCAATCATCAAACTGCTGTAGAGCCTGTTACTTTCTAACGGAACACTGTCTCCCAAAGCCGACAAAGAGAGAGAGAGAAGGGAGTTGTTTCCTGATGTTATTGTGATCTCTGGCTGATTCTGACACATCTAAACTGTGTGAAGGAACCCCAAACAGTGAGGGAAGGGGGGGGGGGGGG
>QEPC01009645.1:856086-868212 GCA_003113815.1 Sphenodon punctatus | reverse complement strand
GCGCACCACAGCGGCCCCTTGCGGAGCCCGCCGGCAGCGCAGCCCCAGCCCGCTCGCTCGGGGTGGGGGACAATCTGTCCTCCTCTCCCCCCATCTCGCCCGCCCCGGGGACCCGCCCGCCTGCAGCTGCCTCCAACTTCTGCCTTCCTTCATTCCGTCGTGAATTGTATTCCAAATATTACTAACAGTTATCATTATTATATTAATGACACTATCTCATAGCTAATTTTAAATAACTGATGCATTATTTTTATTACTCATTTATATCCCACCCTGTCTTCAAAGGCTCAGGGCAGTTCACAAGTGACTATTATTATTATTTTATTTATATTTCTCTAGTGCAGCAGCGTGTGGGGCACTGAACACTCGTTAATGAGAGACAGGTCCCTGCCCGCAAGGGGCTTACAATCTGGGGGACAGCAAAGGGGAGGGGAACCTAGGGAGAGACAGGGAGACATTTATGAAGTGGAGAAGTCTCAGGTGCACGGGCTTAGCTGTGTAACGGGGGAGACAGGAGCCCCAAATGGCCTCAGTGAGCAAGCAGCCTTTAGGAAGGAAGAGCTGATGGACAACACCACTGTTGTCAATGGGATTTGTTTCCTATTGTTGTCAACAGGAGTAAGAGTAGGCCCTTTGCCCAAACATTTGACTGACATATCATGCAAAGGATCCTAAGCTAGGGATAATTAAGGCTAAGGATCGATGACAAAACAGAAAATATCATGATGCCGCTATATAAATCTATGGTGCGACCACACCTGGAATATTGCATCCAATTCTGGTCATCCCCCATCTCAAAAAAGACATAGCAGAACTAGAAAAGGTACAGAGAAGGGCAACAAAAATTATCCAAGGCTTAGAGCAGTTTCCGCATGAGGAAAGTTTCAATAGGTATGGGCTCTTCAGCTTGGAGAAGAGACGACTGAACGGGGATAGGATCAAAGTGTCCAGGATCATGAAAGGTGAGGAACAGGTAAATAGGGAGCTGCTGTTTACATTTCTACAAACAATAGTACCAGGGGTCACTCCATGAAGTTAACAGGGAGCAGATTTAAAGCAAATAAAAGTACTTTTTCACCCAACCTACAATAAAAGTGTGGAACTCCTTGCCGGAGGATCTTGTCCAGGCCCGTAGCACAACAGGCTTCAAAAAAGGGACTAGATGAATTTTTGAAAGCCAGATCAATTAAGGGCTACTAGTTGGGTTGGTCAGGGGCGGAAGACCCATGAAAGTTGTACGCTGGGGGAGAATGACAGGAAATGGATTAGTCTGGGTGTTTTCAGACAAGCATGTTACCCACCCAGCACTCACTGGTTAACTATTGGCTACTACAGTGGGTTTTTCACACAAATATGGTGATTGCTGGGTGGGGAGGCAATGAGACTCTGGCGTGTTCTCATGAGAATGTGCAAGATTCTTGCAAAAATTGGGCGAGATCAAGCCGAGATTTTTAAGAAGCTCACAAGATTCTCAAAAATCTCAAAAACGTGCTCTGCACATGCCCAAAATAGCCACTGAGACTTTCCCAAGGAAGCACGATTCTTGAAAACCCCCCCCACCCCCCAAACCATTCTGCGCATGTGGAAAATGGCCATCGGGAGCTGCGCATGTGCAGAAATGTGCAGCAGCCATTTTGCGCATGTGCAGCACCGGGTTTTTGACCACGTGAATTTCAACAAGAACAGGTCGAGAATCAGCCGATCCTTGTCCTTGTTTTTATTCTCTCAGATCTTGGCAAAAAGCCAATTCTCACCAAGATTTGGCGAGATAGCGAGGGCGAGTTTCAGCCCTAGAAAACACCTTCCAGTGTAACCCGCTGCGTACTGCCCTGAGGCAACCGAGGCTGGCCACTGTCGGAGACAGGATGCTAGGCTGGATGGACCCTTGGTCTGGCCCAGTAAATGGCACTTCTTATGTTCTTAAGCTATGTAGGGTTTAGTTCTAAGTATAATTTTATATGAAACATTGCAGGGTGTTTTCTATTAAGGTTTAGCTGGTGCTTTTACAAACCGATCTGGGATCACAGCGAGTGATCTTCAGGAGGACAAGATGCAATACTCAATCAGATACAAACCCAACTTTTTACATAACTGACAGGCAGGACAAGAAAATAAGTTACATTTTCAACACAAAATTCAGCCTGCAGTTAAGCAATAGAAATGCAGTGCTTGGTGAATGATTGTTGCAGCTGAAATTCTGAAGGCAGATATACGACAGTAAGTATAGTGACATTTGCAGATGAGAGCTTGAATACGATTAGCAAAACAGTGGCGGAGATTGATGCCTGTTAGGAAGGAACATTTGAGAACAGAGAGCTGGGAATTCCCTTGAGGAAAAGGATTACAGGTTCATGCAGTCTCAAATCAATCTAATGTAGATCGCTCAGAGGAAGCAGCAACTACAAAAGGATGTGGAGGGACTGGGAGGGGGATCATCAGATTGAGGGGGAGGGCGTTTCTTACAGCACTCACATAAAATGTTACATCAGCTCTAAGAATAATAGTCTGAACTAGAAACAGAAGACTGGATTATAGCTTTGTGATAATTCTTCTAGACAAATAAGCAAGTATCAACATTTCCATTATTTATTATTATTATTATTATTTTATTATAAACATTTATATAGCACCGGTTATGTACCTGTCACTGTACAGAACATAGAAACAGACGCAGTCCCTGCCTGTGGCTTACAATCTAAAAGACAAGGAGGGGGAGACAGGGAGAGGGGACAGGGAGAAAATCGAAAGCAAGATCTGAACATAAATTAAAAACCTTTGCTTTTACAAAGCACTTTCCATCAGAGACTTCCAAGGAACTTTGTAAAGAATAGTTCTTTAGTGATTATGTGTTATTTCTACTGCTACAATAGTGCTGCGGCACCCCCAGCCACAAACCAGACCTTCGTTGTGCTGGGCAATGTACAAACCAAGACACAGTCTTTGCCCCAAAGAGCTTGCAATCCATTTATAAAAGATAGCCGATGGAGACAGAATTACAAAGAAACAAGAAGCTGATCTTGATCAGTGAGCTGGACAGTGGTCTCTGCTGCACACCTACCACACCAACTGCCTTTTAAGAACATGAGAAGTGCCCTGTTGGATTAGACCAAAGGTCCATCCAGCGCAACATCACAGTAATTTATGGGGAAAGAGCTCTGACCTTTAGCCAGTAAGGAAACGCCCTTAATCTGGCTTTCTGACTGACATTCATTGTTCCCGTCTCCACTCTAATCATGGCACGGGAAGTAGAACTTTGTACTCCCAACAGTTTCTTTTAAAAAGCTGCCTGGGTTTTCTCCAGAGCTTCAGACACCCTAATATCTAAACCCCATCGCTCTGCCCATACAATAAAGTGGCTTCCATCTTTATTTCAGCCACCTTCAGTGCCTCCAAACACGCACACTTTCCACATTGATTGTAAAAGGAGAGAATCCCTCCTCCTACTTGAGCTGCTTTCCCCCTTATCCTCTGAACACGGTCACCCCAAGTTAAGGTTTTGTTAAAAGTGACTCCTAAGTAAGTAAAGGCCCTTACTGTCTCCAGTTTTTCTCTATCTATTACCCAGCCTGAATTTTTCTTTGTTCCAAAGGAAATCATTTTGGACTTTGAGGCATTTATTTTCAGGCTGTTTCCCTCTGCATAAGCCTCCAGCACATTCAGCATTCTTCGTAGTCAGTCTTCGTTAAGGAAAGGAAGGCCATATCGTCTGCATAGAGAAAGGAGTACATTCCCCTCCCCCCATTGGTTTTGGGTGATGGTGTGCCTTGCTCAGAAGGGTTGGTGTCAGTCATTTATGAACAGATTAAAGAGGGTTGGAGCAATCACACATCCTTATTATTATTATTATTATTATTATTATTATTATTAAACATTTATAAAGCGCCAGTAACAACCTGGCGCTGTACAGAACATATAATCAGCTGCGGTCCCTACCTGTGGCTTACAATCTAAAAGACAAGGAGGGGGAGACAAGGAGAGGGGACAGCGGGAGAGACATGGGAGAAGACAAACAAACATTCAGGCGGATGCGAAGTCTCAGGCGCGTGTACTTGGCTTGGTTACAAGGTGGTCGGTAGCAGCAGTCAGCAGAGGAGGGCTGACAGTAAGAGCAAGGGGAAAGACTAGAGGGCATTGGGAAAGGCAGCATGGAAAAGGTGGGTCTTGAGGAGGGATTTGAAGGAGCGGAGGGAGGAGGCGAGGCGGACGTCGGCAGGGAGGGAGTTCCAGGCATGCGGGGCAGCGAGGGAGAAGGGACGAAGGCGGTTGGGCGAGCAGGAGAAGCGAGGGAGAGCGAGGGAGGGGACAGCGGAAGAGCGGAGAGCGCGCGCAGGAGCGCGTAGGGCGATTAGGTCCGAGAGGTAAGGGGGAGCTTGGTCATGGAGCGATTTGAACGTGAAAACCAGGAGTTTGAACAGGATACGTTCAGGAAGGGGGAGCCAGTGAAGGGAGAGGAGGAGAGGCGTCACATGGTCGAAGCGACGGGCAGAGTGAATGACCTTGGCGGCAGAGTTTTGGATCGCCACAAGGGGGGACAGGTGGGAGCGAGGGAGGCCAGCAAGGAGGAGGTTGCAGTAGTCGAGGCGAGAGATAACCATGGCATGAACAAGGATTTTGGCCGAGGAGACAGATAGAAAGGGGCGAATGCGGGCAATGTTGAGGAGAGCGAATCGGCAGGATTTGGCCACAGAGTCAATGTAAGGTTTAAAGGAGAGGTGCGTGTCAAAAATGAAGCCCAAGCTGCGGGCACGGAGAACAGGACGGATGGTGACCCCATCAATGCAGACGGTCAGGTCAGAGGGAGAGGAGGGGGATGGAGGAAAAATGAGGAGTTCAGTCTTGGCCATGTTCAGTTTGAGTTGGCGTCGGGACATCCAGGCGGAGATATCAGAGAGGCAGTCGACGAGGCGTGAGCGGACAGAGGAGGAGAGAGAGGGGGTAGAGAGATAGAGTTGGGTGTCATCAGCATAGAGATGGTATTGGAACCCGTGGGAGGCAATAATTTCACCAAGGGACCGGGTGTAGATAGAGAAGAGGAGAGGGCCAAGGACAGAACCTTGGGGAACCCCAACCGAGAGGGGAAGGGAGGGGGAGGTCGACTCGGGGAGGGAGACATTAAAGGAGCGGTCAGAGAGGTAGGAGGAGAACCAGTCAAAGACAGAGCCACGGAAGCCCAAAGAGTAAAGCGAGTCCAAGAGGAGCGAGTGGTCGACAGTGTCAAAGGCAGCAGAGAGGTCAAGGAGGACAAGAACGGAGTAGTGGCGCTTCGATTTAGCGACAAGTAGATCATTGGTGATCTTGGCCAGGGCAGTTTCAGTAGAGTGGAGGGGGCGGAAGCCGGACTGGAGAGGGTCGAGGGAGGAGTTGGCAGAGAGGAGGTTCAGGCAGCGGGAGTAGACGACACGTTCCAGGAGCTTCGAAGCAAAGGGAAGGAGGGAGACCGGCCGGTAACTAGAGGGATCGAAAGGGTCCAGGGTAGGCTTTTTGAGGATGGGGGAGACAGTGGCATGTTTGAAGGCAGAGGGGAAGGAGCCTGTGGAAAGGGAGAGATTGACAACATGCAGAAGGGGGGGAGCGACAGTGGGAGCAATAGAGGTCAGGAGGCGGGAGGGGATCGGGTCAAGGGGGCAGGTGGAGGGGTTGGATGAAGAGAGAAGAGCAGAGATTTCCTGGAGAGAGGCAGGAGGGAAGGATGCGAGGAGGGAGGGGGGCGGGGGGTGGAGGGAGGCAATATCCCGACGGATCTTGTCAATCTTGGAGGTGAAGAACGACGCAAGATCCTGAGCAGCAAGGGAAGAGGGCGGAGGAGGGCAGGGGGGTTTGAGAAGGGAGTCGAAAGTAGAGAAAAGGCGGCGAGGGTCGCGGGAGAAAGATTCGATCCTAGAGGCATAATAGCGCTGCCTAGCTAGGGAGATAGCCGAGGAGAGGGAGGAGAGGGAGAATTTGTAATGGAGGAAGTCAGGGAGGGAGCGGGATTTGCGCCAGAGGCGTTCGGCAGCCCGGGCGCAGGAGCGGAGGTAGCGGATGGCAGGGGTAAGCCAGGGGCGGGGGTCGAGGGGGCGGACGGGGCGAGCAGAGGGGGGGGCAAGAGAGTCAAGGGTCGAGGAGAGAGAAGCGTTGAGAGCAGAGACAGCAGAGTCAGGGGAGGAGGAGGCGAAAACGGGGGGGAGAAGGGGGGAAAGATGTGCGGCAAACTCCGAGGGAGTAAGGGCCTGCATATTGCGGAAGGGGCGCATAGAGGGGGAGGCGGAGGGGGGTCGGTGGGAAAGGCTGAAGGAGCCGAGGAAGTGATCAGAACTAGGGAAGGGGTCAAAGGAGAGGTCAGTTAGAGAACAGTTTCGAGTGAAGACGAGGTCGAGGGAATGGCCGTCAGTATGAGTGGGGGAGTCGGTCCAGAGTCGGAGATTAAAGGAGGAAGCGAGAGAGAGAAAGCGGGAAACAGAGGGGGCGGAGGGCGTGTCAACGTGAATGTTGAAATCACCAAGGATAAGAGTGGGGATATCATCGGAGAGGAAGAAGGTGAGCCAGGATTCAAAGTCCGGGAGGAAAGAGGAGAGGGAACCCGGGGGGCGGTAGATGACAGCAACCCGAAGGTGTAGAGGGGAGTATAAGCGCACAGAGTGGGCCTCAAAGGAAGGGAAGGAGGAGGAGGGGGGAGGGGAGAGGGTTTTGAATTGGCAGTGCTTAGCAAGGAGCAAGCCCACACCACCACCCAGGCCCTCAGGGCGGGGGCGGTGAGAGAACGACAGGCCCCCGGAGGATAGAGCAGCCGGGGTAACAGAGTTGGAGGGCGTGATCCAGGTTTCCGTAAGAGCCAGGAGTTGAAAGGGGCGAGAGAGGAAGAGATCGTGGATGAAGGGAGCTTTAGCCACGGACGAGCGGCAGTTCCAGAGGGAGCAGGAAAAAGGCAATTGGTGTTTGGGAAGGCAGGGGATGCGGATGAGGTTGGGGGATGGGGAACGGCCGGGTTTGGGGCTAGGGGGAATGGGCGTGGGTGAGGATAAGGGGTAGGTTGGCTGGAGAAAGGCTGCTGGTGAAGGGAGAGGGAGAAGGAGGGGGTGCGTGAGAGAGGCTAGAAGGAGGGAGGTGATAGAGGGCGAGGAGGCGAGGGAGGTATAGGGAGGCATCATAGGTATTACCTGTTCAGTATCGGGGGGAGTCCAGGCCTGCAGGTGTCGTGTGCGTGCTGTCAGGGGGGTGGCCCCTCGCTGTCCTCGCTCCGGCCGCACAACGGCCACAAAACGGCCAGCGCCCTTTTGTCGCCGCCCGCTGGGCGCGGGCGTGCACCTTTGGCTTGTGGCTATGGGGTGGGGCCCTGCTCACCTGGAGGGGCTTTCTGGGTGCTGCAATGCCTGCTGGGGGCTTGTTTTACACACACACACACACCCCGACAGACTGGAAGGGCTCTGTTAGTTCTCCCTTTATCCCATACCTGACAGAGGTGGACGTATCGCTGTAATAAGCCTGGATCAATTTCAGCAACATTGGTTCCATCCCCATCATATCCAATTTCATCCATAATTTCTGCCTATCAACTGTATCAAAGGCACCCTGTAAATCAATAAAAGCTACATGGACTGCTTAACTCTGGGACACATATTTTTCCAACAAATGAAGCAGTGAGAAACATTGGTCCATACATGAATAGCCATACCGAAACTCCGCTCGCTCCTCTCCCATTATGCTTTCTTGCTCAATCCAATTTTGGATATGGGCCAAAAGGTGCTTTCCATTGATTTTTGATGGAAGATCAATTAAACTGATGGGTCTGTATGCCTCGGGGTTTTTCCTATCCCCCTTTTTATAGATGGGGACTAATATGTTTTGTTTCCAGGATGGCGGACCAGTATCAAATTCTACTACACTATTTATAGTGTCTTTCAGGACTTTGGCCCAAAATGGTTGGAGAACTTTAAAGAGTTCCACGCGCAACATTCCCCAGTTTCAGATCCTTAATATGGATATTTACCTGTTCACTAGAGATCTTATATTCAGTCTGAGGATTTCCCCTTTTCTCCCTTCGTAGATCCGCCTCTTCCAGTCCGTCCTTATTTCCATTTACCACCCCAAATTTCTCGCTATACCAGTCCTTCCAAACAGACGCTAATATAGAGGCATCTGGAGTCGCAACTCTCTTTGTACAATTCCCTGCGACAATCCTCCAGAAAGTACTCAAATCCTTTCTTTCAGCCGCCTGCTTCAGCTGTTGCCACTTCAATTTTTGAAAATCATATTTCTTTTTTGCTAACACCTGTTTATATATTTTTTTTCTGCAGCTCTTATTTTTAGCCTAAGCTCCCTTTCATCCATCTCCGATCTTTCCCTCATTTGTTCAATCAAATTCTTCTTTTCCTTTAAACATTCGTCGTCAAACAAACCTTGGTGGAATCAAGGACCTTTTCCTTTCTATAAGTATTCACAAGGGCAGACTGTAAACACTACTAATTCTTGATAGGAGGCCACATTTTTTTCAGACAAAGTTTCATTTTCATTTTGAGTCTCCTGCTCTACATTCTGTTCGAAACTATTTCAAATGTCCATTACTTTAACCTCAAGATCCTTTGACCACTTAACCCTCCTCCAGCGTCTTCTGGACTGTGCAGTGCAGGAGGACAGAACTGAGGCAGGATGGCAGAAGTATGTTCTTGTAAATCAGTATGGACTCCAGTCAGAATCCCCAGCACCATATTTGGGGATGCCTCAACACCATTTGAGGCAGGTGACCTCTAGGCTGCGTTTTTCCCAGCTGGACTCTAAAGTCCAGGAGGGAAGATGGGCCAAGGTCCCAGTGGCCCAAAGACTCTGTCCATGTAACTCGAACAGAATAGAAGACATTATCCACATCATGTGGGAGCGTCATTTCTATACCAAAGAAAGAAAGAAATGGCTGACCCCTTTGGGGAACTAAAATCCGGAGGTACGGTGTATCAGAAAACCAAAAATATCCTACAAGACCACAGTAAGGACACTGTATTGGCTCTGGCAAGATTTCTTTACGCGGCTCAGATTGTAAGAAAGAAGAAGGTTGGGAAAAGTTAAATGCAGCCTTTTACTAAGTGACCTGTATGGGAAATGTTGTCCCTAGAAATGTACCTGATATTTGGTGTGGTCTTCTGAGAAATGTATTAGCTTCGAGAAAGGTACTTGGTAGCTGGGGGGGCTTCCGCTCCCCAAGTGATGTAAAGCTGTAATGGGTAACGCGCAGGGATTTTAGGGAATGGGTGTGTTGAACAATGGATGTCTTTGTGTATTGGGGATTGGAAGTAGGAAGGATGGTTGTCTTATTTAAAAATCCGCATTTTAATGTTGTACTATAACAGATTAATTCTATAATAATGTTGTGTGGGTTTTTTGTATTTTGGTCGCGACTGTAAATAAAAATCAATCAATCAAATCAATCAATCAATCGGTAATTTATGAACCCATTTCCTGTCAGCTCTGCTGCCCGACGACGGGGGCCGGCACCCCGGCTCTCCTCGCTGTGGCCTCTCGCCTGCTCACGTTCCGGAGAAACGCCACGGTTGCCATCACAATGCGGCATTCCCCAGGCGCCGTCTCCCGGGGCAACCAGCCCGGCCACGGAGCCCTCAGCCACGTCCCCAGCATCCGCACGCAGCGCGGGCGTTCCCCCGCCCCTGCTGCGGCGTTGCGAGCGCTTGCGGGCGCGTACGGGGGCGGGGCCTTCAGAATAAAACCCAGCGCCGACATCAGGGCGCCGCAAACGGAGCAAGTGTGCACTTAAAGCCCCGAACGATTGGACCTTCCTTCCCCAGCATTTCCTTGAGAGTCTGTGTGAGTAATTGAGAGCGCAAATGGTGAGTGCCTGCGTGAGTAGTTCCCACTCCCTACCCCTCTTGGGCTGCGTCCTTTCCTGGTTATGCGACCCCCTCACCCTTCCTTCAGTGGGCCCCTACCCTTTCCCCTCACGTGACCCCCACTGGTTGTACCCGGCCCGTCGTTTTCCCTTAGAGCAAGTGATATGTGTGCAAGGTTGGGGCAAGGCTCTTGGCTTCCCTGTGTCGCCCGTGCCCTATGATGATAGAGGTCTGAGATCTTGTACGTCTCAAAGACCACTATTCTATCCTGATGGGCATTATTCCCCCCGCTTGAACGCCTTGGATCAGGGTCATGCCTTGAGCCGCGAATACATGACGCCTGAGTGTGTGGAAGACCCCTCCCCGGTGACAGAATCACCAGCCTCCTTTGGCCCAGGTACGGGCCTTTTGACCCCATGGATGTGGCAAAAGAAATTGGGCAGTTAGTCCAGGCCATACAGTCTTTGGCCATGGAAACGAAGGACATCCAGGCAAAACAGGGAGAGTTGGCCACGGCGGCAGCCCAGATCCAGGGAGCCGCTGCCCCAGTGCCTCCACCTCCTGAGGCAGTTGCTGCAGCACTGCCACCTCCGCCTCCAGTAGCCCCCTTGGCTCCACCATCTCCTCGAGAACCCAAGGGGCCCAAAATAGCAACCTTCATGGGAGATAGGTGAGAACGCATGGGGTTCCTGGCGCTCTGCCGCCTCACCTTTACCCTTCAGCCCACTACGTACGCTTCAGATAACCTGAAGGTGGCTTTCATTATAGGGAATTTGGGGGGCACAGCCTTGGAATGGGCAACCATCCTATTAAAGGGGAATAACCCCCTGCTTTCCAAGTATGAGGATTTCTTGAAGGAATTTACATTCCATTCTGATAATCCCCATCGAACCCAAGATGCCGAGACCATGATAATGACACTGAAACAATCCAAAGGGGGCCTTATGGAATACATGACTTGTTTCCAGCAGCTAGCACTAGAACTCCAGTGGCTCAATTATGTTTTAAAGGTTATGTTCCTTAGGGGTCTTGGGGCGGAACTGAAGGATCAGCTTGCGTTTGTAGCACTCCCAGAGACATGGGAATCCCTAGCTAACCTTACACTACAAATTGGGGATCACCTGCTAGAGAGGAGACGAGAATGCCGCCAGGACACACGTCCTTTCCCGGCTAAGCCGCTCCCTCTGACCACAGGACCTAGATTGCCGGAATCTGAGCCCATGCAGCTTGTGGCTTTCCGGGGCCCCTTGACTAAGGAAGAGCGAGAGCGGAGATGGATGTCCCGCTCCTGCTTTTACTGTGGGGAGGCATCTCCTTTTATAGGGGAGTGCCCCACATTGCCCCCTCATCGACGGGGTCCAGGAAACGCCGGGAACCGGGATGGGCAGGGGCCGCCTCAGTTCTAGTGCAGTCCATAAGCCCCTTACCGGGGCCAAGCCCCGATCTCCACCTACGGGTCCCAGTCACCCTGTACGTATCGCAACAACGTTCTTTGGTGGTGTGGGCTCTTGTGGACTCCGGGACCTCCTGGAATTTTATAGACACCCATTTTGTCCGCAACCAACGGATACCTACGCAACCCAAAATAGCTCCGGAACCAGTCCACTCCATCGATGGCTCTCCTCTTGTGTCAGGTCCGATCACAGAGTCTACCTGTCCAATGGTCTGTGCGTTGGGGGCACACTACAAACAGTTAATATTTGATGTGGTTTGCTCACCCCTATTCCTTGTGGTTCTGGGAATTCCGTGGTTGCAGTGCCATGACCCTCACATCACGTGGTCGAATAAGCAACTTAAAGCTGGCCATCAACCTTTCAAAATCTAAGGTGATTGTCATTTCAAGTAGACGGCTCCAGTATACGTGGCGGGTAGGAGGACAGACCATCGATCAAGTCAAAAGCTTTAAATATCTGGAGCTGACATTCTATAAGTCGGGCCGATGGGGGGAGCACTTGCGAAGGGCCGAAGCCGCGGCCAAATCAGCCTCTCAGAACCTTTTTCAGTTCTTTGTTAAGTTAGGCAGGCACGCCGTGAAGCCAGCGATAAGAACCTTTAATGCCAAAGTAAGGGCCCAATATTTGTATGGTGCCGAAATTTGGGCCCCGGACTGCTCTAAAAAGCTAAACAGTAGAGGTGGGACCCCGGGGCAATTACCGGATACCGGATTTACCGGTTTTCCGGTTCTCAGAAGAACCGGATTCTCGGATTAAATCCGGTATCCGGTACCGGTTTTATTCCATTGATTTCAATGGGGCACTGTGTCCCCATTGAAATCAATGGAATACAATTCCTCCCCCCTCCCCCTCCCAGGCTG
>QEPC01009645.1:827870-848301 GCA_003113815.1 Sphenodon punctatus | reverse complement strand
CAATGCTGGAAATGGGATGCTTTTAAAATCCCGAGATGTAACTGTGAGTCTGGCGATCTTTAGGTGTGTGTTCGCATTAATGCTGGAAATGGGATGCTTTTAAAATCCCGAGATGTAGCTGTGAGTCTGGCGATCTTTAGGTGTATGTTCGCAATGCTGGAAATGGGATGCTTTTTAAATCCCGAGATGTAACTGTGAGTCTGGTGATTTTTAGGTGTGTGTTCGCAATGCTGGAAATGGGATGCTTTTTAAATCCCGAGATGTAACTGTGAGTCTGGTGATTCATGGGCCTTGAAATTCCCCGCCAACACACATGCAGCAGAGGGCAAGAATGCTGCTTCGGAAGGGACTTCTGAAGCAGGGATTGGGGTCCCTCCAACATACATGCAGCAAGTCCCTTCTTTCTGAAGCAGCGTTCTTAACCTCTGCTGCGTGAGCGTGTGTCTTTGCTAAAACTCCTTGTAAGTGAGGTTTAAGGTTGTCTGCCTGCTTTTAAACCTGGCAGAGGAGGTGATTATAACCTGCCTAACATAACCGAAATTGCTTGATTTAAGTAATGTAATGTCCATCCAACATTAACCCTTGGAACTCCTTGCTGCTGGGTTATGCCGCCTACCGTTGCCCTGACTCCGCCTACCGTTGCCCTGGCTCTGCCCACCATTGCCTTCCAGCCTTACTGCCCCTCCAACCTCAAGACCCACCAGCCGCCCCTGGTCAGGGGGGTAGTGAGTTCTGCATAATGGGGAATATACTGACGGTAATAATTGACACTGCCTAAAAACCACTGAAGGGGTTTAATGACCTTCGGTGGTGGCCAGTGGTGGATTGCTTCCACCTTGCGAGGATCCATTTGGATTCCAGTAGGGGTGATAATAAACCCAAGGAATTCCACGGACGTGAGGTAGAAGGCACACTTTTCTAATTTACAGTACAGTTGGTGGATCCGAAGTCGCTGGAGAACTCAGTGGACGTGGTTAACGTGCTGTTCGAGAGTAGCAGAATAAATCCAAATGTCATCAAGGTAGGCCATCACGAAGACGTCCTGGAGATCGTGGGAAATATCATTAATAAAATGCTGGAACGTGGCAGGTGCATTTGCTAGGCCAAATGGCATCACTAGATATTCGAAGTGGCCATATCGGATCCAAAAGGCTGTTTTCCATTTGTCTCCGGAGGAGATTGTAGGCCCCCCTTAGGTCAAGCTTCGTGAAGATGCGAGCTCCTTGGAGCCAATTCAGGACTTCCAGGATTAATGGCAGTGGATAATGGTTTTTGATGGTCACATTGTTTAGGCCGCGCTAGTCAATACATGGGCGGTGGTCTCTGTCTTTCTTAGGCACAAAGAAGATGGGTGCCCCAGCAGGGGAACAGGAGTGGCAAATAAAGCCATTACGCAGGACTTCATCGAAGTAGAGGCGAGGGTTTCAAGTCCAGGCGTCGAGAGCGCATAAATGCGCCCAAAAGGAGGTTCGGTGCCGGGTTGCAGGACAATGGGACAGTCATATGGCCTATGCAGAGGCAGGGTAGAAGCGAACTGCTGGCTGAAAACGTCTTTGTATTGTTGGTATTCTGTGGGGAGTTGCAGGGAATCTGACTGAGGGGTCCCCAGGATCATTGCCACAACCTTCGATACTGGAGGGGGCTGCAGGCACATGTGTTGACAATGCTCAGAAGTTGAAGTTGACTGCAGGTTCATGAGATTCAGGGGTCATGTTTGCATAGGCATGGTAACCCTAAGACTACTAGAAACTCACTCCAGTTGGCCATGTTACGGAGAAAGTCCCTATTCATAGAGGTGTGAAACGGGTGAATTCTGGCACCGACCCTGTTTAATTTGTTTTTTTAATGACGTTGTCCCTCTGATGAAACACCAGCACTTCTTTCCCCCGAGATTGGCTTCTAGATATATAGGTTCATTATTGTTTGCTGATGATCTTGTTCTTCTATCACAAACAAAAGTGGGTCTAAATAGGCAAATTGCTGCATTTGCTCAATAGTGTGAGGATAATAATATGATAATTAACCAACAGAAATCGAAGATAATGGTCTTCGCTAGATCATAGCGGGCCAACCAACATCAGTGGACTCAGGGGGTTGCTCGGTTTGAGCAAGTTAAGAGCTTTAAATACTTGGGCCTTTTGTTCCACAGTGCGGGAGCTTGGCACCACCATATAAGCAGGGCTCCGATCCTTCCGCGGAATTAAAAAAAAAATTCTGCGGGAGTCAGGACCCAATTCTGCGCCTCAACGCGATTTACCATGCCGGGGGGTGGGGGGGCTTGGCTTGCCTCCTCCTCCTCCTCCCCTCTCCCCCCGCACTGGTCAAACCCTCAGGGCTTCCCCTCCCCAGCTGCCGGGGCTTGCTTGACTCCCCCCCTTTTAGAAAAAGAATTGCCTTACCAGTGACGGCAGCTACATCACCCTGAGAGGCCCCATTGGGAGGGGCCAGGAAGTACGAGCGCGCTGGACAGAGCAGCTGCTGCTGCCGTCACTGGTAAGTTAATTAATTATCTAAACGGGGGGGGGGGGGAGGCAAGCCCTGGCAACTGGGGAGGCTGGGGAGGGGAAGCCCCGAGGGTTTGTTCATTCCCCTTCCCCCATGGAATCTCCTGCCCCGCGTCCCCCCAGCGCAGGCTAGAAATTCTGTGCCGGGGTAAGCGGGGCAGGAGATTCCACGGGGGGGAGGGGAATTCTGCGGGAAATCTGTGAATCGCAGAACCGCGTTTGGCTCGGGGCCCTGCATATAAGAGGTGAGGAGATTCGGGCTGAGAGGACAGCTTTGGCAGTGTGCAAGCTACTGGTCCAATCTGGGGGGCTGGGAATCAGGATGGCTATTCATGTGTTTAATGCCAAGGCGGCCACGCAGTTCCTTTTCAGAGCTGACTTATGGGCGCCGTGTAGCCCGCAGATTTTGGATCGGGTCCAAAGCAAATTCCTATGCTCTGTATTCAGCCCCCCCCCAGGGGGCACCCCGCATGCGTCGGTTAGGATTGAGTCTGGGCAGCGGAGTTGGTCTTTCAAAGCTTGGAGGGCAGCCCATAAGCTTTGGCTAAGGGTATCGAGACCTGGGGCAGCTGGGTTATTCAACTACTGGCAAGAAGACCTATATAAATGCCGCTGGGCTCTTAAGGTAGAAGCCCACCTGCCGACTCTAGGATTGTCATGTGACCACTTGCTGTCCATTAACCATCAGAGCGCTGGCCAGGAAGTGACGGCAAGATGGCAGGAGGTTAATTACCAGGTGGAGATGGCCAGGATAGGTTTATCTAATCATTTACGCAACTACTTGTCCTGGGCTCCCCCTATGGATGTTATGGCTGCCTACTTAACCTTGCCCATTTTGCCTAGAGGCAGGCGGTTATTCATGTCGGCAAGGCTTAATGCCTTGCCCACTAAGATCTTGGAGGGACGATATGATGCCACTCCTTTTGCGCAGAGACTATGCCCCTACGATCATTTGGAGGCCAAGACTACAGTTCACATAATGTGTACTTGTCATTTGTATGATGACCTAAGATCCCTTTATCTCGATGGTTTCTTTGCTGATGACCCGGGAAGGATTCACGATACGTTGGTAACTTTGGCTCTAGCCAATAATAGTGAGGAGGTGATAACTCGGGGGGCTATGTTTTCGATTCAGGTTTTTGTTAAGAGGCAACAGTTTTTAGATTTTAAGTTATCATTCCCTTTTTGATTGTGTAATTCTGAATTTTGGATTTTGAATTTAAAGTTTTAGTACTTTATTATCTTATTTATAGTATTGGTTTTATGATGTTGGTTACTTTATTCCTATTTGTTAAATGTATGTGTGTTTTGTATGTCGGCTATGACGTTCTGTCACGCCCAATAAAGTTTGAACTTGAACTTGACTACTAGAAACAAGGGAGTGCATCCGACATCAAACACAAGTGTTTCCTGATGATTGCCAATAGTGCACTGCAGAGGTCTTGTTTGTGTAGTAATGGGACCAGAGATCAAAGGGGACCCATCTATAGTATGCACGGGTTCCGGTAAGGGCTTGGCCTCCTCTGGGAGTTCGTGGGAGCACACTAGGCCAGTGTCCATAAAGTTACTTGAGGCTCCCAAATCTAAAGCCCATACCACAAAGGAATGATGGGGGAAGACCAACACCGTCAGAAGGACCTGGAGATGTATGCGTTCAACTGAGCGTGCCAGGTAGACTAAGTTCAGGGCCGGGGCGACCCCTGTCCGCCCCAGCTGTGGGAGTTTCCCGTCTCCTGATGTTGTGCCGCTAGGGACGGACAGACCTGGATAAAATGGGATGGCTCGCCACAGTAATAGCAAGCTCGGGATTTCCTTCATCTATCCCTCTCTTCCCAAGTAAGGGGTCCTTGAGCCGCTCCCAGCTGCATCCGTTCAGGTTCTCCAGGTTTGGAAGGGTCAGCCCCGGGGTGGGCCACCAACGGCATGCAGGGCACGAACGTTCGGGTCTCGTGCCAACGTTCCCTCCATCGTTCACCCAATCGGTCATCTATTTGTAGCATTAAAGTTGCTAACTTTCCCCAGGTTTCAGGTAGGGTAGTGAAGGCCAGCTGATCCTTCAACTCTTCGTTTAGGCCTCGACGGAACAGGACCTTCAGGACGTCTTCCGCCCACTGTAGTTCAAGTGCAAACTGTTGGAAACGAGTAACATACTCGAGTAAACTACCTTTCCTTTGCTTCAGAGACATGATCGGGGCCTGGGCATCCCTCATCCGATGCAGGTTGTCAAAGAGCATAGCAAATTCCTCAATAAAGTTAGCATAGTTCATTAATAAGGGGCGTTTGTCCCTTAACAATGTGGTGGCCCAATCCATGGCGATACCCCCCACATTCCCGATGATAAAGGCGACCTTCAGATCGTCGGTGGGGTACGTAGCGGGCTGTACCATAAAGGTTAAGTCACACAAGGCCAATAATTTTATTTATACTTATTTATACAAATTTATATCCCGCCCCTCCTGCAACGCAGCCCCGATGGTCTCCCTGGAATTTGTCAATCTTGGGTCCTTTGGGTTCCCGAGGAGGGGCGACCCCTGCGCCCCAAGGCTCTGGGGCAGGTGGCTGTATGGGGGGTGGCATAGCCATGGCCGCCGGGGTCCTCCCCCCCAGGAGCCGCCTTTACTGCAGCCTCCAGCTCGGCCTGTTTGGCCTTTACGTCTTGCATTTCCATGGCCAGGGACTGGACTACCCGTACCAAGTCTGCAAGTTGTTGGGCTGTGTCCATGGTTTCCACCATTTTCCTCCTCAATTGAGAAGGCTCTTATGCCAGTGATACTGTCACAGGGATGGGGGACTTTGGGGTGCGAAGGGGGAGTAGGGGCCTCAATCACCCACAAGACTCCAGACACCCTTCCCGAGGTGCAATAACCTAGCACAGTGCTCCGGGTTCGCTCGGGGGGGGAATCAATATGCCCATCAGGATAGTGTGTTGGCCCTTAAAATCCACAGGGGATTAAGCCTCTATCATCATAGGGCGCCGGGCAACCTGTGCAGGAATGCTCCTCTTCCTCCACCACCCACCAAGCATTCGTTCCAATCACCCAATGGGGGCAGGGAAGATCATGATGGCCGTGAAGGGCAGGAAGGTACAGGTCCCAGGGCTGGAAGGGTGGAAATGGATGAATCACATGGGGAAATACAGGGGAAGGGCCCCCAGCGAGGGAAGGCCAACTCACCCTCCACTCGCCGTGGTTCGCTTCCTCTCTGGCTTACTCTCAGGATCTGGTACAGGGGAGGGAACAGGATACACTCACTCAAATCACGCACGCCACTGAAGCACTCACACAAACGCCCAGGAACAAGGGCGGGGAAACAGGACAACAACACAAGACACAAACTCTCCACTTCTCCTCTCAAATCGCACTGCAGGGGGCCAGTCTAGAACAGATCACCAGCACTGTGTGCCTCACAGCGCCGGCATTTAAGGAGGAAGCCATCCCCCTCGGCAGGCCTGGAGCCACAGGGAGCGGCACCACGTTGCTGGCCCCGCCCCTGCGTTCTGCACAGCGGCGGGGAAAGGCCCTTCATCCGGGTCCTGTTGTGGTGGTTGCTGGGCAACCACTCAGTCCTGGGCTGCACTGGCGGGGGGAGCAGGTGACTCTGCAACGGGGCCTGGTGCTGGGGCTCGGTGCGCTAGGAGGGCCTGGGGCTGCCGGTATCGGGGTTTTGGAAGCTGTCCCTGGGGGGTGCCCCTGACAGTAGCCTGACCCCTGGATCCAGTTTCTGTTTCCAACCACTAAAAAACTGAGCTCAGGGTACAGGAGCAGAGATGAGGGCAGGCACACAAGGACCGGAGTCAGATCCACAGCACAAATCTATGATCTGAGCTCTCCTTTCCTTGAGTGCTTCCCTTCTCCCATCTTCTACGCAGCCCTTCGAGCTTGTACTAATTTTTAAAGTGGCCCCCAGGGGGGGAAAGGTTCCCTGCCTCTGCATTACAGACAGTTAAGCCTGAGGACTCTGGCTCGCCTATTAGTGAGGTGGTAATCGCTGTCTCCATCCAGCACCAAGGGCACGGCCCAGCAATCCTGTGCCTATTCTACAAGCTGCTGCAAGCAAGAATAACTGAAGCTGTGGCCAGGCAAGTACAATTTATTAACATACAACGTACAATTAGCCTGTGGGAGGGTACCGCTAACCTGCCAGAGGATATTGTGAAAGCCACACGCGTAACTCAACAAATAGATAAATAACTGGATTCAAGAAAGGATTGGATAAATCCATTGGATAGGTCCATAAATCGCTACTAGGCAAGTCGGCCAGGTGCCGAGACTTCTCTCTGTTGGGGGCTGGGAGTGAATAACAGGAACGGATTATTCTATGACCTGATGGGCACATCTCGGAAAGAATCAAAGCTGCCACGCGTGGAAATCCCATGCTAGTCACTGTGGTTTGCTGCTTCGCCCAAAAACACATTCAAAGAAGAAACGGATTTGGGGGGGGAGGCGCGGGGGAACCTGCTTGGCAAAAAACAGCCTAATGATGTAGAGGTGGGACACCAGGGAGAATATCGGATGTACCGGTATCGGATCTCCCAGGTACCGGATTTACCGGTATTGGCATACCGGACTTTTAACATTGGCTGCGGTACCAGATTTTTTACATTGCGGCTATTGACTTTCAATGGCCACAGTGTAAAAAATCCAGTACTGCGACCAATGTTAAAAATCCGGTATATATCGGTAAATATCGGATTTATCGGATTAAGCCGGTACACCCAAATACCAGCAATATTGGATCTCGGGAGAACCATATTTCCCACCCCTAACGTGTAAGGCTGTAATAATCCTGAAAGCAGTTCCTCATGAACAGTCCCCGAGACAGGATGCTGGGCTGGATGGCGCATTGGTCTGACCCAGTGGGGCATTTATGAAGGGGCAGGGAACCTTTCCCCTCCCAGGGGCCACTTTGAGAAATCAGTACAAGACCCAAGGACCGAAAGAAATGAGGGGCTGGGGCATGCTCAGAAAAAGAGGGTCTGGATCATGGATCTATGCCATGGATCGGTCTCTATCCTCATCTCTGCTCCCTACCCCTGAGCTCAAGGTAGGGACCGGATCCAGGGGGCTGATCCAGCAACTGGAACAGGGCCAAATAAGAACTAGCCACAGGTCACATTTGCGCCCCTAGGCCTGAGGTTCCTCACCCCTCCATTGAGGTTTTTAAAAAATAGCAAAATGTTGTGTTGCATCACAGAAGTCTGAAAAATGAAACTTAAAAGTAACTAAACAATTCTAAGCTGTCACAGTTTATGGCCGGGCATAGCTAGAAACACTTTTGCGCTAGCAGACTCGTTCCCGTCTGCCAGAATGAGTTGCCTGTTTATGCCTTTCCTCATCTCTTCTGCCTTTTTCTTAGTAATTCCTGTCACAAGGAGATAGTGGACTTCAGGTCTAACAAATATGTAAAAGTAAAGGTTAAACATGTATGTAATGTAAAACCTGAGAACTGGAAACTCACTTCATGCAATGGAGAGAGACAAAGCCAGGCCGAATGTGTATTCAGAAAAGCCTAACAACACCTCTGCAGAAACCAAACAGGGACCATTCAGTTGCAAATGAATTGCTTCCTGCCTACATGACTAGCACAGAGTCCTCCAGGCGGGAAAGTAAAACAAAGAAACCTGGAAAGATATTTAAGGGGGGGGGAGATCTTTTCCCCTAAGGCTCAGTTGGGAGAAGAGACTTCGTTGGCTAACCAGCTTAAGGACAAAAAGCCCAACCTCGCTACATCTGGCTGAGAAATGGACTTCTATAGGGTAAGTTCTTGACTAGGGACTTACTCAGTACAGACTAGGATTGCGCTATTTACTTTAGTTTTATTTGCCACTCTGCGTTCAAACTATCTTTGTTTATGTAATCAATAAACTTACTTCTTTACTAAGAAGTGCTTTCTGTTGTCTCACATTAGGGAACACATTCTGAGTATCTTGTGCCCTCAAGCACTTGCGAATCCGGAGAGAAAGAGTCTGGGAACAGGGAGTCTCTGGAGCTTGAGTGACAGAAGTGTAGTTCTGATTCAGGCGGGCTGCGAGTGAGGGAAACTGAGTCACCTAACCCAGAAACATGAGGTAGTGGACCCCAAATTAGATTATTTCCTCCTTTGCCATTCCTCCTCTCCCTACCTCTTCTTTGCTTTCTGCTCTCTCTGGGTGATGATTCTGCATTAGTCTGTTATTCGCTGCTTTCTACAGAACGATTGATTCAAAACAAAACAAAAATCAATGTTCTGTCAGGGAAATGGAATGGGTCAATTAAGTAGTGTGCGGGAGTCAGTCTCTTCTGTCAGGAGAGGGATGGCCAGTCACTGCAAAGAACACAGAACACGCTTCAGGCAGAGATGAGAATAAAGCCCATTTAAAAATCAAAAACAAAACAGGCCATAGCAACCAAACTAGATGTTCTCTAGGGCTTGGGTCCAGAGTGCTGAGACATCACCCCTCACAGTGGTATGTAACACCTATCACTGAACTCAGCCTCTGTCCCAGAAGACTGAAAAGGTAACTAAAATCAATTGTTTAAAAAAAGGTGATTTTGGAAACTAGAGGGCAGTAAGCTTAATGTCAGCCCCAGGCAACTTGGAAGAGACTACGTGTTAGGGTAGGAGGGGTATAGAGGGGAATAGTGGACCCAGGACCACCCTTTCCACACTACGACAATCCCTTTCACACTCGCAGAGGGTGTTGCATATATTGTGATGTAAAACACCTCTCAGGATCTTAGGTGGCCCAATATGCCTTAATTGGGACGAGGCCAGATTATCATAGGGGGTGAGACAAGGCCCCGCACAACCACCGTCACCAGTCTCCCCAAAATGCACCCCACACTACAATTCACTCACACCTTGTGCCCTAAGGGGAGGAAGAATGGTGAGGAGAAGGCGAGGGACAGGGGGGAACGAGTTCCAGGAATTAGGGAATCGGATGAAGGACCTATGCACCAGGTTGATGGGGAAGGACGGGTCTCAGACAGGAGAAGGAAACAGTGCCGCACCACCCTCGAACCACCCAAACCGCCCACCTGCACCCGCAACCTCACACACCCTCATTCACTCGTTCCTTCCCACTCCGCTCACTCTCACAACAATCGTCCTTGCTCTCTCACTCGCTCTCTCTTGCTCCACAAAAACCTTTGCTACGTCCCGCCAGGGGGCCAGATTCACAGCAAGCGGATCTCCAGCGACGCTGCTACTGCAGGTCGTCATTTTTATCCAAGTGGCTTTGCCCTTTTTGCACGCGAATGCGAGCCAAGCGCCGCAGCGTCCCTGACGGCCCTGCCGTGCTGCGGTTGGGCCCTGCCTGCGGTGCGTCCCCCACCGTGCCGACTCCAGGGACCGTAGTACCAACCCCTGTCTGTATACTAGTCCCGGAAGTATCCGGGACTCTGTGACGTGTCTGCTTACCACAGCCCCGTCCGGGCTGCCGGCAGAGCTGCTGGTAGCGGAACCTGACACTACGGCTGGTTTTAGATGATACAGCATGAATGTTTTAATGGTTTTGATGTCATTATAAAAGGTGATCATCTGAGCTGGAACGTTAAAAATGTTGACACTTCTGGTTTGCTTCTGGGTTTTAGAATGTTTTTTATAAAACACTTTTTTCAAGGTTTTATATAAATCTGCAACTTTATTTATTTATAACAACAATCATCCCCTCCCCCCGCCCATTTGTAAAGGTGGAACATTCTACAGGTAGAACGTTCCACTCACTTTAAACGCCGGACCAGCTTGACGGAGCAGTTTAGACAACCCAGGAATGGATATCCTAATATAACGTCATAGCAGCGGCTGTCTAGCCACAGAAACTGGAATGATTACGACAATGATGTCGTTCCGTCAAGTCAAGGAAGAACAATTTCAGAACGGTGTAATGTGGTCATTTAAAAAACAGCCTATATTATTGTCCTATTATTTTATCTCTAGTGCAAGTAACGTGTCTGGCATTGGACACCCAGGATTAGACAAGTCTCTGCCCTGAGGGGCTTACAATCTAGGACTGACAGGGATACGTCCCTGCTGAGTCCATATTCGTAACCTGCTCCTGGAGTCTCGCCCCGATGGCTATCTGCACTTGGATACACCCGCTGTTTGGGGATCCTGCCATCGCCCCTTAAGTCAGCAGGCAGTTGGGCCTTTGCTGCAGAGTTCAGTCCCTTCAGATATTCCAGCTCAGCTCCTCCCTCCTCACCTTTAAAAACATCCAAATACTTTTGTTTATGCTCAGGTGCTTTTAGGGGATCCACTGGTGGATTTTATTTCTTCCGCTTTCACTTCTAAAGTGGTTTTTAAATAGACTATTTTATTGGACTGTTTTTGCAAAGTGCCCAAAGTGGCATTTGGCTTGAGGGGCACATAACAATATACTATTTGTTGTTGTTGTTGTTGTTGTTTTGTTGTTAATAATAATAATAATAATAATATGATATGAAGAAGAGAAGAAGGGATCCTAACAGATAAAGTAATACAAGCATCAGGCAGTAGAGGGAGGCTTTTAGGAGAAGCTTGAAGGTCAGGGAGGACGGACCAGAGCGTATGTAGAGAACAGAATGATTAGATATACATGATATTTTGGAGAAGAGTCGATACAACTTTTTCAAAAGGAAGTCCACCTTAAAAGAATTGTAATAGATTGCTGAGACATGTCAACTAGCATGGGGATAAGGAGGATCCAGTGGACATTCCTGGATTTTCAGAGAGCTGTCGACAAGACCCCTTGACAAAGATGCTTCAGAAAACTAAGGAGTCACAGGACAAGAAGGAGGGGCTGGTTATTGCTTAGAAGACAGAGACCAAAGGGTAGGAATAACAGGTCACTTTTCACAATGGAGAGACGTCAATAGCAGGGCATCCCAAGGATCTGGACAAGGACTCGTGGTGTTTGAACACAGGGGTAGGTGGGGAACCTTTTCCCTACCGAGAGCCACTTTGAAAATTAGTACGAGCTCCAAGGGCCAGGATGAAGTTGGGGTCAGGGATGCATAAGTACTAGTGCAGTAAAGAAAATGCAAGTCCCGATAATAGATCGGTGCCACTGATCTCTCCTTTATCCTTGTGTGTTTCTCCTCATCTCTGCTGTCTTATCCTGAACCCAGTTTTTCAGTGCATGGGGATAAGAACTGGCTCCAAGGGCCAGATCCAGGAACGGGAAAGAAGCCACATAAAACCTTGCTGTGAGCTGCATTTGGCCCCTGGGCCTGAGGTTCCCCATCCCTGGTTTAACATATCCATTAATTAGTCAATCGGGAAAAGCGGTTAAACAGCAAGGGGACAAAATTTGCAGATGTATGAAATTATTCAAAATAGTTGGAAGTCCAAAGCAGACGATCTCACTCAACATTACACTGGGCTCTGAAGTCTGCACTGCCTATAGCTTTCTGGGCACAAGTCAAGGAGCTGGTTTTGACCTTTAAAGCCCTAAACAGTCTGGGCCCCTGTGGCGGATGCAGGGGCTTGGACCCCCAGAGTCCCGAGGAGACCAGGGAGCCCGGCGGCGCAGAGACAGCACAGCCGGCAGTCACGCTCGCACGAAGCTGGAGGGGCGGGGCAACGCGCGGCGCGCACACGCTGATGGCGGAAGGACGCACGACGCACGGCGATGGGAGGGTGCGTTGCGGGAGAGGCCGGAAGCCGGGTCTTGAAAAGCTGGCAGAAGAAAGAAGCCGGGGGAAGGAAGGGGACGAGACGGGACCCAAGGACTGCGGCGCACCGGCAAGGAAGTACCCCGGCACACTGGACTGGGGGTGCGAACTGTAGCCAGGGGGCTGCCCGTGTGGTAATGCGGCAGCCATCGGGAGGGAGAAGCACCGGGACACTGGACTCAGGGGGCTGGGATAGGGCGGGTAGGATCAGGTCTCGGCCTGCGGAGGGCAGGGTGCTGTCCCTGTGCCCCTGAGGCTGCCCCCGGAGAGCAAGGGGGTCTCCCCTCCCCGCTGGCCCCGAATCTGGAAGCCGGTGGGGCACATATATAGGGGGTGCTGCACAGATCCGAAAGGCCACCTGTCCTACCACGGCCCACTGCAGCCCCTACGGTCAGCCAGGAGCGCCCTCCTGCAGGTTCCATCTGCTACTCCTCTCAGAAGGACACGGGTGCGCAGAGGGGCATTCTTGGTCCCTGCCCCGGTTTTGTGGAAGTCCCTTCCCCCAGAGGTTCGTTTGAACCCAAGCATCTTCCAGACTTTTTTGTTTAAAAAAGCATTTGGAGGATAGGGGTTGGCTGGGAGGTTGTGGGTGGGGGTTGGGAGGAGGATTTGGGGGGGTGGTGATGGGGAGTGGGTCAGGAGGTTTCTATGTTGTTGTATATGCTTTGTAAGCTGCCCTAAGCCATTGCGGAAGGGCAGGGTAAACATTGGGGAAATTGACAAAAAAATCAAACAAGCCAAACTGGAAGGTCTGGTTGGGCAATAAAATGTTGGATGAAATTTAACATTGATAAGCGTAAAGTAACATACATGGGGGGTGGGGAGAAATAATATTAATTGTACATACACAGGGTTACAAAAAGAGTTCTCGGTATCACTGCCGAGTGCAGCAGCGTTCAAAATAGCAAACAGAAAGCTAGGACGTGGAGAGAAAGGGCCCACTGTATAAATCCATGGTGCACTCACACCACGATTACGGTTTCAGCCCACCTTGAAAAGAACAGAGCAGAACTGGAAGCGAAAAGAACATCCAGGGTCATAACCAGGGACCCGAGTCGACTGCACCAAAAAAACTTACATTCTCCAACCAGTGAAGCCAAATTCTGCAAATTCACCGTGAGCATTAATATTTGCATAATTCACTTGATTTGCATAGCTGTGCATGCTGGGAAGCAAATTTGCAATAGGTTTGACATAGAATCACGACTTTGCTAATCAAACACAACTCAAATCCTCTGGAATTTCAGCACCTCCCTCACGCAAACATAGGGCCTTCAGACCCCACCCCACCCACAGTTCATCTCCCAGAGGCCTATTTACCCTCCGGTCATGGTCATGATTGGCTGATTCTGCGAGGATTCTGCGAGGATTGGCTGATTCTGTGAAAATCAGTGCAAATTGCAGCAACGCAGTCAACCCGGGTCCCTGGTCATAACGCAATTGGCCTGCCACACTATAGAGAAGTAACACAATAGTAGTGTGCAAGTTAACCCAGTGGCCACGTTCGCACAACCAGTGGATTCAATGTAGTTGGGCTATAATTCTGTTTTACTCACGACACCTTTACACGAACAGAGCGCTAAACCGATGTCATTCAAGAGCAGGAAATATTTACTCCTGAAAAATCAGGACTGCCTACTCCCCTTCGCATTGCATTTCAAAGGAACTGTTTGTGTGAACACCTATCCGTGGCAGGGTGGCTGCCACACTAGAATGATCATTACTTCTCAGCTACAGAGGCAATAATTGATGCAATACTAGTTGGGTTTACACTGTTCTTCTGAAACGCTACCAAAGCGGAGTAGTTACCCTGATTTCAGTTAAATCAAAGTAGTTACTTTTGTTTGCCTCTGTCTGTTGGAAGGCGGTCTCTGACTACTAGCAGGCATATCAAAATTCAAGCAGCTGTGATCGTACCTTAGTAAGTTCCGCCGTCTGGACTAGCTTATTCTTGCTGCCAGCGTACATCATCTGCTGTTCAGGCTTACACCTTGGAGATGCGGGGGAAGGAAAGGAAAGTTCTGTTCAGAGAGAGTTTTACCACAGTTCTTTACAATCCAGATTCTACGTAGAAAGAAAGTAGTTCAGGGAGTAGAAACAAGTTCACGGAGGCGGCAATTCTTCTTCTGAAGGTTCCCCATTTCGCTTTGCTTCTCTGCTTAGCAACTGTTGGGATTCTATTACAATAATACAGTAGCAGGCAGGGTTTGTTGGCCTCAGCAAGCTTTGCCAGCGTGTCTGCTTAAAGCTGCACTCAAAGAGTTCAAGTAATCGAGCCATCATCTAGCTTCTTTTGAATCACAATTCAACCTGCACAGCAGAGGTCAAACCTAATGCCTCTTCCTGCTACTTTACTCTGTACAGAAGCGCTGATCTACTGGGAAATTGCTCACCACAGCTGCAGCTTCCCCCAGATTCCCATTACCTTCTTGAACCAGACAAATGCGTTTGGATACAGGAAGCGCATTTAGTCAAGCAGAACCATTATAGTTTTACAAGAACTGTTTCAAGGGCGCAACACCATAGAAGCTGCCCTGGCAGGAACAGGACTAGTCTTATTTCACCTAACAAACCAGCTCCCCAGCCCAACCATCCTGGGACAGTTCAACCCCTTGGATCAGAGAACCCATTCTGGGCGGCCCGTTCCTCGGCTTTACAGATCTCCAGAGCTCAGACAGTCAATCTGCCGTGGAGCACTTTACGGCTCAGACAAAACAGACTAAAAGCGCCGCGTTTTAGTTTAGTTCTAGAAAGTCGCAGAGAAACAGATGCAGATTTCTGCCTCTAACCCTTTCCACCCAGCCACTGCAGCGAAGGGTAAAGTCACACAATCAACTTGTCTCTTTGTAAAGGGTAAAAGCAAATAATCCTAGAGAGCCATCCTGCTGTGGCAACCCAGTGTCTTCAAGTTGCTACTGAGGAGCCACTCATCTCCACGTCGAAAGCAAGCTCAGCGGGAACGCAAAGGGGAAATCACAGCAGCAGCTGCACAACTCCTCTATCCTGGGATTTGCCAGGCCCGTTTCAACTAACCTAACTTGGGCCTCAGCTGCCGTGACCCACTGGGTAAGAACAAGACATGTGAGTGGTGCGGTGGCTCCCTGGCTTGGGCAGGAAACAGCAGCCACCCGTTCCTGGGTCGGGGAGGGGTGTGGCGGCACCTGCGCAGCAGCACCCCCCCCACAGGACTCGGAGGGCGGGGCAGAGAAAAAAGCGCGCAAGACGCACGGGCAGTTGGGAGCAACCCGGGCTGGGAGCAGGACGCTTGCTTCTCTCTCTCTCCTCCCTGACCTCCCGAGGACGGAGGCCCTGCGCAGCAGGGCAGCAGGCAGGGCCTAGCTTGAAGCCACGAGGCAGAGCCCGGCACAGACACCAGGGCGAGGGGGGAATGATCGTGGACGCTGTATCGTGACCTAACCACAATAAAGAGAATTGCAGCAAGTTGGTGTCAGTGAGTACTTGGGCCAGCCGCTCACAGCCCCTCACCTCATAGGCCTCCCTCGGAACCCGGGGCCAAGGGAGGAACACCACATGGTGTCAGAAGTGGACTCCACAGTTTAGTGAAGGCGAGAACCACCCTCCTGCTAATGGAGCATTTCAAGCCCCCTCCCCCCCTCAGCTTCGATGGGAACCTGGGCGAGACCTGGCGGAGGGGGGAGCAACAGCTAAGCCTCTACCTCATAGTCACTGGGGCAGATGAGAAGGAGGAGGAGTATAAAGTGGCCGTGGCGCTGCACTGCCTGGGGGAGAAGGTCCTAGACGTGTACAACATGCTGCCAGACGTGTTCGCAGACCCCGCCAGCAAGACCCTGGCGGAGCTCGTAACCTCAATGAAGAACTACTGCATCCCCAAAAGAACCCTGTGTTTGAGCGCTATCAGTTCTGGCAGCTCCAATACGACGAACTAGCAGGGATTGACCCGTTCCTCACTGCCCTGCGAGAAAAGGCCCAGCACTGCGAGTTCGGGCCAACCATAGACCTTATGCTCAGGGACAAGATCGTATTCAGCATCCCAGACCCCAAGTTGAAGGAGAGGCTGTTGGAGAAGCCAGACCTCACCCTGACTCAGGCTGTGGACATGTTCCGCATGAAAGCCATTACAAGGGCCCAAGCGTCAGTGATGTCTGCGGAGCCGCGAGTACTAGCGGTGAGCCCCCGGCCCCCACCCACCCCGCAACAGCCTGCGCGGGAGACCATCCCCACCCCGGTGCGGGGCACAGAAGCCACCAGACGCTCCTGCAGGCGCCAGCACGGCCCGCAGCAGTGCCCCGCTTTATGGTGAGACATGTCGCAGGTGTGGAGGAAAGAACCACCTTGCAAAAGCCTGCAGGGCCAAACTTCCCCGCGCAAGCACAGTGGGAGCAATGTACGTAGGAGCCATGACTTCTTCTCATCTGGAAAACACCCAGCAATCAGAAAGCCCCTGGAGTTGCACACTCCGGGTTCCAGGACACCCGGTCACATTCAAGCTGGACACAGGGGCAGAGACAAACACCATCCCTTCCCGAGGGGCCAGGAATCTCCCGGCACACATCCGCCAGGACCCGCCAGACATAACGCTGGTAGCCGTTTGGGGGGGGGGGGAATCATACCGAAGGCGAAGCTCCTCATCCAACGCTCCACCCCAACCACTAGCGTGCAGCTCCCACTCTACGTCATCGACACACAGGACCCCCCGCTGCTGGGCCAGAAAGCCTGCGTCGCCCTGAACCTACTCCGTCAAACATGCTCGCTGGTCCAGAATTCACTAAGCAGGGAGGGCAGCATCCTGGCCAGCTATGCAGACATGATGGGAGGCCTTGGCCGGTTCCCAGGGACGCACCACATATACCTAGATTCCCCCCCCCGCCCCAAGATTCACAGATGCCGTAAAATCCCATTTGCCGTGCAGGAGCAACTACGTACCACATCAAGAGATATTGACCTTCAGGGAAACAGAATTGCGGTTGTTAGTATGAAGTCAGCACCATATTATAAGTATTGGGCGGCTGGGTTTTCGAGCCCAGCATACATAGGGGGGATTGCCCACTTTAAATTGCGGTGTGTGTTCACATCATTACGCTGCCAGACTATGGTTACGGAAGTTCTAATGGGGAGGTATGTTGCCCGGAGATACACAGACCGCCTCTGTATATGTAACCAGAAGGCTGTGGAGGATCTTCCTCATTATCTCTTGCATTGCCCTTTGTATAGTGGGTTCAGAGCCCAAATTTGTCGACATATGGGGCATTTAGAGGATAGATCGGACTTACAGAAACTCATGTTTCTGCTCAGGGATACATCTTCGGATGTAACCCGAGCAGCGGCCAACTTTGCACTGCGTGAGAGTAAATATCGCTCCCAGGAAATCCAGAGGAGCTCCCAGCTAATGTAATGCCCTGGAAATAACATGCAGGGAACCTGGACTTTCTTTTGAATTTTAATTTTTAATTGAATGTATCTGATGTATTTGATGTATTGTAAGTTTCTTGCTTTACTTTGGTATTTGTTATTTGTTATTTCTTTTGTCAAGGCCAATGGGCCAGCACAATAAAACTTTTGAATGAATAAACTACGTACCACGCTGGCAGACCTTGAGGCAGCGAAGGTAATCTCCAGGGTGACCAAACCCACCCCTTGGGTGAGTAGCTTGGTGGTCACTCAAAAGAAGAACGGCTCCCTGCGAATTTGTCTTGACTCGAGGGACCTAAACAGAGCAGTCCTTCGACAACACTTCAACATCCCAACGGTGGAGGATGTCCAGCAGAAGTTGGCCGGGAAATCCATATTTACCATCCTCGATGAAAAGGATGGCTACTGGCAGGTGGCACTAGACAGGTCATCGGCGGAGCTATGCACATTCAACACTCCATGAGGAAGATACCACTTCAACAGGCTGTCCTTCGGCATCAAGTTGGCCAGTGAAGTGTTCCAACAAAAGAACTATGAGAGTTTTGGGGACATTCCTGGGGTACACATCATAGCGGATGATATGCTAATTGCGGCCTCGTCTACAGCAGAGCACGACCACATCCTGAAACAGGTGGTGCAGTGAGCCCGAGAGAAAGGAGTCAGATTCAACAAGGAAAACATCCAATTCATGGTTGAGCGAGTAAAGTATATGGGCCACATCTTTTCCGGTGAAGGGGTCCAGCCAGATGAGGACAAGGTGGAGGCCGTCCAGAAGCTCGCAGCACCTCAGGATAAAAAGGCACTACAACGAATCTTGGGCACAGTACAATACCTTGCCCAATACATCCCAAACGAGTCAGCCATGACCGCACCGGTGAGAACCCTCCTGCGTAAGGAAGCAGAGTGGGCCTGGGATGCAATTCATCAACAAGCCCTAGATGCTTTGAAACAAGCCATCTCATCAGCCCCTGTACTGCGATACTTTGACCCAAGAAAGCGGTCTGTCATACAGGCGGATGCATCCAAAGACGACCTGGGGGCAAGTCTGTCCCAAGATGGTCACCCCATCGCATACGCATCTCGATCACTCACAGCGGCCGAGCAAAACAATGCTCAAATTGAGAAGGAGCTCCTGGCTATCCTCTTTGCCACCATCAAGTTCCATCAGTACATTTACGGGACCACGGTCAAGATCCAGTTGGATCACAAGCCACTAGAAGCTATCATGGGGGAGCCCATAGGACAAGCCCCAGCCAGGCTGTAACGCATGCTGCTCCAGCTACAAAAATACGACCTGGAGCTGGAGTACACAAAGGGCACCAGCATGCACATTGCGGAGACACTGTCAAGAGCTCCTATTCGCCCACCAGTGTCATCTACGCAAGACCTTCAGGGAGAAAAAGTCATATACCACACCAAGACCACGATGCCCCTGAGCGACCCACTCCTTCGCCAGTTGCAGGATCACACTCAGAATGACCCAATCCTGAACAGCCTACAGACCCTGCATGACCGTGGGTGGCCCCGACATGTGAAGTCAGTGGCGCCACCACTCAAACCGTACTGGCTCCTCCGACATGGCTGGGGGACGGTCTACTGATGGTAGGGCACAAGATCATAATCCCCAAGGAATCCAGGCAGGACATGCTGCGTATAGTACATATACCCCACCAGCGGTCCAAGGCTCGAGCCAGGGCCCTCATGTACTGGCCCAACATGGCGAGGGACATTGAGCAGTGGGTAGCAGGCTGCAGCCCATGTCAAGAAGGGCGGCCCACTCAGCAGGCAGAACCCATGATACCGCATCACATACCGGAACTACCGTGGCTCAAAGTGGCTGTGGACATCTTTGACCTGCAGATGCAAGCGTACTTGGTGATCGTGGACTATTTCTCCAAATATCCGGAGGTAATACACCTACCAGACAAAACGGCGTTTTCCATCATCGAGCGGCTGAAGGCAATCTTCGCACGCCATGGGATCCCCAAAGAGATGGTCTGCGACCACTCCCCATTTGCCTGTCAAGCAATGCAGCAGTTTGCCGCAGACTGGGGCCTTTCGCTCACCCACTCCAGCCCGACGTACCCCCAATCGAACGGACAAGCGGAGCGAATGGTGCAAACGGTGAAGGCCATGCTCAAGAAGGCTATGAAAGACGGGACAGACCCACGTTTGGCCCTGCTCCATCTGCGCAACACCCCCATATCAGGCACACCTTTCACCCCAGCGCAACTGCTCATGGGACGTGTACTTTGCAGCATGCTTCTGGCGACCACCCCAGTCCTCACACCGTCAATACCCCAGGGTGCGCATGCGACACCCCGTAAACGACAAAAGAACCAGAAGGCATGCTATGACAGGCGGGCACGACCCCTACCGCCCCTCGCCATCGGGGACACGATCCGTATGGCCACTCCCACTGGCTGGCATCTGGCCACGGTGATTGCAAAATGCTCAAAACCCCGCTCCTACGTGGTAAGAACACCCCAGGAAGCCACATACTGCTGAAATCGACGACACTTGAGGCGAGCAGAGGGCCACACAGCGCCAAACACAGTCAAAGACCCCTCGGAACACTCCCCCCCACTCTGCCATTCAGACCCCACTCTGCCATTCTTTTGTTCATATACTCTACATTTTTCTCACAATTTGGCAATACATTATTTCAGGAGTGCATTAACTCTGTCCTTTACAGGTTGACCAATTTTATACACTACATACAATACACTCTTCACAACTTTCATTAAACTTAAACAGTTTCATTACATGATTTATTAAACTGTTTTATATACACACAGTTACTTGTAGCGAATAATACAAGTGACTGAAAGTATGTCTGGTAGGGAGTAACCAGATATATTACAGTGATGACGATGAGGGAAACATATGAATAATTTGTGGATT
>QEPC01009645.1:811647-823585 GCA_003113815.1 Sphenodon punctatus | reverse complement strand
GGTTCCCAGGAACGCTCTTCAGGACCGAAGCCCTGCCAGTCGATAAGATAATGCAAACGCCCTCGATGTATCTTGGCATCCAGGATAGCACGGACTTCATAGTCAGGGCCAGCCATTCCGGTTTCAATATCCACGTCGTTGTCTGAGGGGCTGGGCCCGACAGGGGTAGCTGCTGGTTTAAGGAGCAATACATGGAAGGTGGGGTGAATACGTAATCGGGGCGGAAGCTGAAGTGTGTAAGTGACAGGGTTAACCTGTCGAAGGACCGGAAAGGGTCCGATATATTTGTAGTCAAGCTTTTTCGATGGTCTTTTAGACGGATAATGTTGTCGACTGAGCCATACCAGGTCCCCAGGTTGGTATTGTGGTGCAGGTCAGCATAATCCTTATATTGTTGCCGGGCTTTCATTAACGTGGTTCTGGCAAGGGAGTGGACTTGCTGGAGTTGCTGCACTAAGGCTCCTGCTGCTGGTACTGTGGATACTGGGAGAGTCGGAAAGGTCATTTGGCGGTGGTAACCATATGTAGTGAAGAAGGGGGAATTTCCCAAGGAGGCATTTGGTGCATTATTATATGAGAACTCTCCCAGGGGCAACCAGGAGTACCAATCGTCTCGAAGGTAATCAACGTAACATCGAAGGTATTGTTCGAGATTTTGATTGACTCGTTCTACTTGTCCGTTTGCTTGTGGATGGTAGGCCATGGAGGGCTTTAGTTGTATTTGCAGGGTCTTAAACAAGGTGGTCCAGAAGCGCGACACAAATTGCGTTCCACGATCACTCACTACCTCGGTTGGCCATCCGTGCAATTTTACTACATGCCGTATAAAAAGGAGGGCAGTCCGCTGCGCTGTTGGGAGTCCTTTGCATGCAATGAAATGGCCCAATTTTGTGAAGTGGTCAACCACAACGAAGATCGTATTATACCCTCGCGAAGGGGGTAATTCACCAATAAAGTCTAACCCGATGGTTCTCCAGGGCCCTGATGGAGTGGCAGAAAGTTGTAGAAGACCCACTGGGGCTTGTCTTGGTACCTTGGTGCGGGCGCACGTGGCACAGGCCTGTGCATATTGTTGGACATCTTTTGCCATGGATGGCCACCAGTATTGGCGCTGAAGAAGAGCCAAGGTGCGTGCTATGCCTGGGTGTCCTGCCAGTGGTGCATCGTGATGTGCCCACAAGACCGAGGCTTGACAGGATGGAGGTACTACCACACACTGATCCTTTTTTAGAAGCCCGTCTTCCTGCGTATAGGCGGGGTCCGTTGGGGTCATTAGTTCTTGTGCAGAGGCTTGCTGTAGCTGGGTGAGGGAAGGAATGGTGGCGGCAAATACCCGCTGCTCCAGAATGGGTCCGCGTAGTGGTGGTTCTATCTCCTTTCCTTCATGATACCGGGAAAGGGCATCTGCCAAAAGGTTCATTTTCCCTGGCCGATACTGGATGGTGAACAGGAACCGGGTGAAAAACAGGGCCCAGCGGGCATGTCGGGGATTAGTAATTTGGGCAGTTTGTAAAAAGGTTAGGTTTTGTGGTCCGTGGTAACCGTGACGGGGTGTGCTGCTCCTTCTAAGTAATGTCTCCATGTGTCAAATGCGGCCTTGATTGCCAACAGCTCTCAGTACAGAATGGAGTAGTTTCTCTCTGCCGCAGACAACTGACGGGAGTAATAGGCACACGGCAGTATTTCCTTCTTTTCCGTTTGTTGCAATAGTACCGCCCCTATGGCAAGACTTGATGAATCCGCCTCAACGTAGAAGGGCTTGGAGAAGTGGGGTGCTGTAAAAGGGGGGCCTTCATGAATGCCCCCTTTAAGAACTGGAAACTGTGTTCCTGTTCATGATTCCAGACATATGGGCGATTCTTTTTAAGGAGTTGGGTGAGTGGGGTTGTGATTTCTGCGTAGTGAGGGACGTACTGGCGATAGTAATTGATACTGCCAAGAAATCTTTGGAGGGCTTTGACTGTCTTCGGGGGGGGCCATTGTTGGATGGCCTGTACCTTCTTCTGGTCCATCTGAATTCCAGCTGGACTAATCACAAATCCCGAAAATTCAACAGTGGTTAAGTGGAACGCACATTTTTCTTGCTTACAGTACAAATGATGTTGTTGCAAACGTTGTAGTACTTGGCAGACATGACCAACGTGCTGCGTGTATGAGGGGGAGAATATGAGGATATCGTCCAAATAGGCGATGACAAAGGTATCCAGGAATTCGCGCAAGACATCGTTTATGAGGTGTTGGAAGGTGGCCGGAGCGTTAGCCAGGCCGAACGGCATTACTAAATATTCAAAGTGTCCGTATCGAGTACGGAAGGCCGTCTTCCATTTGTCTCCTTGTCTCACTCGTACTAGATTGTAGGCGCCGCGAAGGTCCAACTTCGTAAAGAGTTGTGCTCCTTGGAGCCGATTCAACAGTTCCGGAATCAAAGGTAAAGGATAACGATTCTTGATCGTAACGCTGTTTAGGCCTCGATAATCGATGCAAGGTCTTAACCCTCCATCTTTTTTGGGCACAAATAATATGGGTGCCCCTGTGGGCGAAGTGGAATGTCGGATAAACCCGTTGCGCAACGCCTCATCAAGGTATGTCCGGAGTTCCACGAGCTCGGGCTTTGAAAGGGCGTAGATACGTCCGAAAGGGGGTTTGGCCCCTGGAAGTAAGTCTATGGGGCAGTCATATGAGCGGTGCGGAGGCAACTGAGCTGCCCGTACCTTACTAAAGACCTCCTGGAACCCCTGGTATTCCCTAGAGAGAGTAGAGGAGGATGGCGTGGCCACTACGCCGATGGTTGTTGATTTCTGGCTGGGGGGAGTCGGTATTAGGCAGTTTTGAATACAATAGGGAGCCTCAAAGTACAGCTGTCGTCTTGCCCACTGGACTCGGGGCTCATGCAGCATCAGCCAGGGGAGGCCCAGAACAACAAGGAACAAGGGGGTGCAGACCACATCAAATGTAAGGAGTTCTTGATGGTGTCCTATCGCACAGGGCAGCGGGAGGGTCTGTTGTACGATGGGCCCTGAGATGAGTGGCGAGCCGTCTATAGTGTGGACGGCCTCCGGGCGTTCCTTGGGTTGTACTGGCACAGCATGGTCATGGACTAAGCTTGCGTCCATAAAGTTTGCAGACGCCCCGGAGTCTAATAAGGCCCATACTATCAAGGAACGACGTGGGGCGAGGGACAGGGTAAGTGGTACTCTCAGCTGCAGTGGGTTCGAGGACGACAGTGAGGGGGCAATCTTTATGGTCGGGCGGTCCCCTGCTCGTCCCGACCCCTGGCATTTCCCTGTTGATGACGAGAAGGCGGTAGTGCAGGGCATTCTTGGATGAAGTGGCCTGCTTCGCCACAATAGAAACAAGCTCGGGAGCGACGACGGTGGTCCCGCTCCTCTGGGGTCAGAGGTCCCCGCGAAGCCCCTAATTGCATGGGCTCAGGATCGGGTTGAGGTGATCCACTGACCGACGGGCTGGGAGGAGGTCCGGATATTGGTCTACCCGGGAGACCCCTATAGTCCTGTCGTTTCTCTTTTCGTCTTTCCGTCAAGTGAGCGTCAACCTGGAGAGCCAGGGCCGCTACCCCGGTCCATGTTTCTGGAAGTGCCACATATGCCAGTTGGTCCTTTAAGTCGTCCGTAAGGCCTCTCCGAAAATGGGCTCGAAGTGCCCCCTCCGACCATTGTAGTTCCAAGGCCAGCTGTTGAAATAGCGTAATATACTCCAGGAGAGGCAGGCGCCCTTGTCGTAGGGACAGAATGGAGGCTTCGGCATCCCGCCGACGGTGGGGGTGGTCGAATAGGAAACAAAATTCCCAAAGAAACCCTTCGTAGTCAGTCAGGAGGGGGCTCTTACTGGTCAGCAAATTGGTGGCCCATTCCAGGGCCACCCCTCCTAAATTCCCAATAACAAATGCCACTTTCAGGGCCGGAGTATCATATGTGGCTGGCTGCGTAGTAAAGGTGAGATCGCAAAGGGCCAAAAACTCTCGACACGCCCTCCGGTCTCCCTGAAATTTGTCTATCCGGGGGCCCCGGGGTTCTCGGCGGGCCATGGGCAACACTGGTGCCGGCGGGGGAGGTGGCGCCGCTGCAGCCACGGCTTCAGCCCCTACTACCACTGGCGCTGGATCCGGGGGGGCCAAAAAAACAGCCACAGGAGGGGCGGCAGCCTGCTGTTGGGCCACCGTTGCCGCCAAATCCGTATGCCGGTCCTGCAGGTCCTTGATCTGCATGGCCAAGGACTGCACAGCGTGTACCAATTTTTCAATTTCCTGGGCCACTTCCATCGGGGAGAGATGGGGGTGGCGATGCCGGTGAATCTGTCAGTGGGAAGGGGAAGGGAAAGGGAGGAAGGCCACTCACGCACCTCACTAACACACAAAGGCTCTGCTCTCGTTCAACGGAGGGAAAATGGCCCGTCAGGATAGTGTGTGGGTCAGTCCGAGTGCTTGCGCACGTGGAGCTTAGACCCCTATCATCATAGGGCGCAGAGCGGTATGACAAGGACGGGAACCCAGTCTCTCGGTGCTCACACAGGGGGGGGAAGGCACAGAAATCCAGTGAGGAGGTGTAGGGTTGACAGGGAAGGGGGCCCTGGTCCAGGAGGGCAGGGGACACGGGACTTGCACACACGGCGACAAGGAGGGGGGACCCCGAGGGGAGGGAAGGAGGGGGAACACCCACACGAGCCCGCAGGCCCCTTCACTCACCCTTGCACCCAGGGAATCACAGGAGAAGGGGGAACACACGTGAAACCAAACAGACCAGGGAATTACAGTTACTCGAGGCAGCACAATCAGGGTAGGGTCGAGGGATAGGGGGGAACAATACACACCAAGGCTCAATCAGTAACAGTCAAGAAGCAGGTACTTAGCTCGCAAAAGGGGGCCAGTCTCTCCAGGCGTCTCGCTCTGTTCACCGGCGCTGTTGCTGCATCAGCGCCGGCCTTTTAACCCGTAGCTCCGCCCCCTGTGCGTGCCTGGAGGCGCGCAGAACGTCGCAACGGGGGGCGTGGCTCTACAAGGTCCCGGGGGTTTTCGGGGCCGCCCGCCGCACCGCCTGCATCCCTGGAATCCCTGGCGGCTGCGTGCGGGGCCCCTCATTGGTCGTGGGGGCGGGGCCCTGCCGCTCCAAAGGCAGCCGCCGGACCAAGAAGTGGCTCCGGCAACTGACACTGGTGCTGAACAGTTGTGATAAGAGATAGGTCCGTGCCCCAAGGGGCTTACAATCTTGAATGGAAAAGGGAAGGAACAATAAAGGGGAGGGGCATGTAGGAAGAGACCGGGATACATTCATAAAGTTGAGTTGTAGGGGCATGTACTTGACTTAATTCCAGGGGAAGAAAGGATCCTGATGATAGACAGTTGTAAACAAGGTATCTATGCGGATGAGGAGAAAGGGAAAGCTTGACAAAAGAGGTAGGTTTTTAGGAGAGATCTGAAGGCCAAAGAGAGAAAGCCCTACTCTCTCTCAGTCAATAATTTCTGCCCTTCAGGGAATAAGATGATCCTCCCTCTCACACACTTACACTGCATATTGGCACGCACGGCTCTCTCTGTTATGTTGGCTTCACAATGGGTTCTCTTCGTACTCCCTCAAGGCCATGGCAGTGAAAGTGAAATGAAAAATTGGTACTTGACAGGAGAACCCTCCACCACTAAAACCAATGGAAGAGAGATCAGAGGGAGAAAATCTTTTTGTTGTTATTGTTTTTGTTTATTTTTATGAAATTCACAGGACTCAGCATATACTCCATTTCCCCCTTGTTGCTCTTGGCTAATCAATCAGCTCCTTCACTGTTTACCTGGCTCTGTCCCACAGGAACAGGGTTAAGAACAGAACATTTTCTAAAAACAGGAAAATTTAGTTATTAAATGCCAAGAACTGTCTGGTCAACTGTGTGTGTGTGTGTGTGTGTGTACGATGTAAAGGTTGTGGCAAATTGTTCTGAGGGAATTCCAGTGTTGCAGAGCAATAGAACATTTGTTTCCTTGCTGTGGTCTAGTGATCTGGCATGATCACTTTAGCATGACTGGACAGTGTGAAGCAGAGATGCCATCAGGCTGCATTTGTGTGCTATAACAAGACGGTGTTGGACGATACTCTGACATGAATCCTGTCCTCCCCGAAGTCAATCAATGGCTCAGCTGCCATTGGCTTAAGGGGGGAGGGCTGAATCCCTTGTGCTCTGATAGTTGTATGACACAGGGCTATGACATAATGCTGCCGTCAATGTCATGCCATAGGCTTGTACTATGAAACTCTGACCCTGTTCGGGCATCATCTTGTGGCAAAAGACTTGATGCAACATGGTGGTACCATGGATCTGTGTGACACAGCCCAGTGGGGGTGATGTAAAATTGTGCTGGATGACATGACATCAGGGATTCTGCAATACAATTTAGTAGTGTGTGACATTTATTTATTTATTTAGCACAGTTTATACCACGCCCCTCCTGCAAAGCAGCTTGGGGCAGCTTACAATTTTAAACAAAACATAAAATAATGAAAAATACAAATATAAATTAAAATTAAAATATAAAATCTGTTGAATCTCACAAAAAGAGGAAGTCATAAAAAATGTATATACTAAAAAACATCTCCCACCCTAACCCTCAAAGCCACCCACCCTACCCAACTCCCTCACTAAAAGCCTGACAGAACAACCAGGTCTTACAGAATTGTCTAAAAGGGGAGATCTGGGGTCAACCGGGCCTCTGCCAGGAGGAAGTTCCACAGCCTTGGTGCAGCCACTGAGAATGCCCTCTCCATAGTAGCCCCTGGGACATCTGGGGAACCTCAAGAAAGGCGCCCCGGTCGATTGCAGGGGCTGATTCAGAGCCCGGGGAGTGAGGCGGTCCCACAGGTAGATGGGGCTCAGACCATGTAGGGCTTTAAAGGTCAACAGCAACACCTTGAATCGGGCCTGGGAGACTATAGGCAGCCAGTACAGAGAACGGAGCACCGGTGTAATGTGCTCCCGGTGGCCCGCCCACGTGAAGAGGTGGGCCATCACATTCTGCACTAGCTGCAGCCTCCAAACTGTCACCATAGGTAGCCCCACACAGAGCGCCTTACAATAGTCAAGTCTTGAGGTGATGAAAGCATGGATGATGGTGGCCACCAGCTCAGAGTCCGAGACATGCGGCCAAAGCCGCCGCACCAGGTGTAATTGGCGAAACGGACTTCTTGCCGCAGCCCCCACCTGGACATCTAGGCAGAGCCGGGAATCGAGAAGCACTGCCAGAATATGAACCTGGGGGACCAGCAGCTGCGGAGGGCAAACCCCATCAATGATGGAGGACGCCACACCGACTGCCTTCCCCACCAGCATCACCTCCGTCTTGTATCCTTGATAACAATGGCTACACCGCCCCCCCCACCCCCACCCCACCCCCGTCCCTCCAGCCGAGACTGATGCTGCACAGAGAACCCAGCTGGAACAAGATTGGACAAAATAGGGCCTGATTCATTGTCCAGCCAGGTCTCTGTAACACACACGAGGTCGGCGTCCCACTCCGGGATGAACTCCCGGATGGTAGTTGACTTATTGACAACCGACCTCCCATTCAGCAGCATCAAACCAAGGCCTGGGATCTCCTGGGCCTTGACCCACAACCTACTGACGTGGGGGGTTGAGAGGGGAACGGGCACAAGGCACTGCTCCCTCCTCATTGATGGAACACAATGATGCCACCAAACACCAAACCGTCTCACGACCTCACCCAGCAGCTGCATATACATGTTGAACAGGAGAGGGGACAAGATGGAAGCTTGCGGGACTCCACACGAGAGGTCTTGGGGTGATGATAAATAATCCCCAAGCACCACTCGTTGAGGAGAAACAGGACAGAAGGGGAAACAGGACAGAAGGAGGGGTGCACGAGACACAAACCCCACTCACAGACGCACACTCCTAGGGTTAAAGAAGCCCCCAGTATGGCGTATCGCTGTGTGGTCAATTGTATGCTACAAGGCACCCGACCCAGCCACCATTCATCAGTGGGCCTACAGGAGATGTCACGTCCTGGAGTATAGTGATCCTCCACCCAGTCAGGGCCCAGGAGGGGAAACAAGTGAGGAGGGGGTAGGGACTCCAGGCCTTGGGAACCCCAGAAGGGAGCGGGGAGGGATTAGGTGAACCACACACAGGAAGGCAAGGAAGGTCAACAATAAGGAAGACAGAAGCACACACCACTCGCACACAATCACTCACTGCATGCAGCACTCTTTACACAGGAACAGGAACAGGAAAAGGAAAAGGAAAAGGGGTCTATTAAACCACAGTTTCTCCAAATACCAATGCACAGGCCAGATCACCAGCAAAGGAGAAAGCCTAATGGCCCTCCTTTTATGTGCCTTGCTTCAGACCCAGCCCTCGCTTCAGCTGCAGGCGCTCAGAGCGCCGCAGCTGCCTCTCATCCTGCACTCGCTGGCCCAGCAGACTTCAAGCAGGGGAGGCCTCTACAGACACAGGTACTAGGGGTGTGGGGAGCACGACCTCCTGGGCACCCCGAGCTGCCCCCTCCTCCGCGGTCCTTGCGGGCCCCACCCCCTCCATACCCTGACACCAGGAAAGAGCAATCCCGCCTACTCCAGCATGGTCCCACAGGTGAGTCACGAACATCTCAATGTCAATGGTATCAAAGGCAGCCGACAGATCTAATAGAATCAACAGGGTCGAGCGATCCCGGTCCAATTCATGGTGGAGGTCATCGACCAAAGCCACAAATGCAGTCTCAGTGTCATGACCTGGGCGAAAGCCAAACTGCGAGGGATCTAAAAACCCAACGTGGTCAAGATGTCCCTGAAGCTGCCAAGCCACTACCCATTCCCTAAAAAGGGAAGGTTAAAGACAGGCTGATAACTGGTGAGGGAGTCAACGTCAAGCGATGGTTTTTTGAGCAGAGGCCGCACCACCGCCTCTTTGGGGCAGCTCAGCACTCTGCCCTCCCACAGGGAGGCACCGATCACCCCTGTCAGCAGCGGCCCCAGCATCTCCCAGCTGGCCTTGACAAGCCAGGACGGGAGCAGGTACAGTTCGCAGGAGGTGGCTCAGACAGCCCCTGTCTCAGTGGGCGACACTGAAACTGATCCCATGAAACCAGGCAAGGCGGGGCTACCGTTACCTCTGGTTCTCTTATCGTAATAAGTCAGACGTTGCTAAGCAAGTTGATATGGCCACCATCAATATGTTGATGGTGGCGTCCCTCTACCCAGTACTCAAGCAAACCCGGGGTAGGGAGATATATTTAAATATTTTCCAGAGTTTTAAGCTAAGGAGGGCGTATACACTGAGCCATCTTCAGCTAATTCCCTCTAAAATAATTGAGGGGCGTTTTCCCTCGATACCATGGGAGATGCATTTATGCCCCTGTGGGTTAGGCCAAATAGACAACATATATCATGTCATACTGAATTGTTTATATTCGGAGGAATTAAGACAGTCTTGGCTTAACAGATTACTGGGGCATAGGAGATATTGGGACCCTGTTTACAAACTGAAATGTATCATGACTCACACAGATGTTCAAAGGTCACAGACTGCTGCAACATATTTACATCTGATAATTAAGCTAAGACAGAACTTAAAACTCAGCATGCAAAGTAATAATTTTGTATTATTTTCTACATTGCAATAGTTGTACCATGGTTTAATTTAATTGATGGCTGTTTTCGGCTTCCAACCATTGACAGGGGAACTATGTGTATAAAATATTTATTATATGTTTCATTGTTTTTAGCAAATGGCGAAAGCTAATCCTTAATAAAATACTTGACTTGTAATAAGTGCAGCGTCGAAGTCGTGGTGAATATTAGCGATTTTATCCACAAAGTAAACAACAAATATGTCACAGCAGTCACTGGAGAATTCCAGTTCCAGGCTGAGGGAGGCCAGACTGACCAGCCCCCCACCACCTGGAAAAGCTCCACCAGACAAGACTTCGTGGATGCTATGAGGACAGAAAAGAACTCCTTTGTAGCCCGTACAGCCACGGCATAGGCACATAAACTGGCTCTATGTCGCAATCGGTCGGTTACAGCATGGGAACGGTGTCACCGTTGCTCTAACCGCTGCCCTTCCCACTTCAGCTCGCAGGTCCTCAGTAAACCAGGGAGGCCTGTAGGGAGCAGACGCCTAGGAGCCATCCGGACATGGTGGCGTGGCACTGTGACGTGGCACCTAAATGTTAGCCATGGTATGACGGCGCAGTGATGTAACGCCGGGGTTCACAACATGGTGCCGTGGTACAATGCAGTGATGTGCATCAGGAGGATGCCATGGCATGTGACATGCATGGTGCAGTATTATGGGATGTGTGCCATCTGGTGTGGGACTAGGGTTGCCAGATGTCAGCATCCCTTATTTCAGAGCCCTACAACTTCATAGGACCTAATGAAATCCCATCCTGACCTATAACCTTAGGCCTAGGCACTGCTTCCTGACTGCTCTCTTTGGTCAGCCGGGGACCGTCTTCTGGCCATGCTGGTGCCCTTGCGTGCTAAGTACAGAAAATGACGGTGCAACACTGGGGCATGCCCCCCCAAATTCATTTCTCTCCTTCCTCTGTCTGCAATTGCCCTCCGAGTCCTTCTACTTGTGCCCCCCCCAACGGAAAATCCCCCCCGTCAGAGACCTGGGTTACCGCTGGGGGTAAGCAAGAGGTATTTTCAGCAGCTGCTCACCAGCTGAGGAATTCTCTTTCCCCTGAGGTTCGCCAAAGCCTGAGCCCATGAGCGTGTCCAGAAACAGCGTGAGCAATTTTGTTTGTTTATTCTTATTACTGATTTCCATCCCACCCTCTCTCCCCAAGGCTCAGGGTAGCTCCCAACAGACTAAAAACAAAATATAAACAAGCGTAGGGAGGATTTAGGTGGCCCAAGGGGGGGGCAGCGAGAGAGATGGATTGGGGGGGGGGTTCCTTTTTTTCTTTTCTTTTAATGTCTATCTCTGCTTTTTTTATTGTTGATGATTTTATGAGTCTGATTGTGTTTTTATGGTATTGTAAGCTGCCCCGAGATGCCGTAGGCACGAGGGGGCGGCCAATAAATTTAACGAAATAAATAAATAAATAAATAAATATTTTTGTGCCCCCAGCTTGAATCTACTATTGTTGTGGGATAGGGAGGGAAATAGAAAATGAATGAACTGACTAATATTCTCATCATCACATGAGGCATAATGGATGCCCCTTGTTTCAGGATTCCTCGCAGCTCTGGAACACCCCCTGATTTTCTTGAAAGCTTGGATTTTTAAAAAATAAAATAATAATAATAATAATAATTTTAAAAAAAACAATTGGCACCTGCCAGGATGCTGTGTTGCCATGACAACACCCCTGCAGGGATTAGCCTCCCCCACCTCAGCCCCCTGCAGCGGGGTCCCTGCCTCAGCGCCCCCTATCGGTCTCCCCAGCGCAGCCAGCCACGCGGGAGGCCTCGCAAGACTGGGGGGGGGGGGGGGGAGAGGTATGAACCCTCCCGCTTCCCGTACCCGGGTGACATTTCAGGCCAGACTGGCGAGGCCTTCTGATTGGCTGGCGAGAGGCACCGGAGCAGGCGCACTGGGGTTCAGAGCCGGAGAGGAGCCGGGCGGCGCTTTCGGTCTTAAAGGGCCAGTGGAAGGAGCTGGGCGGCGGTGGCTGAGGGGCGCAAAAATGGTGAGTACGGAGCTACGGGGAGAAGCTCCGGATTGGAGAGAGATGAGTCAGGGGGGTTTTGCCTCGTCTCCTTGGGGAGGGTTGGGCTAGACTGCACCCCTATTAGCCACGGTGCCCCCTGGGGGAAGGGTTGGGTTATAAATACACACACACCCCGGCCAGCCATGGAGCCCCCTGGAAGGGCTGGACTCTTCTCCCCCCCCCCCCCACCCACCCCCATTGTGCCTCCTTGGAGAAAGGCTACAACTCCGACCTCCCCCCGCAAGAAAGGGCTGGGCTGTAATT
>QEPC01009645.1:792587-809015 GCA_003113815.1 Sphenodon punctatus | reverse complement strand
GTGGCTCATGCTTTCAGGGCTTGAGGATACGGGCTGGATCCACGAGTCATTTCCAGGAATTGGAAAGAGGCCACGTAAAAAAGAAAAAGAAAATGGTAGTAGTGGGCTGGGTGTGGTTGACGGACTGCTGAGTCCCCACCCCTGGATTAGAGAGAGCGTCTCTCTTTCCTCCATATTGGGTCTCCTGGGTGCCAAAGCAGAAAATGTTTTAAAACATTTACAGTAGGGCCTCTAGAGGAAGAGTGGGGAATCTGGCCCAGGGGCCGTATGTGGCCCCTAAGAACATAAGTAGCGCCATTCTGGGTCGGACCAATGGTCCATCAAGCCCAGCATCCTGTCTCCGACAGTGGCCAGTCTCTTTCTCTTTGGAGAACAGTTCACAATGGGCAATCCATTCCCTGTTCTTCCAGGCCCCAACAGCAAGAGGTTATGTTCCCCCCAAACCTACTTTGCTCCAAGATCGTATCTAGCCCCTTTTAAAAACTAGCTACGCTACTGGCTGCGACCGCTTCCTCTGGCAGTAAGTTCCATGAGTTAATTGTGCGTTGAGTGAAAAAAAAATTTCCATTCTGGCTATTCCAAAGGTGAATGTGGCGGCAGCCCTTACCAGGAACTCGGTCTTCCCCATGGAAGGAGAGTGTTTTCCCCGAGATCCGACGGACAAAGGTATAGACTGCAACTTGAGAAGAAATTTCAAGGAGGTCTCGATTATCAAGATGGCCCACAGTCACATCATACTTCTCAAGAGCTCTGATGGTTTGGATAAAGAGAGCTTCGGACCCCGGAGTCTCCGAGAAGATGGCCAGGGTCCTGTCCACAAGAATACAACTAGCCTCTACCTTCATGGCAGATTCCTCCACCGACATACTTCGCTGGGCCTCAAGAGCGGCCACTTCCAACGTGGCAGCCCGTCGCCACTTATGGTTGAGATCCTGGCAGGGCGATAACGCCTCAAAAAATGCTTTGGTCGGTGGGCCATTCCAAGGGCGCAAGTGATTTGACATGTGTCTCGACAAAGTACTGGCAGACGCAGCGAACAAGTCCAAGAAGCAGAGTGTGAGGGTCCAGAAGAGGAATTTTCATCCCTTTAATGCATCCTATACCCCGGCTGGGGGTTCCAGGCAACCCTTCTTCCCCTACAGAGGAAGTCAACAGAGGTACAGACCTCGATGGCAGAAGCAGAAAGGAAACGACAATAGAGCCAAACAACGACAAGGAGCAGGCCGCCCCAAGTTGAACACCTGACTCCAGAGCGCCCAGCCTTCGCGAGCAGTCAGAGCTGGGGGTTCGTGGTGCAGCGGTACAATGGGCAATCACCACCACAGACACGTGGGTTCTTCAGACCATTCAACGTGGGTACGCAATAGAATTCCAGCACTCCCCGTGCCAGTACTTCTGCGCATTGCCAGTATCCAGCAACCAGGACAAACAGATCGCTATGCAATCAGAAATAATCAGACTCCAAACCATCGGAGCTATAGAGGAGGTTCCGTTACTCGAACGCAGGTAAGGCCTATACTCAATCCTATTCTTGGTGCCAAAAAGGTCAGACGAATGGAGAGTGGTCCTAGATCTGAAAAGATGAAACTCAAGGTACAGAAATTCAGGATGGAGACCCTGCAATCGATACGGACAGCAATAGCGCAACGGGAATGGCTGACGACTCTCAACTTGAAGGAGGCCTATCTTCATGTTCCCGTCCGGCCGTCACACAGACAATGGCTCCGATTCAGTTATGCACAGCAGCGCTGGCAGTACACAGCCCTACCGTTCAGCCTGGCAACCTCACAAAGAACGTTCATCAAGGTGCTGATCACCCTGGTCGCGAACCTGCGAACGGAGGGAATAAAACTACATCCATTCCTCGCCGACATCCTAGTCAGATCCCCGTCCTGAGAGCAGGCACAAAGGGACGTGAACAGAGTAATAGAATATCTACAAGACCATGGCTTCGTCATCAACCGCAAGAAGAGCCATCTTGTTCCCTCTCAAATGCTAGAACACTTAGGGGTGGTGCTGGACACAAAACAGTGTGGGCTATTCCTCTCCGAGCAGAGACAGCTGAAACTAGAATTACTGATCCAACAGGTCACAAGGGTTCACAAGTCCAAACTGAAAACCCTCACGAGCCTTCTAGGAGCCATGACTTCCTGCTTGGGGATTCTACAGTGGACCAGGTTCCACTCCAGACCTTTGCAGCGCTTCCTGCGCCCATGGCAGGATGCTCTGACCCAAGGAGAGAACCCTTGGATCATGGTACCTGCATCTCTAAAGAGATCCTTGATGTGGCGGACTCAGCCAGGCAGGTTCTCTCCCGGGATGCCACTCTCCGATCCAGGGAGAACAGCACTAACAACAGACGCAAGTCTCCTAGGTTGGGGAGCTCACACACAGGGCCACACGGCGCAAGGCAAGTGGCTGCCTTGGGAGAAGACCCACCACATCAATTGGCTAGACCTGAGAGCAATTTACTTAGCTCTGTGGGAATTTGCTCCGATGTTGAGAGGGAAGGATGTAATAGTATATAAGGACAACACGGTGGCGAAGGCCTACGTGAACCATCAAGGGGGTTTGAGATCCGAAGCGCTCCACCAAATGGCATCCATTCTCATCAGGTGGGCAGAGAGCAACTTGAAGTCTCTCAGGGCAATTCACATCAAAGACCAAGCCAACACCCAGGCCGACTGGCTCAGCAGGGTGCAGTTGGACCAGGGAGAATGGTCTCTTCACCCCTCGGCATTCAGGGCCATAGTCAACCAGTTTGGATCTCCCGCGATTGACCTGTTCGCCTCTCCAGGCAACACAAAGACGGAGAGCTTCGTGTCCCGGCACCCGAATTGCAAAGCAATCGCCTTTGACGCATTGAACTGCATCTGGCCTCAGGGACTCCTCTATGTGTTCCCGCCATTCCCACTCATACAACGGACAATAGCAAAAGTCAGGAAGGAGCGGGCAACCATCATCCTGGTTGCTCCCTACTGGCCACGGAGCCCATGGTTTGCAGACTTACAGGATCTCAATCCAGGGCCCCCGCTCAGACTGACAGTGATGCCAGGCCTTCTATCTCAGGGCCCGGTCCTGTACGACAAACCAGAGACTCTCAGACTGACAGCATGGAAATTGAGAGGAGAGTGTTAAGTAGGCTAGGCTACTCCAGGAAGGTCTTGGACGCAATGCTCCAGTCCAGGCGACCGGCAACTATGCGTATTTACCAGAGTACCTGGGCCACCTTTGCGAGGTGGTGTGAGGTTAAGCTCCTTAGGCCAGAGAGGGCTTCCATCAAAGTAGTCTTAGACTTCCTGCAGGAGGGGCTAGATAGGCAGTTGAAACCTAACACCCTTCAGAGACAAATAGCAGTCCTCAGTAGCGTGCAGGGACAGTGAAAGGCCGTAAGATTTCCAGGCACCCTCATGTAGTGTGTTTCCTTAGAGCGGCAAGGATCTTATCTCCGCTTGTGATTCACAGGTTCCCGCCATGGAACCTGAACCTCCTTCTCAGGGCCCTTACTAAGGTTCCGTTTGAGCTTCTGGCCGAAGTTTCGCTATACTACCTGTCCCTAAAGATAGTGTTCCTGTTAGGCATCACCTCGGCTAGGAGCTGAGGGCTCTTTCTATGAACCCGACTCTGTGTTCCTTCAAGGAGTCTTCAGTGACCCTGAGGCTGGATCCAGCTTTCAGCCTCAAGGTGGATACCCGTTTTCATAGGGAACTGGAGGTTATTCTACCCTCATTCTGCCCAAATCCCTCTCACCCCTTGGAGTGGAAGTGGCACACACTAGATGTCAGGAGAGCCCTAAAAGCTTACCTACACAGAACGAGGACCTTTAGAAAGACATCGGCCCTGTTTGTTTCGTATAGCCCTCAGAGGAGGGGTTTGAAGACTTCCAAATCCTTGATAGCCAGATGGATGACGCTATGTATTTCCGAAACCTATAAGGTAGAAGGGAAGCTTCCCCCAGCGGAGGTATTTGCTCACTCTCATAGGGGTGCAGCAACGTTACAGGCCTTTCGTAATACAGCTTCCTATGGGGAAATCTGCTGTGCGGCGGCATGGTCCTCAGTGCATTCCTTTACAAAGCACTATAGGATTCTGCTGCAGGACTCAGCCGATGCGGCCTTCAGGAGACAGGTACTGCAGGCGCTTCTCTAGGGAGTGCTCACGTACTCCATTGTTCCGCAGGCACCTACCGAGACCTCCCTTCTTGAGTTTCTCCCTCCCTCAGAGTAGGACTGGGGTACTGCTCTGGTACATCCCTACTGTCCTGACTGGACGGCCAGGAGGCTCTCCCGGGAGAAAGGAAAATTGGGCACTTACCTCTGAATTTTCCTTCTGCGGGGGATCCTCCTGGACGGCCTGTCCCCACCCGGAGTGAGGTCAACTCTGTGGTGTTTTCGGGGGAATAGGGTCGAGGGACCCGGTCGTGTCTCTGACTCTCGGAGAGCAGGGACACGGGGCTCTTTAGCAGGGGTGGAGTTATGTTAGCCCCGATAGTTCATTTTCAGTTGAGATTAGACTGTATAAGGCTTAGATGAGGAGTAGAGCTATACAAGGCTGGGGAGCTGAGGATAGATCCCTCCTAGTAGGTGCCTCATAGTTGATTGTCTGCCTCCTACTGGTAGTTGGCGGGATCTACCCTACTGTCCTGACTGGCCGTCCAGGAGGATCCCCCGCAGAAGGAAAATTCAGAGTTAAGTGCCCAATTTTCCTTTCTCCAACCTGAAAAGCCTCAGCCTAGCAAGCCTCTCCTCATATGGGAGTTGTTCCACCTTTGATCATTTTTGCTGCCCTTCTCTCTACCTTTTTTAGTTCTACTATGTCTTTTTTTGAGATGGAGCAACCAGAACTGCACACAATACTCCGGGTGTGGTTGTACCATAGAGGCACAGCGGCTGAGGCATTACAATATTTTCAGTTTTACCATGGCTAGTATTGATGTGACCCCTTCCCGTGTCCTGGTTCTGGCCCCTGGATCCAGTTCCTATCCCCAAGTACTGAAAGAGTAAGTAAGGGAGCAAAGATGAGGGCACGCACACGAGGACAGGGGACAGAGCCATAATCTGGACTCTCTTCTTTTGGAGCATACCTGTTGGAGCTTGTACTAATTTTCAAAGTAAGCCCCTGAGAGGAAAACGTTTTCCCCATCTCTACCTTAGAGGCTCGTTGCCAAATATAAAAATAGCTCTTCTCTTGGTGCTTTAAATGTTCAAAGCGTTGTGCAGACATTGGATAACTAAACACAGGTTGAACACACTGTCTGCAGGGCTAGATTATCAAATGAATCGTGGGTCTGATTGATTCCTTTCCCACTAAGGCTCTGATCCTCCAGACTGGGGTATTGACATTGAAAGCAGGAACGCTGGGTAGGGTAGAAGCATGGAGTTACTTTGTTAACTCAAGAATGGGGAGCTCTCCCGATATTTAGCTGTTGGTGTGCATCCTGTTTCTTTTTTCGTTCGTGTAAGAAAAGGGGAAACGTTTTTAACTAACCAACAGCAAGTCTGCAGAGTTCTCACTGGATTTAACCTTTGTGTTGTCTTTGATTTTGTGTTTAGGACTCCCCGGTAGATTGAACAGAAATGGGTGTATGTAACTGAATTTAAAGAGATAATTTTTCCTCCTCCCGTCTTTCCTTAGAGTGAATCTCTGGTGGTTTGCGATGTTGCCGAAGACTTGGTGGAGAAGCTGCGGAAATTCCGGTTTCGCAAAGAAACCAACAACGCTGCCATTATCAGTAAGCTAAAAGCAATGCTAACTGCTGTTGCAAGGCCTTCCGTTTCCTCCTCGGTTACATGCTGCTGCAGCAAAGCGGCACAGACTCTGCTTGTAGCGTGAGATTTCCTTCAGTATTTCTGCACCTCCCTTTTCTTCACAAATCTTAATCGAGCTGTTTTAAAGCGAGGCGCTTAAGCCTTTAGTATAAAAGCTGATACGCTTGTTCTTAATAGCAAACTCTGTGTGCTTAATGACAACTTAACGTAAGAGCGGGTTCTGCTGCTGGCAGCAAACTGATGGAGAGAGAGAGCTATGACCCTCTGTATCTTGAGTAGATCTGACTCTTAAAGTAGCCTGTTACAAAAACTAGAGATTGAAGAACTTAAGTGTGATTGGAATGTCACGTGTTCCTTCCAGGGTAGGGAAATGGGAATGGAAAAACTGAGTGGTGGGGGGGGGGAATGGGGAATCGAAGCTAATGCAATTCCCTAGCAAACTGCTAACAAATGGTTTACACCTGGTTGTAGGAAACCTAAGCCGCGATTCACAAACTACCTACTCCAGGGTAGCTCGATTGATTCCCAGAGGGCAGTTTGTGGATTGTGGCTTTCAGTTGCAAACTTCAAACCATGTATTAATTTAAATGGGGTTGTTCTGAAGGCAATGGCTTGAAGCATGTGGCTACAGTTTTTACCCGGGGGTGGATGGGAACCGAGCCCTCTCACTAGATGTGCGGTTCACCTATGTTGTGTTTTTGTTATAGTGAAAATTGACAAGAATAAGCAGCTTGTGGTGCTGGATGAGGAGCATGAGGTTTGTTAAATGACTTGTAAACTAATATCTTCAGCCTGCCATGTATTATTCGTCTCTGAGGTACTGCCTCTGTTTTCAAATTGTTCTTAGCACTGACTCGTTCGGGTCGTGAATCCTAGAATTTTTAGGCTTGGAAGGGATCTCCTGGGTCATCTAGTCTCTTCCTCCCCCTCCTGACTGAAGCTTGTGTCCATGCATGGCTGCTGCATGTAAAGCATGACACGGTGTTAATTGCTGAGCTGTCCAGTAGCAGCTGGGTTTTTGCTTTCTAGCCAAATAAATGACACATGGCTTTAAATTAGTAACTTTTTATCCAACAGAATTTCATTCTGGAAGAGGCATATTACCAGTTGTTCAGTTTGAATGGTGCAGGGTGAGGATATTCCGACAAAACTCTATAAAAATCCCATATTTGGGATCTAAGCTGATTTGCCGATGGTTCCAGAGGCTGGGCTCCTAGGCTGCCTGCGATCCACAACCGCTTACTCCAGAGTGGTCTGTGTCGAAGCCTGGAAGATTTTTAACCATCAGACCAGTGAGCTACTGGAATAAGCTCCCGGGGGCAGTTGTGAGAGCAGAGAACCTGAACAGTTTTAAAACCGAGTTGGATAAACCTATGACCCCACAACCGTGGGTATTTTCAATTTGATGCTACAGGAGGATTTTTTTTTATTATCCCCAATAATACATTTTGGGCTAATTTGGGTTTTCTTTCTGCTGAAGCATCAAGGCTGTCTGCAGCTGGAGGTGGGGCTGNGTGAGCTACTGGAATAAGCTCCCGGGGGCAGTTGTGAGAGCAGAGAACCTGAACAGTTTTAAAACAGAGTTGGATAAACCTATGACCCCACAACCGTGGGTATTTTCAATTTGATGCTACAGGAGGATTTTTTTTTAATTCTCCCCAAGAATACATTTTGGGCTAATTTGGGTTTTCTTTCTGCTGAAGCATCAAGGCTGCCTGCAGCTGGAGGTGGGGCTGATGAGGCTTTCTGAAGTCTGGGTACTATAATTACGTGTCGGGAGCCTGGCTGGTGGGGCCTGCACACATGCTCGAGGTCGAACCAATCGCCATATTTTGGGGTCTGGAAGGAAATTTTCCCTCTGGGCAGATTGGTGCTCAACTCTGGGTTTTTTGCCTTCCCCCTGCAGCGTGGGTGCAGCTCACCTGCTTGAGAATCTGAATCTTTCATTTGTTCCCTGGCAAGAATAGATGAGGATATAAGGAGCTGAATCAGATCAGTGGTCCAGCGTAGCCCAGTAGTGTCACAACCGGACACGGCAGCAGGGTTTCAAATCTAGTTCTCCAGGATCTCTGGCCGTCTGCTACCCAAGACCCCCCAGGATCCCTGGCAGAAGCCTCACCCAGGCGTGCTACCAGAGATCCTGATTCAGAGATGCTGGGGATTGTGCTTGGGACGTTCTACATGCAATGTGTGTGCTCTGCCACCCGAGCCACGGCCCAACCCTACTTCATGCAGCAGGGTGCTCTGCTTGGCCCCAGGCTCTACTTGGGGCATATGTTTTTAAAAATAGCTTTTTTCTTATAGGAGGGATTTTTGTGTGCAGATAGACGGGGTGTGGCAGCTCCTGCGGTGGTGCAGGCGGCTGGGCCGGATGATCCTTTCGGTCCTTTCAGCTCTGGGAGTCTCCGACTGTAAATAGCTTGTGAATCGCAGCTCTGATCCTCAGCAGGCTTTAAACTTGGCAAATGGAATAACCACTCCAGCCCAAAATGCAGTGGCCTTCGTGGTACCGGAGAGGCAAAATGACTTGGTGGCGGGGAATCATTTTATTATCTCTTGCTCTTTGTGGGTGAATTGTTTATGGAGAACAGGAGATAAAGCACAGTTTGTATCACTTGTGTTATCCAATCCCTTGCCGTGCTTTCCTGTTCCCACGCTAAAGGAGAGTGGGGGAAACATGCTGAGCATCTGTCTCCTGAAGCCAAGAACTAAGTAACAAATATCCGTTTATTAAAGTGACTTTTAGAATAAGAACGGGTTATCTTTTTCATTGTGGCCTCAATCTGGTGTTTTGGCACGTGGGGTGGTTTTTTACAAAATTACCTAGCAGTGGAATTTCCCTGACCTCACCGAGAAGAACGCTACAGGAATCCGTGCCAAAGGATTTGGTTAATGGTCAATGTGCCATTGGAAATTCATTGTAGCATTCCTCATGCGTGCTGTTCTGCCACCTGGCCCCGCCTTTTTCAGCATCACGATGTCGTGATGCTTGGGAAAGGGGCGTTGTCGGGTTAGCTGCTCTCTTGCCTCCCCCCCCAGTGCAGTCTGTTGGCTTATGACTTGAATGTTGGCCTTTTATTAATAATGTTCTAAATTCACATGTTGCTTCTGTTTAATGTTCCCAGGGCATTTCTCCTGATGAATTAAAAGACGAGCTACCCGAGAGACAGCCTCGATATCCTTTTTGTTCTGTTGCCAACGCTTAGTTTTTCTTGGAAGAAAAATCATTTTATGATCTACTTTCAGCTGCTAGCAGTCAGTCCCTACTACTGCAGCCTCTGCTGACTTGTCCTTGTACCATCCCTGGTACGGGCGTCGGGTTTCCGGAGAGATTTAATAGCAGACTGGTGCGAGGGAGGTGTCCCCATCCCCTGCTCTTGGATATGACGGTGAAGCATCAGTCACATATTTATTTAGCTATTTGCCGTTAGTCAATAGATTAAAAACAACGGTTAACTATACAATAAAAAGTATATAAAAGCAGAATACAATTTCAGATCGCATATCCATTAGAGAGCCTTCCTTTTGCGCCAAGCTAACTGAAAATATATAGCTACTACTTACTGCAGTGTTGAATCTTTTGTTTTCAATAAAAAAGATAACTTTAGCTTTGGCACAGAAAAGGTCTCCCCCCTCCAAAAGCAATATCTATCCAAGTTGCTCTTAGGTCATCCTATAAAGGACAAAAAAATAATACTTCGATAAGATCCTCAACACAACACCAAGAGACCATGGACCTATTCTTCAGGAGCAAACCGTTCCAGCAGATCTACCTAAAGTAATCACTGACTGCAGTTAGATTCCAATCATTTGAATCAAAGTCCTTCTTTGCTGAAAATCCTGGATATGGATCAAATAATATTCTAGCGCCCAATACCTCTTTTATCAAGGGATAAAAAGGGTCACTCACTGCAAAGAATTTTCTTGCAATATTTTCTTGCGATTTCAAAGTCCTGCAATATTTGCTTCAATATAAAACTAAGGTGCGGAGGGGTGAAGAGTTGAGCAGAAAAGAGGGGCAGGGCCTACATTCAGTAATGGAGATGAAAGTGCCTTCCACCATGTGTACGGTTTCCCGCTCTCCTGATTGCTCTGCTCTCTCTAGCACGTATTTGGAAGCCTCACGCATTCTTGACTCCGGAGTTTAATCCAGTAGAGGAAAGCCTTCAGGTTTGCCTGACTCCTTATTGGAAGTAACCCAATCTCCAAGCGAAGCATAGAAATCGGGGTGGCTTTGGAGGTCCCTAGGATTCCTCTCATTAAATTATTTAGGACTACTACGGTGAAGTATTGTGTGCCGTGGAGCATTGTCACAAATTGAGGGTGCAAACCTCGGCTGCTGAAGTCAATGGCAAAACTCCCATTGACTTTAATGACGGAGCATTTGGGTGAAAACAGACATGACGCTAACCACCCTTTAACCACCCCTGGTGGTCATTTATGCATGTTGCAGGGCTGCATAGGGCACCAATGCAGCCCTGCAACATGCATAAATAACCACCGAGGGTGGTTAAAGGGTGGTTAGCATCATGTCTGTTTTCACCCTTTGTCTTGTAAGTGTATGGTTCAGTAGTGTCCCCATTGAAGTCAATGAGAGCTGAGCCGTTGACTTCAGTGGGTAAGGATTGCCCCCTAAAATTAACCATGCATGCCAAGCTGCCACTAAATAAATTTCATAGATGATGATTATCTAATATATCACCAGTAATTATTATTATTAGCAAGCAATGTACAAAGTATTCCTTTACAAAGTAATGGAATAGAGACGGTCCCTGCCCTAGGGCTTGCCATCTGAGAGACGGGGCGTGGGGGAGAGACAGAGAGTGTAACATTCACAAAGACACGAGGTCCCAGGTGCACGTGCCTGGCTTGGTTAATGTACCTGGTGCTTTTACAGTAATCTGTTATAAATAAGTCTCTGCCCCAGCGGACTTAGAATCTAAGAGACACTGTGTGAAATCGGCTGTGCGGTTGGCGAGACTGCTCCCCGATCCCCTTTGGAGTGGGAAATCATGGGTGACACGGCCTAGTTCAGGTCAGAGCAATGAACGGATGTGCCTGCACCTGGGGAGCCGTCCTGCCACCCGCACGGCCCCGGTAGGGTCGGGAGAACAATAAACATGCAGGCAGCTGGCCCTGCTCCCAGCACGCCCCCCCCCCCCCCATGATGGGCAGCCATGGTAGCCAGTGAGGAACTGCCATGGTGCCCTCTTGCCCAGGGCACACAGCAACAGCCGTGCTAGCCTTCTGTAGCCCACCTTGGCCTGCATGGGCAGCCCTTAGCCCGGGCTGTAGCCTCGGAGATTTGCTGAGGTCACAGCTCCAGCTAGCTGCCACCGCTCACTGGCGCAACAGGTCAAGATCTGGCTGGGCTAGTGGGTCCTGGGCCAAAATCATGTTTGTTTTTAACACGATGATGCCTTACCTGTGCGTGAGCATATTTACTTGCTCGCTCCCAAAACTTGATAGTGTGCTTGGGGCTCTCTGCTTTAATTAGCCAGATCCTCCTCTGCATGTTGTTAATCATTTGTATAGCACTCCCAGTATTCAGAGCACTTTATAATCCTTCTCTAGTTCACCCTTGCAACAGCCCCACAAGGCAGGTCATTATTATTCCCATTTTATATGTGAGAAACTGAGGCTGAGAGTGTGTGACTTGCCCAAGGCCCCTGGCTAAGACAGGATTTGAACCTTGGTCTGCCAGGTCCAAGTCCAGCAACTTGTCCCGGCTGGCTACATATCCTCTGTAACCGTGTTGCTGATCTGCCTGAAACTAAACAAAAATCGGGCAAACAACTTCTTTCTTCTAAGTGCATTTTTAAATTACTTTAGTGAAGTGTGCCGAATGCCCCCATTTAAATTGGACAGCTAGAGGCGTGCTAAATCTTTGTCTTTGCTTGGTGTGGGGGGCGCCGTTCAGTATGTGTTAGTACAACCAAAGGATTTAAACTGCTAAACTGGAGGTAAGTCCGGGTTTGTTTTTTAATATAGTTATTCTTTCTACACAAAATTAAACAAGAGAGGGAAAAAAAGAAATACAAAGTAAATTCGAACATGCATTATAACATTTAAAAAGTAAAAAAAAAAAACACCACATAATTAAAGACACCTTATAATTCCCCAAAAGAGAGAGAAAATAAAGAAGGTGAACGACCTTCCTCCTTAGATGAGGGAGGTGCGGCGGCTGGGCTCATACACTCCCCCTTTGATCCTCTTATGTAAATCTTAGCCAGATATTGGACTTGAATACCACTCCGCAATAAGAAGGAAAAAGACCGTCTGACTGTTTGTTAGGGAGACGTGCGGCCGCTCGGCTGACGCACTCTCCCAGTATCCGCAAAAGAGAATAAATACTAAACATTGTCCATAGAGGAAATAATACCCTTCTCCCATAAAACCGTTAATCCATATTTGAAATGGCATAGTCAAACAAAAATGATTTCACATCTTCAACCGTGTTACCCTGGATAACCTTAAGAGAGGAAAACCATCTATCAGAAAAACTGACTCCCAACTTCTTCCGTTGTATAAATATACCATGTACAGTGTATCCATTGACATAGCAAGAGTTCTTTTGTTGTTTTTCAATTAACATGCAATAACGTATAACGCAGGAAGAATCAATCTCTCACAAATTATCTGTTGATCTTTCTTCAGTTTATCTTTCGGTATCAAACCCAATAAAGCTATTTCTGGTCGAAAAGGAACAATAGTACCAGTAGCCTTCTGAATATGTTCCGAAATATTCCACCAGAACATTTTTACAGAGCCACCAACACTGTAGGTAGGTACCCTCGTAACCAAGCCAAGTACGTGCACTTGAGACCTCGCATCTTCATGAATGTTAGACCCCTTGTCTCTCCCTCTGTTCCCCTTCCTAAGTCTCTCCNTTTTTTTTTTTAGCCCACTACCTCTTGTCCTGCCTTCAGTCATTACAGAGAACAATTGGTCCCCAGTACCATCCTGCAGTGCTTATAGCACCCTTCTAAATATTTGAAAACTGGAACATCTGAGGCTCTTTCTGCTAGTGCCCGTAGTATAAAAATGTAGCTTTCTAGTGCTCTGCAATGGTGCTTGCTGGTGAGGAGCAGAGAGTGATGCTGTCTTGGTTAATTGGAGCACTCCTGGGAGGATGTCAGTGGTGCAGTATCCATAATGAGTAGAGAGAAAAGAAAGTTTTTTACATCTCCTAATGTAACACTATCAGGACAAGATTAATAGAAAAACCACAGAGGCTTTGTCTATCAGATGCTTCATTATAAAGGTACTCTGTAACACTAATGATAATTTGCTGATGATTTGGTGCTGTGGGGGTCAGTGGGGCAGAGCCTTCACTGTGTCTTCCCAAACCTTTTCATCACCAAAGCCAAGCATATAGTGTACCCACAAATGTAGGCACCACACCGGATATCTGCATTCACTGTTTGCTGTTCAGTTCTTGAATAGTGGTGGAACATGTGATAATCTCAGATTGTAAGCCCTAGGGGCAGGGACCGTGTCTATTTTATTACTTTGTAAAGTGCCAGCTACACTGCTAGCGCTATATAAATGTTTGTTAATAATAATAATAATAATAATAATACCCTGTTCCCACAGTTTTGCCAACACAAATTCTTCCCTTCCTTGTTGGTACCTTTAAAATGTTAAGGCGTAAGGTAATACTAATTCTCTAACCTCCATAACCTTCGAGCAGCCCTTCATATGTGACCAAATTTCAGATATCTGATCAGCTGTTAATTCTTTACCTATATCCTGGTCCCATTTCTTAATACGCGAGACAAGATTATTAAATTCCCAATTAATCAGTTCTCTGTAAATATTTGCCATAAGGCCTTTACTCTCAAGCTCCGTAAATAGCAATTTCTCTATTGGCACTCCAGAACGCTTATATGAATTGATCTGCTCGCCCTGAGCAAAACAACTTTTCATTTGGTTATAATGTAGAACAGCCATCCCTTTCTGTAATAGTTGTTCCATATTATTGTAGTCAATAAATTGACCTGACTTAACAAAGCAGAACAGCTATTTAATTCCTTTTGTCGATAATTCAGAGTGGGCAAGCTTATTTCTTTTCAATTCAACACAATCAACCGAAGTATAAAGAGATGCTATTTTTTTCAAATTTTAGCATTTTCAAAGTCTGTTCCCAATAAGTCAGTTCCTGACAAATAAAGGGATGATCGTGCCACTTATTCTTTTCGATCTTGCTCTCATCCAGCAATATAGCTTTGAAACTGCCACATTGAATTGCTTGTTTCTCTAATTCTACCCATTGAGATGTTCTAGGGGATTGATACCAAATTTTTATAGTTTGCATCGAGGCAACTTGATGGTACCAACACATGCAGGGGCCCCTACTCCTCCCCTCTCCATGTGTCTCCGCAATGTCTGGTTTTGGTTTTTTCCTTCCCTCATACTGTTTCTGAAAAAGGGTGTCTCGCTGACCAAAAAAGGAATTTGGCATCTGGATAGGAAGAGCCATGAATTTATAAAATAAATTTAGATAATACTTTCTTAAGAAGATTGATTTTTTTCCCCCCCATCCACGAAACGGCCCATTGCTGCCATGCCAAAACTTCCTGTCTAATTTGATTAGGGAGGTCCCCAAAATTAAATTGAAAAAGGTTTTCCCCCAGATCTCTTGGGATCATAACCCTCAAATATTTTATAGCTGATTTTGCCCACTCAAAAGGCATTTGTGCTTTTATTTTTATTTTCAGTTCTTCCTCTTCAGTAAGGATTAAAGCACTTGATTTCTTTTATTACCAGAAATATAACTGAATTGATCAATTAGAGTTAATAGAGAAAGGATTGATCTAATAGGATCTGACAAATAAATAGTCTCATCCACAAAAAGTGACATTTTGTATTTTAATTTTCCTTCCTCGATAAGTCAGAGGTTGACAAAGTATTTTAAAACAATGACTCTCTGGTCTGTGAAAGAGAGAGCAGCAGCCAGTATGTTTTGGAAAGATTTCTTCTTCCAAGTGTCTGTCTAGCTTCTGCTAGACCAGGCTTTGAACATTGTAGAGAAGTGTCTGGGAGACCCAAGTTGGTCCAATAAAAGAGATCATTCCAACCACGGTTGTTGGCGGAAATAAGCAAGCGTTCCACCAACAACAGTTGGTCCAATAAAAAGTATTATTTGAACCACTTTCTCTCTGTCGTTTGGGACCCACACGGTGACCACACTCGATCTGAAGTGTCTTGGAAAGAGAGTGTGTAGTGAAAGGTTTGCTATTGCAAAGACTAGCTTATCGTGCATATGAAATAATTACTCAAATGTCCTCTTTAATGGGGTGCTTGCACACATTATGTGGGAGGGAGTGGGGGGAAACACCCATGAGGGCAATCCCGGCTCTGTTCTCACAGAAATTAGCACATGTAGGAATGTGCTGTTCCATTTTTTTTCTCCTGTAAAAACACTCCTGATTGTAAGAGCTAAGATCCGGTCATGCGGGAGAAAAGCAGACTAGCACGTGCGTGAACTCTTGTGAGAATCGAGCCGGGATTGCCCTCATGGAATTCTCCCCCCGCGTGCAAGCGCCCCAAGTCCGGGACCGTTGGGAGGCAGGAAGGGAGACGTCGGAAGGGGAAAGCTTCAGGGTTGCATATGCTGGAGTTTCCAGCATAGGCATTGGGATCCCAGGTAGGATCTACAGGTGGGCTCACGATCTCCATGGATACTTCTTATACTTTATTGTCTAGGTCTAGGTTCCCCGTTGCCAAACTAGAGGTCACCCAGACCTGGGGTCCAAAGCGAACAGATGACAATAAATGGGAGTGCTTCTCTGTGACTACAGAAAGTGAAATGCTTGTAAGCGGCAACTGACCTTGGCAAAGAGCCTCGTTTTAAGACCTCCCGCCCCCCCGTCCCCAATGACTTCTGTCTAGTTTTCTTAACCTTGGGAAAACATTCGTAGTGTACAGTTACAAGTACCAGCACGACGATGGAAGAGTGTCTTATCCGCTGTGCTTTATCTTCTCCAGCCCAGTGGGTGAGTGAGTGCGTGCTTAACTGACAGCTGCTCTAAATGTGGGGGAAATCTGGAATGGAATTGTTGAATACCCAAGCTTTCGCCCTTAGGGTTGGATTGGGTGGGGAGTCGCAGCCTCTTTGCATGAGGGAATCCTGGACGTAAGGAACTGTCCTACTGGGTCTGAGCAATGGCCTGTCTATCCCAGCATTCTGTCTCTGACAGCGGGCAACTTTGGGTTGCTTTAGAGAAGGGCATAATAGGTTACCTTGGAATTTATCCACTTCCTGCTATTTGCTCCCGATCCTAACGGGTAGCTGTTTATGGATCAATCCTCTTAAGAATTTATCCAGTCCTTTTTAAAATCCCAGTTATGCTACTGGCCTTTACAACACCCCCACCCCGGCAACAAATTTCAGGGGTTAATTGAACATGGAGTCGAACAAATACTTCCTCCTGTTTTGTCTTAAATCTGCTGCCAGTGAAGTTCCCAGGATATCCCCTGGTTCTAGCGGCAGTAACCGCTCCCTAGAGGGGATGGAAGGGGATCTCGGGCAGGAAGAGAACCTGCTGCAGGACGGCATTAGAGCATCGACTATTTACAGAAGCCGCAAATGCCCATGGTGGGTAAAATAAAAAAGTGACGGTGGCCTGGGACCCACTGGCACATGTTCCCACGTCGC
>QEPC01009645.1:764249-789832 GCA_003113815.1 Sphenodon punctatus | reverse complement strand
AATATCTGAAGGGACTGAACTCTGCAGCAAAGGCCCAACTGCCTGCTGACTTAAGGGGCGATGGCAGGATCCCCAAACAGCGGGTGTATCCAAGTGCAGATAGCCATCGGGGCGAGGCTCCTGGAGCAGGTTACGAATATGGACTCAGCAGGGACGTATCCCTGTCAGTCCTAGATTGTAAGCCCCTCAGGGCAGGGACTTGTCTAATCCTGGGTGTCCAATGCCAGACACGTTACTTGCACTAGAGATAAAATAATAGGACAATAATATAGGCTATTTTTAAAACAACCACGTTACACCATTCTGAAATCGTTCTTCCCTGACTTGACAGAACGATGTCATCGTCGTAATCATTCCAGTTTCTGTGGCGAGACGACCACTGCTATGATGTTATGTTAGGATATTCCGTTCCTGGGTTGTCTAAACTGCTCCGTCAAGCTGGTCCGGCGTTTAAAGTGAGCGGAACGTTCTACCTGTAGAATGTTCCACCTGTGGGAGGGGATGGTTGTTGTTATAAATAAATAAAGTTGCACATTTGTATAAAACCTTGAAAAAGATGTTGTATAAAAAAAAATTCAAAAACCGAGTAGCAAACCAGAAGTGTCAACGTTTTTAACGTTCCAGCTGTATAAACAAAACCCAGTAGCATGTCCTACTGTATCATCTAAAACTAGCCGTCGTCTCTACCAAGTTGCCTGGTGCTGACATTAAGCTTTCTGCCCTCTCGTTTCCAAAATCGCCTTTTGGAGCCTTTTTTTAAACAATTGATTTTAGTTACCTTTTCAGCCTTCTGGGACGGAGGCTGAGTTCAGTGATAGGTGTTACATACCACAGTGAGGGTGACATGTCAGCACTTTGGACCCAAGCCCTAGAGAACACTTAGTTTGGTTGCTATGACCTGTTTTGTTTTGGGGCTTTATTCTCCTCTCTGCCTGAAGCATGTTCTTTGCAGTGACTGGCCATCCCTCTCTTGACAGGAGAGACTGAGGCCACTTTCACACCTGCTTTGGATTTCCTGTTCTGTATCTCTGCCCCCCGACATTGGAGGGGGGGGAGAGCTTTCAGACCGGCGGCACCCCGTGCATATCCTAGCCGCGCATTTCCTCCCACAGCCAGAATCTGTGCGAGCGGGGGGAGGAGAGGTCTGAAAGTGGCCTGACTCCCGCACTCTACTTAATTGACCCATTCCATTTCCCTGCCAGAACATTGATTGTTTTTGTTTTTTCTTCTAAAAATCAATTGTTCTGTAGAAAGCAGCAAATAACAGACTAATGCAGAGAGAGCAGAAAGCAAAAAAGAGGTAGGGAGAGGAGGAAATAATCTAATTTGGGGATTACCAAGAAAAAGGCAGAAGGGATGAGGAAAGGCATAAACAGGCAACTCATTCTGGCAGACGGGAACGAGTGTGTCTCTTTAAATCCCCTTGCCTGACTGTTATAGCATCAAACCGAGCACACTTGCAACTGCTAGCGCAAAAGCGTGTCTAGCTGTGCCCGGCCGTAAACTCGGACGGCTTAGAATTTTTTCGTTACTTTTTAAGTTTTATTTTTCAGACTCATTTCTTTCGGTCCTTGGGTCTTGTACTGATTTCTCGAAGTGGCCCCTGGGAGGGAAAAGCTTCTCCGCCCCTTCTTAAATGCCCCACTGGGTCAGAGCAATGGGCCATCCAGCCCAGCCTCCTGTCTCGGGGACTGTTCATGAGGAACTGCTATCAGGATTACAGCCTTACACGTCATTCGGCTGTTTTTTGCCAAGCAGGTTCCCCTGCGACCCCCCAAAATCCTTTTCTTCTTTGGATGTGTTTTTGGGCGAAGCAGCAAACCACAGTGACTAGCATGGGATTTCCACGCGTGGCAGCTTTGATCCTTTCCGAGATGTGCCCATCGGGGCATAGAATAATCCGTTCCTGTTATTCACGCCCAGCCCCCAACAGAGAGAAGTCTATTTGTTGAGTTACGCGTGTGGCTTTCACAATATCCTCTGGCAGGTTAGCGGTACCCTCCCACAGGTTAATTGTATGTTGTATGTTAATAAAGTCCTCAGGCTTAACTGTCTGTAGTGCAGAGGCAGGGAACCTTTTCCCCCCTGGGGGCCACTTTAAAAATTAGTACAAGCTCAAAGGGCTGCATAGAAGATGGGAGAAGGGAAGGGCTCAAGGAAAGGAGAGCTCAGATCATGGATTTGTGCTGTGGATCTGTCTCCGGTCCTTGTGTACCGGCCCTCATCTCTGCTCCTGTATCCTGAGCTCAGTTTTTTAGTGGTTGGAGACAGATACTGGATTCAGGGGTCAGACTACATAAAAACTTGCCTTGGGACCCCTGGGCCTGAGGTTCCCCACCTCTGCTGTCGTGTAATGGAGTAGCTCTCTCTTTGAGCCCACCTCAGGACAGAATTTCCTCTCTGGCAGGTGTTCAGTTATGCAGGAGGGAGATGAAAGTTTTGTGCAACTCTAGAGAGTTCTGAAATGTTGTAAATTCTAAGTATTGAGGAACTGTCCTTTAGCACTGAATTAGATCAGCAGGGAGCACTCTCCGAGCAATAGCTGTATCCTGAGCCGAACCAAACATCCGAGCTTTTCAGAGTTAATTCAGTCCTGGACGCCGTGTGCGCTGTTTATTCATTGGCAAATGAAAGATGCCTTCAAATTCTCCCGGAACGATCATTCAGGCTCTGATCTCTCAGCCCTTGTCTGAAAGGGAATCTGTACAACACCTTTTAAGAGACGGACATGGGAACTATAATCATTGGACACCCGAAAACAATCAATTTGGGCTTCATAAACCACTTCAAATTGTTACACAATCAGTTGTTGGTTGTTGTGTGTCTACCTCCCCTGCTCTGTTCCCCCGCTTGATTTATTTTGTTCCTTATTTCATTCTTGGTTTCTCCTCCGTGTTTTAAATTTTATTTTTCTGTCTGTCCTAGCAGTTACCTCCAGTCTCAGCACCTACTGCCATGTTCACTACTTTATTTGAAATGCTGACTATCCAGACTAGCGACTAATGTTGGGAATTTATCATTGGTCACAGATTGTACTCCCATTTACATTGGTTTGCTTGCATCTCAGAACCCCACCCCAATAAGTAGTCTGTATAGTTTTGCAGTTTCGCAGCCCAGTTCTGACTTGCTGCCAGCTTGAGGAAGGACTCGCTCGGACCCAAAAGCTTTGCTTACTCTCGCCAACAGAGGTTGGTCCAATAAAAGATCATCTGGGCTACACTCTCTCCATCTAGTCAAATGCTCTAGCAGATGACTAGCATTATCAAGTTCTAATTGAATAAGAGGAAGCTATGGTATTTCAGAACTATTTAAGGTATCATTTGCATATCTTCAGGTCCTTATCACAAGTTGGGTCTTGCCTAGAGCTGAAATGGGGTATATCCGTCAAATTTCCAGTATCCAAATCAATCCGACAACATCGTGTACCAATCGGTACCAGACTGTGAGCCAATTCAGGTACCTGACAGCCTGACACGTCCCCTTACAGTCGTGGAATGTTGATTTCCGGGACCACTTCTTTGAGGGTTTTTTGTTGATATACCGACTCCTGACATGAATTTATCGGTTTTCTGTCAACTTTAATCCCAGAAAACTACTTCAGGTTCCAATTTTTAAAACTTTGTTTGTGATTTAACGTCTTAAGACACTTTTATTTATTGGTTTTCCATCCTGGGAAAGCAACTTTCTGGTCCCAGAAACCTACTTCCGATTTTTTATATATATATATATATATAAAAAAAAAAAAATTATTATTATTATTAGCATTTATATAGTGCCAGTGATGTGTTTATATATATATTACATCACTGGCACTATATAAATGCTAATAATAATTATATATATATATATATAAATATAAAATCAGAAGTAGTTTTTTATATATAAATATATATATAATATTAGCATTTCTATAGTGCTAGTGATGTACCTGGTGCTTTACAAAAAATAAGATATACATATTTATTTTATTTTTCTTTTCTTCATGCTGTTTGTTGTTGTTGTTGTCTGACGTGATATACCGATTGGGAATCAGTAAATCGATGCTGGAGGTACCTGGTTTTGGGGGGTATTTGGATCAGTACCCGGGTAACCCATCGGCACTAAATGAAGGTAGCAAAGCTGGGCTGGGGAGTCCGAGGAAAGGCATTGGGAGATCTGTCTCATTCTTTTTTGACAAAGGCTTCTTCACTCTTTAAATCTCTGACTCCGTAGCGGTGCAGTTGGGAGGGAAGGCTCCTGAGGAAACGGCTCTTGCATCGCAGCTGAAGCTGTCAAATGGTTTCCCATGCGTTTTCCCCTCCATATTCCTTTCCGATTACAGCATGAGCCGAACTAGGACTATGGGCTGGGTAGGTCGTGGCTGAGAGAGCACATCTTGTTTGGGTCTCTGCTTTTTCAGGACCTGGGTAGCTGGAGATTATTCGAAGGAGAGAAAAAAGGATGAGGGAGGGTATGGAATATAGGACACTTGAGGAAAGGTTGAAGGGGCTGGGTATGTTTAGCCTAGAGAAAAGAAGACTAAGCTGGGGAAGAAACAAGAGCCATTTCCAAATGTTAATACTTTCTATAGCACTCTTGGTGTTCAGAGTGCCTTACAATCCTTATCTAGTTCTCCCTCACAACCACCCTGTGAGACAGAACAGTATTATTATTCCCATTTTACAGATGGGGGAACTGAGGCTGAGAGAGTGACTTGTCCCAAAGTCGCCCGGCAAGTTCATGGCTAAGATGGGATTTGATTCTGGTTTTCCCAGGTCCAAGTCAAACCCCTTGTTCGGTGGCAGCCTTTTGTAGCCCAGGGAATAAGTGTCCCCAGCTGCCATCGCAGGGAGCTCAAGAGGAAATAGTTTTGAGTTGGAGAAAAGATGATTTTGGTTGAATTTTAGGAATGCTTCTGAGCTCTGTGAGCAGCCGGGCAGTGGAACAAGTGGCTGAGGACGGGTCTTTGAGAGGAGTCTGGACAAATGTTGGTGTGTGGCTCATGTCTTCTTTAATCCTGCCTCGGTGCAGGGGCTTGGCATCGATGGGTCATGAGGTCCCTTCTAGCCCTGCCATTCTATGGACGGGGATTATTATTATTATTATTATTAACAAACATTTATATAGCGCCAGCAGTGTACCTGGCACTTTACAAAGTAATAAAATAGACCCGGTCCCTGCCCCTAGAGCTTACAATCTGAGAGACAGGAGCTGGGGGAGAGACTTAGGAAGGGGAACAGAGGGAGAGACAAGGGGTCTAACATTCATGAAGATGCGAGGTCTCAAGTGCACGTACTTGGCTTGGTTACGATGAGAATGACAGCAGGCAGGTCCATGTTGCAAGGATAAGGGTAAACCGATCGTAGGTATAGGAATAGTGGCTCAGCAGGATAAAGAGTCAGACAGAGCAGAGCGAAAGAGGTGAGTTTTAAGGAGAGATTTGAAGGTATGAAGGGAGGGGGCAAGGCGGATGTGGACAGGGAGGGAGTTCCAGGCATGGGGGGCAGCAAGTGAGAAGGGACGAAGGCGCTTAGGGGAGCAGGGAAGGCGTGGAAGGGTGAGAGAAGGGACAGAGGAGGAGCGAAGTGCACGGGCTGGAGTATGGAGGGCGATAAGTGCAGAGAGGTAGGGGGGAGCAAGGTTGTGAAGAGCTTTATAGGTGAAGACTAGGAGCTTGTGCAGGATTCGTTCAGGAAGGGGAAGCCAGTGAAGCGAAGAGAGGAGGGGCTGCACATGGTCGAAGCGACTGGCGAGGTAGATGACCCTGGCAGCAGAGTTTTGGACAGAGATGAGGGGAGAAAGGTGAGACCGGGGAAGGCCAGTGAGAAGGAGGTTACAGTAATCGAGGCGAGAGATGACCAGAGCATGAACAAGAGTTTTGGCAGACGAGACAGAGAGAAAAGGGCGAATCTTAGCAATGTTATGGAGGGAGAAGCGACAGGATTTAGCAACAGAGTCAATGTAGGGTTTAAAAGAAAGGGCTGAGTCAAAGATGAAGCCTAGGCTACGGGCTTGGGGGACAGGCAGGATGGTGACTCCATCAATAGTTATTGACAGTGAGGAAGGAGAGGAAGGATGAGGGGGGAAGATAAGGAGTTCAGTTTTAGCCATGTTGAGTTTGAGTTGACGTTGAGACATCCAGGTAGAGATGTCAGAGAGACAGTTGATGAGACGAGCTTGAACAGAGGGAGAGAGAGAGGGAGTAGAGAGATAGAGTTGAGTGTCATCAGCATAGAGGTGGTATTGGAAGCCATGGGAGGCAATGAGTTTGCCTAAGGATGAGGTATAGATCGAGAAGAGGAGAGGGCCAAGAACAGAGCCTTGAGGAACACCAACTGAGAGGGGGAAGGAGGAGGAGGTGGAGTTGGAGAGAGACACATTAAAGGAGCGGTCAGAGAGGTAGGAGGAGAACCAGTTATGGACAGAGCCACAAAAGCCAAGGGAGTGAAGGGAATCCAGCAAGAGTGAGTGGTCAACAGTATCGAAGGCAGCAGAGAGATCAAGGAGGACAAGAATGGAATAGAGACGTTTAGATTTAGCCACCAGAAGATCGTTGGTGATCTTAGCGAGAGCAGTTTCAGTAGAATGAAGGGGATTGAAATGGGATGCTATCCAACTGTCTCAGAGCTCTCGTTCCCAGCCTGGAAGTGCATCTCATCGGTGGCGGCGTTAACACCCTGCTTCCTCCCGATACTAAATGTAACTGGAGGATGAGAAACGTCTGGGCCTGGGACTGTTTCAGCTTGGCCTCTTTCCGGTTGCTGGGACTGGCCTCTGGATGCTGTCTCTACCCACACACCCTGCAAGAGTGAGAGCTCAGGGAAAGGAGGCGGAGATGAGGACAGGGGACGGATCCAGGACTTAGACCCGCCCCCATCCCAAGCTTGCCCCTGAAACCCCTTCACCCCAGACTCCTATCTGGCCCATGGTGCTTGTAGTCGTTTTTAAAGTGACCTCTGGGAGGGAAAAGGCTCCCCAAAGGTGACGTACTTAGATGATGATGATTTTTTATTGTTCAAAGTGCTTTACAGTCTTTATTTGGTTCATCCTCCCAACAATCCTGAAAGGTAGATCATTGTTTATTCCCATTTTACAGATAAGGAACTGAGGCTGAGAGACAATGACTTGCCCAAGGCCACCCAGTGAGTTCACAGTGAGACCGAATAAGACGGAACCTTGGTCTCCCAGGGCCAAGTCCAACACCTTCTCCGCTAGGGCTACACCGGCAGAGTAACCCACCATCCTATCTTTTGTTCTTTGTAGGTATTTGAAATAAGAAACACAGAAGACCTAACTGAAGAGTGGCTGCGGGAGAAACTGGGCTTCTTCCACTAAAAGAGAACCTCTCTCTGAAGTATTTATGTTCCATCCTGGCATTACTGGAACCAGACAGAATACCTAGCCTAAAAATTCACTATATTTACAGTTGTTTCCTGCAGTGCGTCTCTGTCTCTCTGTGTGCAAATCTCCTACAAAAAGCAGGGGGATATTCTCTCCTTGATGTACTGGAGCTTTGCACAGTGTTTCCTTGTCCGTAACCGTTAAAAGGGAATACTTCTCTGCAGGGACTCTTTTGCACTCTTGTGACTAACATTTCTATGCCTGCCGTTCAGAATTGGTAACTATCTCCAGTCCTCGTTTGGAAGCTGACACTAACTCTCTTCTGAGCCGCAAATGCATCTCTTTGACAGCTCCCGTATACCGTGGACAATAGCGTATCGCCACTGTCTAAACCTTTCGACCGAAGGGGTCTGAATTGCGTCTAGGGGAAATCCTACCCTCTTGAGCTTTTCAGGACTGACCCTTTTTTGTAATTCCAATGATTTATCTCAGTTTGATTGTAAACTATAACCCCGTTTTGGGTCAGAATTATGACTGGCTGGTTCTCCTAGAAAGTAGCATTTTCATAGTCTGATAGATATTAGCATATATATTTATTTTTTAAACCACTTTAAGGGCTCCGTAACAGAACTGGTTACATCCATTCCAGACATTTTGCATGTAGAGCTAACACTGTGAATTGCCTCTTCGTTCCTATTTCCCTGTCTGTCTGAACACCTGTTAGCACGTGTGCCTTTTAATTTGTTAGCTTTACATTGACTGTCAAACTCTTACACTGCCGTTTTACTCCAGGTTTGGTACCAACTAACTTTGTAAAGGATCCATGTTTTTTCTAGTACCTGATGGTGCAACCGACACTTGTAATACAGCCAACCTCAGATTTCTAAAATTCCAGCCATCTGCTCGCGTTAGGAAAGACCTAACTGCATAGAGCTTCTTGAAGATTTTTTTTAACTATTATTTTTAAGAAGAGCACATTTTTGTCTTGTGCTTGAGTACTATTGGTCATATAAACAATGTCTCTTTCTTCTTTTATAACTAAAGACAATCTTGCAACTTTCTTAATTACTTGTCAGTCAAAATTACATTCCAGCCTGCCCGTCGGCATAACTAACTTGAAATCTGTCTTAACTTGGTTTAAGATCCTCTCTTTGGGGAGTCAGAGCAAAAATTCCAATATGAAAACAGTGTAACTTTTTATAATCTAGTTGACAAAAGAACCTTTTTAAGAGGTCTCATTTTATATAACGTTAGTTTATCCGGTAGTATAAGGCTAGCCTGTTCATCCTATGCAGTGGCAAAGGTACCTATTTAACAATGTGTTTTGCTCACAACTTGAGTGTTGTTGCTGTTGTCTATTTCTCTTTCTCATGCTATAGAATAACCATCTTTTAATAAGCAGCTTCCAATCACAAAACAGCCATAGCTTGAAGTCAACATCTGTGTGGGGGGGTTCAATGACTGTCGTTAGACTGACAGGGTCACGTGCTTTGCTGGCAGAATGAGTAAGCTTCCTTGCAAGTGTTTTGTGTGCAAGAGTATTAATGTACTTGAGACCCACACGGACCATGCAGTGATGGCAAATCTCATTCCACTTGATCTCCCCTGATGGAGAGCTCCTCTCCTGCAAATGGTTTGCTCAGATTTAGGGACTTTAGCGTGAACAGTCTGGGATCTAATCATGGAGCTGATAGTCTTTTCACCGCAGGTCAAGGGATACTTGTCAGATGAAGGAAACAAGACAGATTTTTTGGTGTGAGGTTTAGCGTATGAAGGGCATTATTTTCCCTCATTGTCCTATGCAGAAAACCTATTGATGTTAAAATGTTACAGTGGCTTTTCCATGTGCTACAGATCAATCAAAACCACTTCTTTAGTGACGCTCATATCCAATAACGTTTTGATCTTACAGTTGGCATTGCTTTCTAAAGCGGTTTAAAAATTGCTGTTGACTGTCTTGCTTAGCCCTAAGCACAAGACTTGTGCTGTTTAAAACACAGTAGGGTGGCATTAAATGGAGACACATGCTGTTGACATGCAGTCCAGCTTCAGCCACTTGGATGTGGCTTAAGGCAGAGAGTGCTCATCAAGGGCTTTCAAGAGAGACCGGCTTGGGGGATAGGGAGGTTTGGTCACCCAAAAAATTGTTCTTGGGATGTAACTTGAACCCATGTGGCATTTCTTGCCCGGAATGTCTTGCTGGGGATATAGACTAAATCGGAGTATAACACTTTGGGGATGTGATCACTCCCTGGCACATAGTCCTCTCCTGCCCCATCGGTCTCTTTGTATCAGGGGTCTATTCAATTTATTCATCCCTTCAGCTTCCTGCCCCCGCTTTGACTGCATTTGCACCTCCTTAAGCTCGGCATGCTGCCCCCTCAAGACTCTCCACTCTCTGCTTCCTAGTTGTGGTGTGGACATAAATGGAGACAAGAGAATCCCCCAGAAAGTCTTGCTGGGTGAGTAACGCTCTTCCTGCGTACAGTATTGAGGGTGCTAGAGATGTGCTCCTGCTCTCCTCTCCACAATAGAGGGGAAGCAAATGCAGCTGCTTGGAGGTTAGGGGAGTTATTTTGAGGAAGAGCAGTTGTTGTAAAAGGAGCAGAGGACTTCTCTGCCTAGTAGGGCGTCATTCTACTTGTTGGCCAGTTTGAGGAGGTGAGGGTGTGCTGAGGTTTTTAGTAACGGTTCAAACCTGTATTGTTGAGTGCCCCCCCCTCCCCCCGGGCAGATTGTCAGAGGATTTAGGGTAAAAATAAGTGGGTGGCGACCAGGTCCTTCATTACTTCATCCCAGACCAGGAACACATGATCCCGCTCCAGTGCTACAACATGGTGTCCTGCCAAGCCGGGGAGGGAGGGCCCGGCCGAGAAGGAGGCTACACACACTGCCAATAGGGCCGCCTTACCAACTGGACATCCGCCGTACAGAACCGACTAGCCATTCCTTCACTGTAAGAAGCGGCACTATGTAAATCCCGCTTGTTTCCTTCCCTTCTGGGAAGGAGCTGAGCAGGGCAAGTGGCGCCCCCTTCCCGGCCAGCCACTCTGCACGCCAGCCAGGCTGTGGGCCTGAGGGGTGATAAGCCCCCGTTTGCGAGTTGCGAGTATCCATTGACACTTGCGCACAACTCTTGTCTATTGGGTGCCGTCGCACAACGCTCTTGCAGCTCACAAACGGGGCTCGCATCCCATTCATTAATGCCCTTAGCCCGTTTTTTCTAACTCGTGCTCCTCTTTGGTAAAACTAGGTCCACCAGCGGTAACCAAACTCTCTCTCTTCTTTGAGGGGGTTTGGCAGTTTATCTCATTGGGCTAAAGAATCGTAAGCTGCGAGACTGGGAAGCCTTGGATCTAGCATGACAAGCCTTTGTAACGAAGGTTTCTTAGTTGGCATTTTCCCGTATAAACTCCTATTTTCAGGAGTCCCTAGCACAGCCATAAAAATGTCCCCTGGCTGGAAATTGGCCCTAACCTGGGGAGTCGCTGTCTTCCTCCTTCCTTCCAAATTTGATTTGGCTATTTTAAAACTCGAGGGAGTGGGTGTGGCATTAATCAGAGGGAGCCCAGCTGTTTAAAGCATGAGGGTTTGCATGTCCTTCGTCCGTATTATGGGCTGGTGCTGTTAGCTATTTTCATAAGAGATGTTTAAATCCTGTTGTTTGATGGTTTTAAGAGTATTTTTTGTATTGTGTGCGCCTCCCTGGATAGACCCTGATGGCAATAGCGCTGGGATTTCACCCCTTTTCCCAACGTATAACGTAGCTGGGAGTGCACTGGACACTTCCACCGAAATCCCATCTTTATAGTGCTACAATGCCCCCCCCCTTCCCTCCTCCCCCATTCAGAAGCCACTGTTTCAAGGGTCTACGTCAAGCAAGGGGGGGTTCTGATTTTTGTTTCGCTCCTTGATTTCTCCCTGCTGCGTTCTGGCCAGACGCACATGTCTTGATAAATGCTGTTCCAACAAGTGTGTTGCCAAAGGGGGGCGGGGGGAGGAAGGGAGTGAAAGCCCCAATGGAAAGTCTTCTCTCCTTTACTTTTGCCAGACCTCTGGCAAACCAGACCTCACTACATGCTCCGTAGGTTGCCCCAGGGCAAGCTCCCAGCGCTTCGTCTGGTCAAAGGATGTTGTTGGTCCGGAGGCTTGTAACACGGACGATTTAATCTAACAATTCCACGTAATTGTTAATGTCAACAACTGGCACAATCTCCATCCACTAGCTATGCTCTGCTACTTCACACTGCATGTCTGTTTTAAACCAAAACTTTTGCTAAGCATGGTGCTTGTACTGGTTTAAATAAACTGTTCATAAACAAACCTTTCGGTCTCGTCGTCTTTATTGACGAGTTGTAACATGGGAGTGAGGTCTAAGCATGTTCATCGTAGAGGAGAGGAGGCCTTTTGTCCCTTCTGTGTCTGTAACTCTGTCCTGCAGGGGGGGGAGTGGTGCAGAGAGCTGAATCGGGGACCTCTGGGAAATACCTGCATTTTCGGGGATCCAAAAGAGTACCCGGCAAATACCGCTTACGTACTGGAAATTGAAAAATTGGTATAAAAGCTGTTTTGTGTATCTGGTTGGACACTATTTCGGGTAATGAAAAATACCCAGAATCTTTGAGTTGAATTGGGTGGGGGGGGAGGGGTTTGTTTTGTTTTGCAGGTTCTTGTTTCAGCTTCCATTGTGTCCTGCTGCCATCCTCTGTTTTGGTCGCAGCTCTGACACTAGATGCTTTCTGACGTGACGGCTCCCACTGCCGCCACGGACTGTTCTGTCACGAGGTTGGGGCCCTCTCTCCCTTTAGAGGCTGTCCCCCGTTTGCCCACCAGGCCAGCCGCAACCCAGTTGCCTGTGCCTGCGTGGGTTCCCACGTGATCAGAAAACCTTCACTGCAATCAGGGAGCTTTCGGAGGTCTGCACCTCCCAGAAACGCCTCCCCTTGATCTCCCAGCCCAGCTGTAACGCAGAGAACGTTCTCTGGCCACCCGTAGTTTGGAAGACTTCGCGGTGGGGTTCTCTTATATGAAAAAGGTTCTCACCTAGACAGAGTACCCCTCTAACGAACCCCCCCAAGACCGAATAAACACACCAGCACGCTAGGCTTGGTTATAAAACATATATTGAGTACATACAAGTACAAGGCTGTTGATCAGATAGTGCAAGTCAATAAATCAAACATAAAGTACACGCATTCTAAGCTACACTGAGATTCCCTGACTCCCCTTACCCTATGGTTCAGTTCAAGTTCATCAGCGTATCGCGCGGCTTTGATGTCCAAGCTGGGCCCAAGTCTTCTAAAGAATATGAAAGTTTTTAGTTCACGTTTGTAGCAGCTCTTCTGCTGAGCTGTTCTCTCCTTCAAGTCCAAGATGGAAGCGTTCTTAGAGTCTAGAGATCCTGTCTCCTCTTCTCCCCTTTGCAGGGGCTTCAGTGACTCCCTGTGTCCTGCTGCTATTGATATTCTAAAGTGGTTGTGGGTTCGACCTGGCCGGTACCTTAGCAACAAACTGCTCATTTGACTTAACAAAAGGTTTCTATTCCCCCCCCCCCCCCCTGCCAAACTGGTTTTAGCAAAAGGGGGCGGGGGGTAGGGCTTACAATCTCCTAATATGTATCTTTAGTTGTCCTTGTTGGTAATCATATGTACCTCAACTTCTGTGTCTCCTTACCTTGAAATGTCTGGGTTGCCCCTTTGTCCCCATGACGTGTTCTCCGGGCAGTGGCGGGAGCAGTCACTCTGGCCAGCATTAGCCCGGCTGCCAAACAGATGTTACGGTGGCTGGTCCGGCCCGGAGACACACAGACGTGTCTGCCCAGCCCCATGCTGCGTGGAGTGCCCCCCCCCCCCAGGGGGATGGGAAGGCAATGATGGTCGCCATGGCGCCTGGCCTCTGCTTCCACCCTGGACCGTGGTAAGTAAAATGGCCGTTTGAATGTGACCGCTTTACACCTGGTCAGACAGTCATTGCCTGGCTAGTGCTGGCACTTAGCCTGGGCTGCGAGTTGGGGATTTCCCCAACATCCCGCCCGGGGAACAGCCCAGGCTAACGTCTAGCGGCGGTTTCTGATGGGACAGTAGCCCACATTCCGTGCGGGTCAAAGCGTGGAAATGCAAGCTATTGTCGCATCTGAAAACACCCACTCTGGCATTTGTGGGGAAACACCCGCATTAGCTGGAAACACCCGCTTTCTCTTTCAGCAGCCCAATAGTTCTAGACCCTGCGTTAATCCATCCAATGTCAGAGTGGTACCCAGTGGAGCCAAGTATGCAGCCCACCCCTGGGAAATGCTCTTGTTCTGCGTCTTGCAGATGGTGGGAAGGCTTCTTTTTGCAACCGCGGAAACAGTTTTTATTGAGCAGTTTTGATCCTGAAATGCCGTTTTGTGAAAACTGCTCCAGGTCTGCAAACGACTCACGGGCTTCTCGTTAGCTTTTTAACTTGCTTGCGCACTCATCCCTCGGTTGAATCACTACACTTCAAATGCTATCCATGGTCAATCTCCCTTTTATTGCAGTTGCTAAACCCTCAATCCAGATCTTACTCAGTTTGCTGGCTCATTAACAGGAAGTGAAAGCGTTGGATGTTACTGTGGTTCCTGTCCTAGGCTGCTTCCCTCCTCCTTTTTAGCTTTTGTCCTGTTGTTATTCTTTCAGTGCTAGCCGTGCATCTGTTCAGTATCCTAGGAGTGGTATGAGATGACCTTTTTGTTTGGACAGACATTTGGCAGGTACGGATAGGGTTGGGTGCCTGTGGGAGTTAGGGAAAGGGTTATGGGGGGGTTAAGGGGATTTTAAGGATGCTTTTATTGGTTGTAAGCTGCCCTGAGCCTTAATGGGAAGGACAGCATATAAATTTGAATAAATAATTTAAAATAATGCCGCCGCTCCCATGCTGGCCACAAGCACCACTTTTAGGCCACTCTGAACTACTTTGAGGAACTAAGATGCACCAAAAGAACTGCTCCCCATGTGTAGCTTTCAGACAAGCCGTGGAATGATGGATAGAAACTGAGCTGACGCTGGCCTGCTGTGGCCCAGGACCTGCTAGCACCTGTGTTTAGGCACTGCCAGAGGTTGCCCTGGGACGGCCCCAGGGCAGGTAAGCGACTAGCCCGGTCTGCATCCTTGGGAAAACGCGGAGGTCAGAGCTGGGACGAAGGCCAGCCAGTGAGTTCATGGCTAAGATGAGATTTAAACCCGGGTCTCCCAGATGAAAGTTTAACCCCTTATCTACCACTAGGCCAGACTGGCTCCCAACATGGCTAACTGGAAAACTGGGCTCCAGCCCTCAATGGGAAGGGCAGCATATAAAATTGAATAAATAATGTATTTAAGGTCTGCTAAAATAAATAAACGGGGCTTCTGCCGGCACAGGGTGCTTTCAGGATCCGAGCCACGTTCTCAACCGTGACGCCGCCTCTGGCTGCGACCCAACCTGTCCCAGTCCCAAACCTGCTCAGGGGCGCCAGCTGGGAGACCAGTTCAGAGCCTGGCAGGGTAGGCGGCTGGATCGGAAATGGGCCAGGAAGGAGCTGGGCTCACACAGTCTGGGCCCAAGAGCTGCCCAGGCGGGCCAGAGTAGGCCGAACCGGGGGGGGGGGCGTGTCTGTGTTCATGCCAACCCAGCCCCACGTGGGGGGCTATGGCAGCCAGACATCACTGCCTGACCCTGGCTGCCTGTCACCGCCGCGGTGCAGGGGCGGAGCTGATCCACCGCGCATCGCTCCCAACTAGGTCACGGGGCCATGTATTCCATTCCCCAACCTGACCCGGCTGGGGATGCCCCCCATCCCTGCGATGGTAGCCACCGTGCCGGCTGTATGTAAATTCCCCAGATGTACACAAAGCCCCAGCCAAGGGACTTGTGCCCTCCCCTCTGCCTCCCACTTACTCTTGGCTCCAAGCACCTCCTAACTTAAGTGGCCAAGACAAGCCTTTTGATGGCCTTTCTCTATCCATCTGGAATGTGGTCATTGCTGAGCAATTCCAAAGATTTCTGGGTGTGTTGGACAGAATCCTATCCAACTTGGTGAAAAGTAAAACAAAAACAGAAATGACTCCTCCCCCCCCCCCCTGGCTAATCAGCTGGGAGTGAAGTAGTGGGGCATAGGTTGTGTGCTACTGAAGTCAGGAAGAGGGGCATGGAGAGAGCAGCCACCATCCTATGCCACACTGTTTCTGGGGAAGCCACACACACCAAAAAAAACCTGACCATGGATAAATGACGGAGGATATTGTGAAGGCCAATAGCAATAACTGGGTTCTGAAAATTACAATTTGATTGCAAGCTCTTTGGGGCGAAGACTGTGTCTTGGTTTGTACAGTGCCCAGAACTGCTGCGGGGTGGGGTTGGGGGGCGGCAGTTGGCAGGAAGGAGCCAGCCCTGAGAGCTCAAAGACCCTGGAAGCCGGATAGCAGGGGCTGAGCTGGGAGGGTGTTAGTTGAGGGAGAACCTGACTGGCAGACAGAGAATAGGCCAGACTCAAAGGGGAATGTAGGAATATAGGTGTATGGAAACGTATATGCTGGAACTAAGATTGACCCTGTAAATCAGGGGGTGGGGAACCTTTTCCCTCCCGGTGGGCCACTTGGGGAGCTTGCACACGCTCCGAGGGCCGCACAAAGTCGGGGTGGAGGGTGCTTAAGGAAGGGATGCACTCAAGGAAAGGAGGGCCCAAGTCATGGATCTGTGCCGTGGAATGGTCCCCTTTCGTTTGCCTGCTCCCGCATCTCTGCTCCCTTCCCTTGAGCTCGGTTGTTCAGTGATCGGAGGCAAGAACTGGATCCAAGGGCCAGAGCCACGAAGTGGAACGGGGCCACATAAACCCTTGCCGGGGGCTGCATTTGGCCCCCTGGGCCTGAGGTTCCCCACCCCCTGCTGTAAATAAAGAGCCGTAAAGGAGAAGCAAAGACTCTGGCCTGCTTTGTGGCTGATGCTCCTGCAAGAACATACCCTAGCAGGGTGCACCCCTGTTACAAGGGGGAACTGCATCCCTTAAACCAGGAATCATTTCTTGCCTTTCTTCTACAAGAGGGAAGCAAAGTGGTCTGAATGATCTCTTTTATTGGACCAACGTTTGGTGGTGGAAATAAGCCAGCTTTTGGGCCACACACGGCCCTTCCTCAGGCATGGTGTAGCCAGTAGAAATGTACAGGGCCGTCTATAAAGAGGCATCCTTAGTCTCACCAGCAGCAGTTGCTCCAGTAAAGGAGATCGTTTGAACCACTTTGCTTCCCTCTCTGTCACTTGGGACCAGCACGGTAACCACACCCCGGCCCTTTTTACACTGGCCACGGGGGGGAGTTGGTGTGCCGCACAGTCTGTGTGCGGTGGAGGGGTGTGTGTGTGTGTGTAGATGGGCACACACACACACACCCCTCCACCATCTACATGCACGGAGCAAGCACCGGTTTTGCTGGTTGCTCTGTGCGTAGAGGTGGGTGTGCGCGGGAGCACGCACATACGCTCACCCCCCTACTGTGGGCTTTACACCAGACTCACCCACACATGAACACCCAGATTTCTGGCCAGTCTCTCTGGATCTCTACAGGAGAGGAGACGTTTTAAAGGGCCTGGTCCGTAGGGTCAACGTTAGGCTTGCCAGTCTCTTGGAGCTACTCCACATGGTTGTGTGTAATGCTTATGTCACGCCCCATGATCCCATCTGACCAGGTATTCTGTGCCACACGGAGATCTGCCCTATATTCGCTGCCCCGAATACTCAGTCTTGCATGGGGGCAAGACCCACACGTCTAGCTTTTTAGCTAGAGGGAATGCAGTGGATTTAGGCCACATTCAGACCTTCCCCACCCCCCACGCATAGTCTGGTTGCGGGAGGAATGCGCAGCCAGGATGTCTGAAAGCCCCCGCCCGCGGCTTTGCCAGCAAACACCCGCAGAGCTACAGAGCGTGGGGGGGGCTTTCAGACCAGCGGCACCCAGCGCAGATCCTGGCTGTGCATTCCCTCCTGCAGCCAGACTATGCGAGGGGGGGAGGAGGTCTGAAAGCAGCCTCAGTGTATTTAGATTTGAGTAAGGCATTTGATACTGTGTTGCATGGTAAATTACTGCTGAAGCTGGAAAAGATGGGAATTAACAAAAAGGTAGTTAGGTGAGTTGGTAGTTGGTTAACTGGAAGAAAACAGGGTTGTGTTGAGGTGGGGGGAGGTTGCTAGTGGAGTTCTTCGGGGATCTGTTTTGGGGCCCATCTTGTTTAATATATTTATTAACCAAAACAAAAAACGTAACAGTTTAAAAAAAACTTTAAATGCACAAAACATTTCTTAACATCCACAAAAAAACCACAATTCAGTACAATTACAATTCAAAAAACCTCCCAGTCCATACATTGCAACAAAACATAAATGCCAAAAACATAGAAATGATTTCACAATTTGAACAATATTAAATATTTTATCCTCATCAACATAAATGTAATGTATGTACTAAATTCCTTACCATACACCTCTTCCGCTCCGCCCTTCCTAACTCCTGCTAATCATCCCCACCAAGGATTATCCCCCACCTGTTATCTGCAAACTCCCAATGTACTGTAACCAAGCCAAGAACGTGGACCCAAGTTCTTGCATCCTCATGAATGTCGCATCCCTTGTCTCTCCCTCTGTTCCACCTTCCCTGTCTCCCCTCCCCGTCTTTAGATTGTAAGCTCTCGGGCAGGGACCGTGTCTAGCTTATTCTCTGTAAAGTGCCAGGTACATCGCTGGCGCTATATAAAAGCTTATAATAATAATAATAATTAATAATCAACCCCCCTTTTTAAAACCTTTTTTTCCCCAAGCAATTTTCCCCAATGCAGAACACCTGTGGGGAAGTGAAATTGAATGGGCCCACAGGGCGTTGTGTCCAAAGCCTAAAAGTCAGCAGGTGGTGAGGGGGCCGTGGCAGAACTGGGGGGAGCCCGGGGCTACAGGTGGGGATTGAGGTGCAGCGGAAGACCTCGGGAGACAGGCGTGCTGCAGCAGCATGAGCAGAGTGGCAGGGAAGCTAGAGAGTTGCAGAGGGCCTCATGCTGCAACAGCCCCCAACCCTCCTGCTGTCCCTCAGTCCCCACTTGGTTCGCCGAGGCAGCTTTTTTGTTGGATCCTTTGGTTTTCCAAGATCGCTGCAGACTAACATGTCCTTGGAGTCTTAATGCTTTTAGAATTGGGTTCTGTGGTTTTTCTTCCCTATTCCAGTCTCTCTTTAGGAGAAACCACTGGAAATGTCAGTAGCAGATGGGGAATTCACAAGGGACCAAATGAGAAAAAACCCATAAGAGGAAAGGCCAGAATTGGGCTTGAGATCAAACCACTCCGGTAGACATCCGGTCAGGTTTGTTGCTCTTGCTGCTGTCCATCGTCATGGACAAGACTCAGTCCTGGGCTCGCATTTGCAGTTATCTAATAGCCAATTACTATTTTGTATGGCACAGGTACTGGCTAGCTCGTGGCAGGTGAGTCCCTATTTTGATCAAATTGGGCTTTCCGCCTTCCCCCCACCCATCCCTGTGTTCTACCTGCAAGGCCAGGTGACTGGCTTGAAGCTGTTCAATGGGGCACTCTGACATCATCAGTAACAATCCTCCTTCCTCTGCCATGAATGAATACGATTAGATGAAAAATACTGCCATTTAAAAGGCTTAATTATTGCTTTTCTTGTTAGCAATTCTGTCAACGGACATAAATACAGCCCAGAAGTGTGTGTTGGGCAACAACCAAAGTATTTATTAATTATTATTATTATAAACATTTATATAGCGCCAGTTGTGTGGCCTGGTGCTGTACAGAACATAGAAATAGACGCGGTCCCTGCCTGTGGCTTACAATCTAAAAGACAAGGAGGGGGAGACAGGGGAGAAGACAAACAAACATTCAAGCAGATGTGGAGACTCAGGTGCGTGTGCTTGGCTTGGTTACAATCCAGTTACAGCAGTCTGCAGAGGAGGGCAGACAGTAAGTATATGGGAACGTCTAGCAGGCGTTGGGAAAGGCAGTGAGGAAAAAGTGGGTCTTGAGGAGGGATTTGAAGGAGCGGAGGGAGGAGGCAAGGCGGATGTGGGCAGGGAGGGAGTTCCAGGCATGGGGGGCAGCGAGGGAGAAGGGTCAAAGGCAGCTAGGTGAGCAGGAGAAACGAGGGAGAGTGAGGGAGGGGACAGAGGAAGAGCGGAGAGCGCGTGCCGGAGTGTGTAGGGAGATTAGGTCCGAGAGATAAGGGGGGAGCTTGGTCGTGGAGCAATTTGAACGTGAAAACCAGGAGTTTAAACAGGATACGTTCAGGAAGGGGGAGCCAGTGAAGAGAGAGGAGGAGAGGCTGCACATGGTCAAAGCGACAGGCAGAGTGAATGACCTTGGCAGCGGAGTTTTGGATTGCGATAAGGGGGCAGAGGTGAGAGCGAGGGAGGCCAGCGAGGAGGAGGTTGCAGTAATCGAGGCGCGAGATAACCATGGCATGAACAAGGGTTTTGGCCGAGGAGGTAGAGAGAAAGGGGTGGATCCGAGCAATGTTACGGAGGGCGAATCGGCAGGATTTGGCAACAGACTCAATGTAAGGTTTAAAAGAGAGGTGCGTGTCGAAGATGAAGCCCAAGCTGCGGGCTTGGAGAACAGGATGGATGGTGACTCCATCGATACAGATGGGCAAGTTAGAGGGAGAGGAAGAGGATGGAGGAAATATGAGGAGTTTGGTCTTGGCCATGTTGAGCTTGAGTTGACGTCCGGACATCCAGGCGGAGATATCAGAGAGGCAGTTGACGAGGCGTGAGCGGACAGAAGAGGCGAGAGAGGGGGTAGAAAGATGCAAATAAATTATTTATTTACATTTCTTAGCTGCCCCCTCATGCCCTTGGCATCTCGGGGCGGCTTACAACATAGAAAATTTAAAACAACAAAGTAAATAGAGAATGCTATAAAATGGTAGCATTAGGGCAATATGCAAGTTTTTTGGGACATGCTTGCCCACAGAGCTTGATTGCAGAATTTCAGTCGGGTCCTGCGGCGGATGTTGTGAAAAGGGGTTTGCTTCAACACTTCTCTTGCTTATTGCTTTGTCTGCCTGTTTCAGTGGTTGAAAGAATCTTGGGAGGTTATTGCATTCTTACTCTTCTGTTCACTGTGGTTTGGTTTTGATTATTTTACATCTGAGTCACGAGGGGGGCAGGCCCTCCCTAACTTTGCTATGCCCCTGCAATTTCCCCTCCACACCCTTCAGCTCATTGTGACAACATGTAGGTTGGGTAGCATGATCATGCCAGAAAGGGCATTCCTGCTCTGGCCCATCTCACATGGACAGACACCCCTGCCTGTCATCTGTCTCTCTTTGGTATCATGCTCCAGCAAAGAATGCAAGAGTTTTGCAAACTGCAATGTCATTCTGTAGCTCAGAGTTTCCCAAACTTCCCAAAGGAGTCACAAAGCTACAGCCACTTGTAGAAGCCGGGAGCCAAGAAAACACAGGGCAGTCAAGAGCTAGCTGATCCAAGGCGATCAGGAGACTACGGTAAAAGGGCATGGGAGTAGGGTTGCCACTTCTGGTGGGGTTTTTTTTTTTTACGCTCCTAGGCCAAAATGGAATTGTCACATAAAAAACCACCAGAGGTGGCAGCCCTACATGGGAGGCAAGATGCAGGGCTGGGTGAAGCGCAGGAAGGACTGGGACAGCTAGAACAGCCGGGGGTCCGCCCCACAAGCGGCTATTGCATTGCTGGGAAATTTTGTTGGCTAGAAGTGGGCCTATTGGCCGGTATAAGCCCAGGCCAATCTACTGTTAGCAATACACATAGGAGACAAAGTGGTTTGAATGATATCTTTTATTGGGTCAACTGCTGTTGGTGAAAATGAGCAAGTGTTCGGCCTGTAGCGTAACCAGTAGAAATATATGAACTGAGCAATACGTGGCTGATAGATGAGCAATATATAAACTGAGCATAGTTCATAGTTAGTTTACTTAAATGTACTTCGTTAGCCAGTAGCTAGAAAAGATAGACGGCCACATTTAGCAACCAGACACGCTTGGAAGAAATATCATACTCGCTGAAGACGACGTTCAAGTCAACAGAAAGGATGGCCCAGCCAAAAGGACCGCCCATGTAGGCCAACGTGGGCCAGAGCAGGCTAGCATCTGTTTTGGTGTGCCATGCCCAGCCACCGGCACACGTGTTGTGCTCCTGGCACTACCGGGGCCATGCAGGTGGTGGAACAGCTCCACCGGTGCATGCACATCAGTTCAGTTTCCGGGCCTGCGTCACCCATGATTTTCCACCTTGGGGTGGCTCGGGGAGCAGTCCTGCCGGCCATACATCTATTTTTTACCCAGTATCTCTTAGATTGTAAGTCTACTGGGGCAGAGACTTACCTATAATTGATTAATGTAAACGCACCAAGTACACTGCTGGCACTATATTTGATCATCATCATCTATGCAATTCATTCAGTGACAGCTTGACAGGCATGGTTTAATTTTAGGGGGCAATCCTTATCCACCAAGGTCAACGGCTCCGTTCTCATTGACTTTAATGGGGACAGGACCGTATCACAAATTCTCCATCATTAAAGTCAATGGGAGTTTTGCCATTGACTTCAGCGGCCGAGGCTTGCACCCTCAATTTGTGACAATGCTCTACAGCGTACTAGGCTTCACTGTCCTATTCAAGAGAGGGGATGGGGACACTTCCATCACACCAGTCTATTAAATCTCTCCGGAAACCAGACGCCCGTACCAGGGATGGAAAAGGACAAGCCAGCAGAGGCTGCAGTAGTAGGGACTGACTGCTAGCAGCTGGAAGTAGATGAAGAAAAGCTAAGCGTTGGCAACAGAACAAAAGGGATATCGAGGCTGTCTCTCGGGTAGCTCGTCTTGTAATTCATCAGAAGCCTGGGAACAGTGAACAGAAGAAACGTGAATTTAGAGCTAAACGATACTAAAAAAGCCAACGTTCAAGTCGTGAGCACTGACAGAAATGCATTTGGGGGGGGGCGGGGGGAGAGCAGCTTCACTCCGTCCGGTCCTAACCTAACACCCCCTTTCCCAAGCATCAATTCCAGGATGCTGTAAAAGAGCTGGGCGAGGTGGTCATGATCAAATAGGAAATGCTACAATAATTTCCAATGAGACATTGACCATTAACCAAATCTTTTAGCCATTCTTGTAGTGTTCTTCTCAGTGAGAACAGGAAAATTCCACTGCTAAGTAATTTTGTAAAAAAAACAAAACACCAGATTGAGACTATGATGAAAAAATAACCCCTGTTCTCAATTCTAAAAATCACTTTAATAAACAGATATTCATTACTCACTTCTTGGCTTCGAGAGGCAGATGCTCAGCATGTTTCCCCACTGTCCTTTAGCGTGGGAACAGGAAAGCACAGCAAGGGATTGGATAACACAAGTGATACGAACTGTGCTTTATCTCCAGGTCTCCATAGGACAATTCACCCACAAAAGAGTAACAATCTCCTCTACAAATATTATATATAATAAATTGATACCCCCCACCCCCATGTCATTTTGCCTCTCAGGTACCATGAAGAACACTGTATTTTGGGCTAGAGTGGTTACTCCATTTGCCAAGTTTAAAGGCGGCTGAGAATCAGAGCTGTGATTCACAAACATTTGGAGTTAAGAGTCCCAGAGGTGGTAGGGACCTCAAATGTAATTCAGCCCAGCCCGCTGCACACCACAGGACTTGCCATACCCCGTCTATCTGCACACAAAAATCCCTCCAACAAAAAACGGAATCATTTTTTAAAAAACAAATCTGCCGCAAAGAGAGGCCCCAACCAGTGCACCCCGCTGCCTGAAGGAATGAGGTGAAGTGACCAGAACTACACAAAGTATTTCTGGAAAGTCTGTTAGCAAGGTTGCATTGAACCTAGATTCTAGAGAGGTCTTCTTAAATCACATGCAACAAAATAAAGCTTCCTTAGGCCAGGGTATGTGTTTGCGCTTGTCCAGGATGGTGAAGTATCATCCTATGACCAATACTTTGAACTCCAATGAAATCTTGGAATTTCTGTGACGCAATAAGAAATGGATTCAATCTGAAAAAATACTTAATTTGAACTTGCATAGTATTTCTATCCAAAAGCACTGCAGAAGACCAAGCACACACAAATCTTGAGAATAAGTGATTAGGGTTTAAGCTTTTTTATAAAAAGTTCACTTTTTTACAAAACCTTCAGTCAGATCTGATTTTAAAATTCTTCCTAAATGTAATTTCCAGCAGCATAGTCCCTCATATCACAGCAAGCGTCGACACCAGACCTAGAGGTGCAGTCAACTACTGGCCGTCAAGATTGTTTTCCGTATCTTGGCTTGGACACCTCCAAATTATTAAAAACATGTCAGCAAGACAGCTTGTGAAACCGGACAAGATCACAATGAAGATGCAATGTTCATGGTCCAACAGCTACAGCTTATGTTCAAAATAATTCTTTAAGCAGCGAAGTAACATCTTTCAATCAAGATAATCTACAGGTATATGGAGACAAGTACACATTTAGTATACAAAGAACCTATGAGAAGTTATTTATTATTATTATTAGCAAGCATTTATATAGCACCAGCAATGTACCTGGCACTTTACAAAGTAATTGAATAGACACGGTCCCTGCCCCTAGGGCTTCCAATCTGAGAGACGGGGGGAGACAAAGGAAGGGGAACAGAGGGAGAGACAAGGAGCGTAACATTCACGAAGATGCGAGGTCTCAGGTGCACATGCTTGGCTTGGTAACATCGAGAATGATGGCTGGTTGGTCCATGCGGTTGTTATGTATCAATTAGGCAATATTGGCCATGATCAGAGACACAAGCAGGATGAGGTTTGGACAACTCAGTTCAGTTTATTCAGCCACAGGCCTCAGGCTGACACTATCCAACTAGGCCCATGAGAATAAAGTTGTCAAAATCACTTTCTAAGCAGAAAATGTATTTCCAAGGCCACAATAACAAACCCCAGGCAGCCACTATCTTTGAGAACACAGAAAGAGGCATATGAGAAAACAAAGGGAGTTTGTAAAAAAGGGAGGTACCCTCCCCTACGAATAAACAGTAACTCCCTAAAACTCCAAACTAGCTTGGTGGCTGTGCTCCAAGTGATAGCATCATGAATAGTCAGATTATTCTCTGCACCTAGCAGAGGGGACCCTACAACATGTCTCCCTAATAAATAAAGCTATAAAAGGGAAAGCCCAGCCCCTTACCATTTGTCATTGACACGAACGGCCACTAGCATTTGCAAGTGAGCCGGGTGGGTCTTTGATCCTGGGTTAGGGTTGTGTGTTTTGCTCCCCTACCCTGTTTACTGTTTAAATGCCCGGGGCCCTGTTTTAAACATTTAATGTGTTTGATTGTTTTAAATTGTTTTATACTTGTTTTTATGTGCTTTTATTATTGTTGGAAGCCGCCCCGAGCTGTTTTCAGGAGGGGCGGGGTATAAATTATAGAAATAAAATAAATAAACAAACGACGCTCTCAAAGATCCAGAGAGACTCCTACCCAGCTGCCTGCTGGGCCCCCTCCTCTTCTCCTCTGAACCAGCCTGCCTCTCGGACTGTGCCTCTGACACGTAAGATATCCTGGGTTACTGGGGTTTGTAACTGAGAACACGGCCATGTCCAGATGTTAAGTGTCTACCCAATAAAATTAAGTTGTACCTATATACTTTGGCTTGTTAATTGACAACCTTCGATCCCGTTTGGGTAAATTGAGGCACACCACCTCATTTATTTCTTTTCAGTTGGTGCAGAATGCGGTGTGGGGGAACACAGCCGGAAAGCATTCCCCTGGTTACATTTAACAGCCCTTACAACTGCAGGGGTGGGACTTGTGCCAAAGTTGGGAACCAAATCATATAATAAGGATAAGACACTTTCTCTGGATGGACAGTCCCCCACTACTTGGATTTTTACGGCTTGGTTTAAGAGAGAGAATGTGGGAAGTGTCCCCATTGAGCATTGGGATAAAATAGAGTCTGTCCCTAAGTTACATGAGTTCATAGCTAAGCAAGGACTTTGCCCCTGGACTGATCAGGTTTTTACAAACCCCATTACTGAAGAGCAGGTATTTGAGGTTTGGGATAGATGTGTGTCTTTGTATGCCCCTAAGGCGGCACACAAAATCTCTGCTGTCATCTGGCTTCTCTGGAGGGCTGTGCAGGCTGCTGTAGCACAGATCTCCACTTTAATTGACAATGCAAAAGTAACAGATTTGTTAATGGGAGATCTCAAGCGCAGAGAGCAGCAAAGTGTCAGTTGGCGCAATGAAC
>QEPC01009645.1:713518-739663 GCA_003113815.1 Sphenodon punctatus | reverse complement strand
GGGGGGGGGGGAGATCTCTAACGCCTCTTGGCTGAGGCGGGCGCAGGGGAGGGAGATCACTAGCGCCGCTGGGGACTTCTCGTTTATTAGGCTGGACCCGCTAAACATGTGAGTGGCAGCTGCCCGGGGGCTGCACAGACCAAACCCGTACTCCAGTGGGCTATAGTCTCATTTTGATTTTTCCCCCAAAGGCTCAGGGAAATTCTTATAGGGAAAATCCCTTCTAGGGAAAATCCCTCCGAGGCCTGCGAGATGTTTGTACATTTTATCCATCCATCTGGTAGCTGCATCCCCACTTCAGGTATCGATATTTAACAACACTTGTGTTCACACACCGTTATAAACCAAAGGTTTCCTTCCTGTACGCAACATGGCCCGTTCCATAGTCCGTGAGTGGAGGATCCTTGGGGCTAGTTGGAAAGCGACACCCTTCTCTTACATTAACTGGTTTTAGGTCTTAACTTAGTTGGTTTGGCCTTTTCGCGAGGTGTGTAACTAGTGTGTGTGTTTCTGCTTGCGTGTTAGCCTACGCCAGTGACACGTTGTTTCTTACATGTTCGTTAGCGCCATAGTTTGGCTGCGGATGGCTAACGTAAACTTGAATGAGCTGGTCTTGAAAAACTTGTCTAAATCCACCAAAATGAAAGGTGCCTTGGGAGACCTGGGATCCGTTCTCTGCTCTGCAGCCCCTTGGGGAAGTCCCGTGGTGCCTCTGTGTGCGTATCCCATCGGCCTTGCCTCAAAGGGTCTTGCCAATGATTGTGAGGAGCTCGGTAGGGAAAGTACCTAATCTAGATTGGGGAAACTGCCATTCCCATGGGAGACGAGAGAGAGAGGACTATGGTGAGATGAAGATGTCGGGGTTTGAAGGCTGAGAGAGAGGAACATGAGTTTACTCCTGATCTAGAAAGTCTCCTACTAGAAGGTGTAAAGCCTGCTCTGCTGTTCATGCATCATCTTTATAGCCTAAAAGGGAGTGAGTTGCACATGCTTTCCACCAGAACTGAATTTGGCCCTAGAGACGCATGCTGAGCCCAATGTCAGTGGGACACATGTGCAGAGCAGAGAGAGCCTTTCCGTTTGTATTTGGCTTCTTGTAGATAACATTCCCCTACTCTTTAGAATTTGTCCATCCTAGAACATAAACCCCTTGGGGCAAGGACCGGTCTCTAATCATGACTGGTGGGAAGTTGCTATTGCGAATTGCAAGCTCACTGAAACTTTCTTGTTTTTTGTTTAGCAACTTTTTATGTCTGCCAATAGCAGCACATCTCCCACAAGCAGACCCAGCGAGGAGGAGGAGGAGAACGCAGACCAGAGCTTGCTGGGAAAGTTTGGGCTGGGTGACGAGGAATCGGAAGCCCTGGAAGAGAGTATTAAGGACTGTGCCGTTTGCCAGAACGGAACGGTGAACTGGGTTCTGCTGCCCTGTAGGCACACCTGCCTGTGCGACAGGTGCGTGAAGCACTTTCAGCAGTGCCCGATGTGCAGGCAGTTCGTGGAGGAATCGTTCCCGCTTTGCAGTAGGAAAGAGCAAGAGGGATGAGCCAGGACATGCCTTTCGGGGTGGGTTCGTGGACCGACGATGATGCGAAGCCTCGGGTATCGCCGACGGGTGGCTAGGTGTGCGGCGTACGTCTTGGCTGCCCTCTACTAGCCAGCTCTTACACGGGAACTCAGCTGCTGTGAAGAGAAGCGAGTTGGGGTGTCTCTGAAGAACAGAGAACTCCTTCGTGGATTTTCATCAAGTGTGATTATAAGTTAGCTTGACAAATTGACTTGCCAAACCTTAAAATGCAAGCGCTTCTAGAGAGCTGAAACCGGGGTGGGGGGAATATTTATGGCATTTATCCTTTCATTGCTGAAATGTAGCACTAAAAAAGGATAGAGCTTTAATCCAGCGTAATGTAGAGGCTCGGCACTTTATAGAGGTAGTAAATGTGAGAGGAAGGAAGCAGAATTATTTTGTATATAGATCTGCATGTGTGGCATGCACCAACAGGCCTGGCCCTGGCTTGCTTAACTCCTACAGGAGTCCTAGGTTGAGTATTAAGACTTGTTTGAGTCAGAAGTTAAAATCGTGGGCCTTGATCCATTTACTCCAGAGGAGTACGCTTCAGTGGGGCTCTTCTGGAACAGGTGGTTTGTGGCCATCGCCTTTTAGAAGTTCCCATTGTTTTGAATGAGAATCCCTACCTCTGTAGGGCTCACCCTGAAGCCAGGAGGTTGAACTATAAAATACTAGTCGCACCATTTAAAAAAACAAAAACCCTGTCCAGTAGTTGGCAACGCCTTTCTGCAGGAAAAGCTGCACCAGTTTACGCCTGGTCCTGGCCCTGGCAGCTGCCAATGCTGCTGTTCTGCCCCAGCATGAGCCCCACTTCCTTGAACGGTGTCTGTGCTCCAGCTGGGGGTAAGTATTTGCAGGAGCCAGGCCTTTCAGCCAATTGGAGACTGCAAGGAAAGTTCAGTTACCTGCTCCCTGGCTTTTCTTGCCTCTCCTCAGTCACAGCTAAACATCCGTAGACATTGGGGCTCTACCATGAAAACCCAGCTGACCTCTCTGGTTAGTTCATATAAGCCGCCTCAGGGCTTGCTTGGGGCTTTCCCCGGCTTAGCAGGCAGCAGCATTGGGATTTGGGGCAAACTCGTTTCTGCACTGGCCCCAGCTCCCGGTCCTTGGTTGCTGTATTTGTGTGACTCCTCCAGCCTCTGCTTCAGGACCCCGGAGAGTGCAGCGTGCAGGCCAGCCTAAGCCCAGATCTGGCCGGCTGTAGACTGCCTGTTCGCTGGGGTTTGCTGCCCTTCTATCCCCAGAGAGGGTGGGTCTCCTGTGGCAAAGCAGGCTCCTTAAAGGGGTCACAACCCACTTTGTCACACGGGGCCACGGGCTAACTGTGCTGCCAAACCGATTCAGAGCCCCACTCGTCTGGGCTGGTGTCATTCAAAATAAACAGCTGCAAACCCCGGTGTTGGAAACTCTTATTTTGCTACCAGTCAATTAAGAACAAGATAAACTAAAACACTGCCAGCTTAAACAGGGGCTGGTGTCTGTGGGGATCGGCATCCGCTTAATTCCATCTGCCTGAGCAACACCTCGCTCTGTGTGTTGTTACGACACTCTGCTAAAATTACAGCTTTACCGTTTGCCAATGGGTCACGAACAGCTCCCCTTTGTTACCCAGCAGGAGCCTTCTTTTTCCATGTGGCGTCTCTAGCCTGGCAGCAGCCTGTCACTTTCCTTAACAGCTCTCCGATGTCGCAGGGTGGGTGACACTGTTCCCTTCGCCCCCCTCCACCAGTGCCCACAAGAAGACACGGGTGAGACAAGCGGAACTGAAATGCCTGCCTGGTTTTCTCCTGATGTCTTGTTAGAATAATAAACAAATAACTGAGAAGAGAAACTGTTTGGGCTTATTCTTGATACGGAGCTAGCCCAGGACGGAGCTGACGGTGACCCAGCCTCTCTTCCCCTCCAGTCTTCCCCAACCCGGAGTCAGTGCCCCAGAAATCACAAAGACACTTCCAGTGCTGTCTGGAGTTTTGTCTTTCAGTTAGGTGACAGGAGTCACGGGGCAGTGAATCGGGGCTGGGGTCCCAAAGGGTCAGTGCCCGTTTGAGTCGGGGGTTCAAGACCTCCCACGCAGGGAAACTGGCGTGTGGAACAGCCGGTCAGGCAGGTAGGCAGACTGATGGATGTAAATGCAGGATGGGCAGCCAGGCAGGGTTGGAAAGGGTCCAGTGCTGGGGAAGGCTTTGGCATTGGACTTGGCCCAAGTGCTGTGGTGATGTTCAAGACCCCAATATGCTGAAGATCCAACCCTTACACTAGGTCACTGTCAGAAAGAAGCTTGGAAATACAGCTGCCAGAAATGCTTCTTTCAATAAAATTTCAAGTCAGCTATTAATTTGTGGCTGTGAATTAATAGGACGGAGCAGGCTGCGGCTCAGTGACCGAGCCAACCTACCTCCCTGTGAGCTCACGCGCATGCCATGTTCTCTCGATAAGGAGAGAAGTTGGCCTGTTGGCCCCAAACGTAACGGATGGAAATGAAGTTCAGATGAGAACTCTTCTGGCACGGGGTGGTCTTGGGGGAGTGTACGTCTTCCCCCCCGGGACCTCACGTCTGGAGTCCCGCAGGGTGCGATTCTGTCCCCCCCTCTTGTTTAACATCTATATGCAGCCGTTAGGGGAGATTGTGAGGGGGTTTCAGGGCATGCAGTGTCATCCGTATGCTGATGACACTTAGCTCTACCTCTCCTTTTCCATCGACCCAGGCCATGCAGTCTCCTTATTTTCCCAGTGCCTGTCAGCTGTGGGTTGAGCCATCTGCAACTGAATCCTGACAAGACGGAAGTGATGTTGGTGGGCGAGGGCTTGGGGAGCCTGGGGGTGGTTGAATCTCCTCTTGTTGGGGGGGTTTGCCCCCCCCATGGTGTCTCAAGTGTGGAGTCTGGGTGTGTTCCTCGATTCACGGCTCAGCCTGGAATCTCAGGTTGTGGCCGTGGTGGGGAGTGCGTTTCGGCAGTTACATCTTGTCCGGCGGCTTCGGCCATATCTCTCAGACTCCGACCTCGCCACTGTCATCCATGCCTTCATCACCTCGAGACTGGATTACTGCAACACGCTCTACGTGGGGCTGCCCGAGAAGCTGGTCCGGAGGCTGCAGCTGGTGCAGAATGCCGCGGTCCATCTCCTTACGGGAGCGGGTCGCAGGGAGCACATGACACCAGTGCTCCGGGCTCTGCACTGGCTGCCTATAAAGCACCGGGCCAGGTTCAAGGTGCTGGTTTTAACCTTTAAAGCCCTTCACGGCCTAGGCCCTGCCTATCTGCGGGATCGCCTCACTCCCCATGTACCCGTGCGACCCTTGAGATCGTCCGTGGGAGCCTTTTTGGAGGTTCCCCGGGCGAGGCGGGTGGCCACTGATGTTAGATCTTTTTCGGTGGTCGCCCCTGTGCTGTGGAATTCGCTTCCGGAGGAGGCTCGGCTGGCGCCCACTCTCCTGCTGTTTCGGCGTATATGTAAGACCTGGCTGTTCCGTCAGGCTTTTGGCGGGGGGTAGGGGTGGGGTGGGGCTGGGGATAGGGATGGGGGTTTTCCCCATGTAGTGTATTTTAAATTGTTTTAAAATTTTATTATTGTTAAATGAAATGCTGTTCGCCGCCCCGGGCTGCCCTGTGGGCAGGAGGGGCGGGATATAAATTTAAAAATAAATAAATAAATAAACTTCTGTTGGGGAGAGTCTGCAAGTTTTTGGGGGGGCTGCACAGGGCCCTTCCTCAGACATAGAACAAATCGGAACTTTAGCCTGAGCAAACGCAGGACCTGTATAGACTCTGTATGTAAAAGTAACGACGGAAGGGAGTTATTTGGGAAACAAAAAAAAACCCATAGATTTCAGACATTTAAAAACAAATGAGGTTAAAAATAATTGATAGCTCTGTAAATGTTTTCCTTTCATAGCTTTTTAATCTACATTTTTATCTATTGATTCTTGTTTTTCAACCCCGTTATAAATTATTTTTAACCTCATTGTTTTAGTTTAGTTTATTAAATAATGTACCAGCCTGCTGGTCATGACATGAAAAGACAAACACAAAAAAACCCCGCAAGGCATAAAGGTAAAATTGAAACCGTGACAATAGCAGGCCCACCCCAAGACGCTCTGACTTTTGCCGCAGAAGCGGCCACAGCCTTGGTAACCTGTTCACTGGAATCAGTCAGGAGGAAGCAAAGTACTCCTAGCGGTTGACATAACCAATCATCTTTAATATTAAGCAGCCTAAACAATTGGTCCCAATTGGGTATGATGATACATAATGTCTCAGATCCTCCACAACCTCGACTCCGCGTACACGGAGCCTATCATGCTAGTCGATCCCAGCCTATCGACCCTTCACAACCATTGACGGAATACAAAGTGCTGTAAAGAGATGCCTGTGCGCTGGAGAGCGGATTGTAGAGAGATCTGCAACCTTTGCGAGACGGCAGTCGCTATTGCACCAGGGAGAGGCCTTCAAGCTGATGGCCAGTGACGTGGTTAACTGCAAGTCTATATCCGTGATTCTCTGCTTAAGCAAGCGATTCGCTTCCTTAAGGGGGATGGATGCCAAGAATTCCCAAGAATAACCTAGGTTGTGAAGGTTATAGGTAATCCAACCTTTCCAAAAGCCCTTAATGGGCATTTCTAATTCTGTTTTTTCTTTCAGGCATAACCATGTAAGTGAGGCGTGAGGAGAATGAAGACTTTTAAGCCAGTAGGCAAGTGACAGCCTAATACACCTGGCAGAGACTGAACTGGTGGATATTTCCATTCTCAGCGTTGCTGATGCTGTTCCACAAGGGACCCTCAGCCCACCTCAGCCACAAATTTTGAACAGATTCCAAATTATGCTGAACTGAACATCCCCAAATCTGAACATCAAAACAAACCTGAGCCAGGATCTTAGTAATATTTTGTGCGTAGGGTTAACCAGACCCACCCCCCTTGGTGTTTAAAAAAATAATCTAAGCAGGCTATGAACTGACGTCTTGGCAACCAGTTTGGCATGCTTAACATGGCAGGCCGACAGGCCTGTAGCAACAAAAATCATACCCAGATATTTGGTTCCCGCCCCCTGCCAGCTCCCCAAGTCCCTGCCTCCTCATTTCTACCTGTCCTGCATTTGCTCAGTCTACATAGTTCTGGCTTGTTCCATGCCCGAGGAAGGGCTCTGTGTGGCCTCACCAACAGGAGTTTGTGAAGCCACACAGTATTTGAATACTGGCAGTATTTGAATACTGGCAAATACACAGTATTTGAATACTGGCAAATGTGAACTAATTTGCCAGTATTCCAGGGGCAGACTGACTGTTTGCAAACACTCTTGGAAGATGGAAAGCATGTTAGTGGAATTAATTGACAATATCAACAGCCTGGCCCCTACCTACCTGAAAGATTGCCTCTCTCCTCCCATGTTCCATTGCCGCCCCTGCAGCCGGCAGGGAGCTCCCTCCTGCGGCTTCCACTTCTTCCACTTGTCCGTGGGGCGGGGGGTTGTTCTTCTGGAAGCAGTGTAAAATGTTTCTGTTTGGTAAAGCATTTGGCAGATTGGGGTTAGCTGGGAGGTTATGTGCGGTTGGGGGGAGGGTTTAGGGAAGTTTTCAGAGGGAGTTTTTATGGGTAGAGTTCCGGGGGAGGGAATCGGTGCTTTTTATTATGTTCTATGTGGTTTTATCTATTTGTAAGCCACCCTGAGCCGTTAGGAGAAGGGTGGCATATAAGTTTAAATAAATAATAAATAATGATGTATTGATTCTGAGGCCACGGGACCATCCCTTTCCCTACACTAATGGACTGGTAACCACAGGATACCACTTCATCCTAACAGCGGCCATCCATCCGAAAGAAAGCCATGCCTGTCTCTTTTTAATGAACATAATTCGGGATCTGTAAAATGGCAACTTCCACCATGTGAAAATGACCCGAAGTGTTTTAGGGACTCCGTAGACTGTAAATGGGGGAGGAAACTTTAAAATCAGTGTCTTTGTCTGGAGTTCAAGGACTCTAACCCTACAGCAGCTCAGTGCCTCTAGGGGAGAAATTGGAATGTCATGTTTGGGCGTGTTCTTGTCGATAGCTTTAATGGCCTATTCTGGGGCTGTGACAGCTGAATGTGAGCGTGGCTGTATCTCTCTTTGAAGCTACACAGCTGTAAATACAGCCTTTCAGAAAATCACCGCTTGTGCTAGCGGAGCTTAGTTCTTACGACAGGCTAGATAGCATGATGAGTTGTGCTAGAAACAGGGACCCATGTTCCCTGCATTTTCTGCATGGTCACCGAAGGCCGTGAACACAGATCCCTGGCGGTAGACCCCCTCAAAAGGTGCACTTTGCCTGGACTGGCACATTCATGGTGGCTGTGGCTAAGATACCGTTCAGTGTCAAATTCCCTGTTGAATGTATTGAATTGCTGTGCGCCTCAGTTCCCCACTTCAGAAAATGCTGCTTTTTGTCTTGTCTACTCCAAAAAGAGCTGAAAAGAGCTGTCTTATACTGGAGTATTGCCTGACTATATAGCACCAGCAATGTGTCTGGTGCTGTACAATCATTTATTAGAGACAGGTCCCTGCCCTGAGGGACTTGCAAAGCTAGGAAAGACAAGGGAGAGGGGGACATAAGTAGTGCCATACTGGCTCAGTCCAATGGTCCATCAAACCCAGCATCCTGTCTCCAATAGTGGCCAATCTGGGTGAAAACAGACATAATGCTAACTGCTTTAACAGGTGGAGTTAAATGCATGTTGCAGGCCTGCCTAGGGCACCAGTGCAGCCCTGCCACAGGCATACTCTAAAGAAATATTAAAGCGGAGTTAGTGTTATGTCTGTTTTCACCCAGAATCTCTTGGGAGGAGCACCCAACAGAACACAATGGGCAAATCCATTTCCCCTCAAACCTACTTGACTAATAGCCATGAATGAATCTATCTTCCAAGAACTTATCCAACCCCTTTTTAAAATTAGCTACACCACCGCCCTTGGCCGCTGCCTCTGGCAGTAAATTCCACAAAATTGTGCGCAGAGTGAAAAAATACTTTGTTTTGAAATCTGTTACAAGTTAATTTAATGGCATGTCCCCTTGTTCGAGTACTGTTAAGAGAGGGTAGATAACTGCCCCCTATTCCCGTGTTCCACCCCCCTCATGATTTTATAAACTTCTATCCTATCCCCTCTCGGTCGCCTCTTCTCCAAGCTGAAGAGCCCCAGCCTACCCAGCCTCTCTCTTCATACGGGAGTCGTTCCACCCTTGTGCATTTTTGTTGCCCTTCTCTCTACCTTTTCTAGTTCTACTATGTTTTAACCAGTTACCGATCCACTATAGGTCACTGCCTCTTATCCCATGACTTTAATTTTCTCAAGAGTCTCTCATGAAACACTGTCACGGGTTGGAGGTCCGCACCCCCACTTTGGTTTGAGTGACTCAGTTTCCCTCGCATACAGCCTACTTTAAATCAGTTTTTCTCTCTGGCCGATTCAAGCCTGCCGCAGGGACAACCCCTTTGTCACTCAAGGGCCCGATCCTTCCCATTTACAGACTCTTTAATCTCTGGGTTCTCAAGAGCTTGAGATCTCTTGTTGCTCACTTGTGTTCCAATGTTAGACACAGACACTTCTTCATAAAGATAAGAAGTAAGTTTATTGATTACATAAGCAAGATTGTTGATACAGAGCGGTTACTAGAAATCAAAGGTAACTATAACGCATTCCTAACATAGACTGGTTGAATTCCTAAATAAGCATCTTACCCTACAAGGTCCATACATTCTGGTTCCTCAGTCATAGATGTAGAATGACTGGGCACTGATCTCTTAGTTGGTAGAAAGCAAAATCATGCCTCTCAGTCCATAGTTTCCAGCTTTGCTTGCTGGCAGGTTTTAGGATGCAGACGCAGTTGCTCAAGATGGCTCTGGCCAAGCGAGAGAGAAGATGGCTTAATGGCCCTCACTTAAGTACCTTTCATGGTCTCTTTGTTTCGACTTTCCTGCCTTGGAGAAACCTGAGGTCTGTCACGTAAGCAACCCAGGCCAATCTGAAGGTCGATTTGCATCTCCACAGGGTTCCGTCTGGCAAGGGTTCCCAATACACATTCTTTTTATCTCTTTGCATTTCCTGGAGTTTCGTCAGTGTCACAGTCCTGATTTGGGTTTTACAGTTCTCAATTGTAACATTACATACATGTTGCACCTTTCGCTTTACATATTTACTAGGCTTGTAGTCTACACGTAGGCCAGTATCACACGTGTGTGACCCTATGTTCCTCCGTGACAAACACTTTCTGAAAATCCAGATACGCTATATTGACTGGCTTTTCCACCCTCAAAAACTGGAATTTTTGAGGGTGTAAATAAGCATGTAGATAAGGAAAAAACATTGGGTGAGACAGGGAGACATCCATGAAGCTGCGAATTTGCAGGTGCCTGTGTTTAGCTTGGTTACAGAGGAGAAGGGAACCCTGATTGCTCAGACAGAAGCTGGAAGACAAGAGAGTAGTCTGGGGTGAGGAGCTAGGGAAGACCTGGCAGAAGAGGTAGGGGAGGAGGAAGCAGAAGGATTGGAATGCATTCAGGGAGGGAGTTCCAGGCATAGGGGACAGCGTGGGAGAAGGGGTGAACACTTCAGGGACTGGGAGATGCCGGGGCAGCTAGAGGAGGGTTTGGGATTGTTGTGGGAAACTGGAGCAGAAAGATGGAGGGGTGGGAAGCAAGGCCACGAGGAATGGTGAGTGTGAAAACAAGGAGCTTGTGCTGAATATGAAGGGGGACAGAGGAGAGGAGAACTCTGAATCTCTGTCTCGTCCATCCAATACCCCGATGAACATCAGCAGCTTTGGAGTTAAAAGTAGAAAGTCCTGGGGAAGCCCAAGGCCTTTGACAAAGGAATTTTATGAATAGCTGCATTAGCAGTGAGCTCATTAGTAAGAAGCGATAGGGGGAATAGTCTAGGGTGAGGAAGTGATTGTGCTTTCATTAGAGTCCCAGGGCTGGAAAATGCCTCCAGGGGGATCTGGTCCTGCTCCTGGCACTAATGCAGGATTCTCCAGGCCCAAACTACCCAGGCAGAAAAATCCATCCAGCAAGTAACCAAGCACGTAACAAGAATCTGCTACAAGCAGAGATTGGGATTGACCAGAGCACTCCGAAATAACGGAACCCTCTTAGAAAAGAAAGATCCAGGTGTCTCAAACAAGTGAGCCACCTCCACGTTGCAGAAAAAACAAAAAAAACAACCGCTCTCCCCGTTAACTGCCAGTCTGGCCCCAAGGAAAAGTCCTTCCTGACCCCAAAGCTGATGCTCAGTTAGACTGAACGGTAACGAAGTGCCTGGCAATTAAACCCATTGGGGTTTGAACACCTGGTCCTGTTTCTTCTAAAAATATGTCTCCGTGGTCACCTGGATGACTGACCCCATGTAAGGCAGCGTGCATCTTTTCACGTCATTCTGGCCATGTGCAATTAGCTCTTTGTTTGGGGGCAGAACATCTGTAGCACGTGTGCAGCAGGAGCTGGATTTGCACGTACAGACAGAGCAACAGCGTGTGTGTGTTTGTGACCACAATGAGTAGCTGGCGTAACGTTTGGTAACATCATGTCAAACTCTGTAGAACAGGGGTGGGGACCCTCAGACCCAGGGGCCGAGTGTGGCTTGCAGCTAATTTTTATGTGGTCCCTTTCCAGTTCCTGGATCTGGCCCCTGAAAAAAACTGAGCTCAGGGACAGGGAGCGGAGATGAGGGCCTGCACAGGAGAAGAGGGGACAGATCCATGATCTGAACTCTCTTCTTCCTAAGCGCACCCTTAAGCATCCTCCGCCCCCATCTTCTATGTGGCCCGCGGAGCTTGTACTAATTTTCAAAGTGGCTCCCAAGAGGGAAAACGTTCCCACCCCTGCTCTAGGGGGAGCCCCCAAACCAGGCCCAATCGTAGGCATAATACAGCACCGTCTAAATAGATGACAAGTTCAGATCTCAGGCATTCTGCCTCCAGCTTGCTGTGCTAGTCATGAATAGAGTCTGCTAGGCCTCGTGACACGTCCATAGACAAGAACGGTGCCCAGCGCAGCAGCTGGTACGTCCTCTCCATCCCAGCTACCGGCACGAGCGCTGTCATCGCTGAGCGAAGGCCACGGACGGTGTTTGCGCTGACCGCTTATTAGGACGGAGCTGTGAGTGTAGCAGATGGGCCGCCACTTGCTGGCAAAGAGCATTGCGTGTTTGCCTAATTAGCTGCACGTCATATTGAAAGCTACAGCATGTTACCAGCAACACGCAGGCAGGGCCCTCCAGAGCCAATCCCACAGGGAGCTGCTGGGATTGACTGATTATCCCAGAGTCTTAACCTGAAGCACCCAGACCTCGTGTTCCCATTGGCTGGCTGAGCATCCTTGCCTGAGGTGGGCTGTGATTGGTGCAGGGTTTAATTGTGCTCCCTCTTCCCTTAAATATTAATGAATACCACACTCTCCATATTCATTATAATTATTTTTATTATTATAAGTATTTATATAATACCAGCAATGTATCTGGCCATTGAACAATAATTCATGAGAGAGAGAGAGGTGGGTCCCTGCCCCAAAGGCCTTGCAATCTAGGAAGGAAAGGGGGGAGCTGAACAGAGGGAGAGGCTGGGATATATTCATGAAGTTGAGAAGTCTCATCTTTGCAACTGGACATGTCTTTGGCACCCAGACTCTTCTGCTATCTGCTGGAGGTTGATTTCTCTGGCTTGTATATTTCAATCGGTAATACCCTGTGGCCAGGATAGAATCAACCTTACTTGGGAACCCACAGCATTCCCCAAACACAACTGCGACTCCATTCCACCCCTTGTCATCGTTTCCAACCCACGCTTCAAAAGGGCCAATTCTTGGGCATCTGTAACCGTGTTTTCCTGTTCTCAGAAATATTTTGCACTGTCCTGAGTCTTCCCCCGGCAACCATGGGGAACGATGGTTTTAAGGCTGAGCTGAAAAGGATCTTGGGGTCACCTAATCCAACCCCTTGCATCGCTACGGGATTGGGATTCATGCTTCTGCTACTGCCTGCACAGGAAAACCCACCAGGCTAGGACTCCGCAAAACTGGGCTTATTTCCCTGGTCTGTACATGGAGTCCCTGTCAGTGATTTCCCGGCAGGAGCTCCAGGGAAGCAAATGGGGCTCGCAGTGTACAGTGGAGGACAGTGTCCTAGTGTAATACAGGGGTGCAGCCAGGATAAATGTTAAGAGGGGGTACCGACCCTGGCTAGGGGGGGCCAGATATGCAAATGTTAGAGGACACTTATGAGAAATACAGGTTGCAGGGCTGCATTGGTGCCAACCTGTATTTCTCATGTGTCCTCTAAAATTTGCATATCTGGCCACCCTGAGCCTTTTTGCTCAGCCGACCCTGGCTAGGGGGGGGCAGATATGCAAATTTTAGAGGACACTTATGAGAAATNNNCCCCCCCCCCCCCCCCCCGGTACTTCACTGCACACCTGCTGGCTGTGTTTGTTTCCTAGAGGGGCTGGTTGCACCATGGTGGCAGGGGCAGACCGGCCTGGTAAGGTTGCCACCTATGCACATTTTTAAGGAAAAATGCCTAAGGCACCAATGCAGGCCCTGCAATATGTATTTTTCATAAGTGTTCCTTTAAAATGTGCATAGGTTAGGCCTGGAAAGGCCCTGGGGCAGTGTCTGTGGTGGAGGCCTTAGAATTGGCAGGGCCCGAGGGGCAGCAGCAGGGCCTAAGGCCGAGGTGGTAGGGATGTGCGGACGTGGTTCGGAAGTTCGGAGTTCATGCTGAACTCGGCCTGTTTGGACGACCGAACTGAACGTCCGAACCGAATGTTAGAACGGCTGAGCAGTTTGGAAAAGTTTGGATGAGTTCGGGGTCGGGAAAACGTGACTTTGGGCGGGAAAAACGTGACTGGAAGGGAGAGGCAGCTGAGGAGCAGACTTCCTGACACCAGGGGTGGACACCAGGGGTGGTTTCAGGGCCAAAAATACCGATACCCTAAAAAAATTGATTTCGGTACCGATAGCACTTTTTTTAACGTTCGGCCGAGTTCGGCCAAACCGAACAGCCGAACCCGAACTCGGGTTTCGAACCGAACGACTGAACATCCGAACGCCGTTCTGTTCGCCCATCCCTACAAGGTGGGAAGCAGTGGTCGCCACAAGAAACGCCTGCCCCCCTGAGGCCTCAGAACACGGCCACCACAACTGCTGCTTTGCCTTCTCCTGAGGGGAACAGGACTCAGTGTGTCTGCGCAAACCTCAGGTCGGAGCAGCGACCGTGAGGCCTTACTCCCCAGGCCCCAAGCAGCAGCAACAACCACCTCTGCCAGCACAGGGCCAGAGATGGAGCTGCCTTTTGCTCCTGCATAAATCGGTTTCTGGGTATCGGGGATCTTAGCAGGAGGAGGGCTGGGAAGGCTAACAGAGGCGTTACACAGCCTGCCCCCTAGCTGAGACCTCCTCCATGCTGCCTGTCCCCTTGCTCCTACGCGTGGCCCCCTCAGAAGTATTGTCTTCACCCGCTGGCTGACAAGTGAGGTCAGAGAAAAGGGCCTGAGGAACAATGCTCTTCCCCCCCCCCCCCCGTCTGCTCCTGCATAGGGAAAGGGAGTGCGAGTTCAACAGCTGCTGCCTCTGCACCTCACGCTCCCAGTCCCTTCCCCTGTGATGCACACGGAGAAAGGAGGGACGAAGGTAAGGTTACTGCCCCTCCGTGCAGCGGGCTCCACCTTGCTGCAGCTTACACCACGTGTGCCCAATTCAGAGCCGCAACATAGCATCTCCGCCCCGGTAAAACGCAGCTTGGAAACAAATGGGACAGGAGCCACCCATTTGCATCCAGTGTCTCTCCCAATGTGCCCCTCTCCCTTGTCCATGCTCCACTGCAAGCCCTTCGGGGCAGAGACCTGTCCCTAATCATGACTGTTAAGTGCCGGGCACACGGCCGTGGCTACGTAAAATAAATAATAAGCGCAACAGTTCAACTTGCATGAAAGTAGCTTTGGCATGTAATTAACACTAATACTTAGTGTGGTGCCCACGTAATACACTGTCCCTCCCCGCACCCCAGACTTGGAATATAGCACAGTCCTAAATGAATGCATTACTCTGCAGCAACTGGTTCGGGGACCAGTGCGGTGGAAATCAGCCCTGCAATTTTGACCTTGGTCCACTAGATGGCGATGTCATCCCACAGGATTGTTACCACTTGCCTACTTCGTATTTATTGGCACACTATTATTGACTGAGTTTATAGCAGTGTATGGACCCCAGTGGAGAATAGGTCGCCGCCGGTTAGGCAAGGCCGGCCCTAAAGATTTTGAGGATGACAGCTGTGGGAAACCCGTGTCTCCCTCCATGTGCATCTGCAACTTCTCAACTTCTTGAACGTCTCCCTATGCTCCCCAATCCTCTTTTATCCTTCCTAGATTGGAAGCCCCTCAGGGCAGGGGCCTGTCTCTAATCATGGCTACTCAAGCACCAGGCACATTGCTGTCACTAGATAAATCATACATAGATACATTATGATTGTGCTCATGGAGGCCTCAGTCTCTGCTGAGACACAATTTCCTCCTCGCGTCCATCCTGGAGGTGGTTTTATGAGGTGGACAATTCATTGTGAACCGTTGACACACGTCGTTGAAATGGAAACCTCTCCCAGTCGCTAAGTTTAGTACCCGCCGCGGGCAAGACCTGCTTTTCTGGGTACCACAACCGGTACCTGTCGGGTTACTTGGATACCAATCGGGTACCCAGAAACCCCCCAAATTGGGTACCTCCAGTACTCAATTTACCCACTCCCAATTGGTCTATTGGGATGCCAATTGGTATATCAAGTTGGAAAACCAAAATAGTTTCCTCTCAACAAGCCCTTGGGCTAGGGCTGGGCAGGGGCGTAGCCAAAACAGGTTCTTTAGGTGCAGCTGCTCTGGGGCCCCAAAGCTTGGGGGCCCACACGCACATCGCGTGCATCTGCACACTGGAGCAGAGTGCCTCAGCAGGGGGGCCCGTTCCGTCTTCTGCCTACGTAGCTATGCCTTTAGGGGGGGGATCCAAAATGGAATGGATGGATGCCCACACCACCATTAGTAGGGCCGGTAGGAGCCGTGGCCTGGGCCCCACGGTCAGAGAGGGGGGGAGGGGGCCCATGTGGAGGCCAGTCCTGGTAGCCTTAATCTCCGCAGGGTGCGTAAACTTATCGCCCTTCTTTGCTTTAGCACGCAAACACCAGACAGCCGATCGCTAAAGGGATGGGGCTACGCAGAGGGGCTGGGGGAATCCTGCATTTTATTTTTGCCCTGGTACCCACCAATTCTAAGGCCAATCTTGAACGGGCGGGAGAGTCCAGCCTTCTTCCCCTCCTCCCATTTCCTGAAACCCTGATTTCTGTAAGTCATCCAGGCACCCCTGGAGAAATTGGGGTTCATGTGTTTATTTGTTTGTTTTGTATTTATTTAAATTTTTATCCCACCCTTCCCTAGGACTCAGGGTGGCTAACAACATATATAAAAACATTAAAAACCATAAAAAGACAACACAACCCCCCCCAAAAAAAATACCACCCACCCCAAAAACCCACCCAATACCACCTCCCCATGTCCTACTCCGACCCCCCTCACAACCCTATCCCAATCCATGCAGCAAACTCCCCATCCCCTATCCCCGCCTACTCAATTCCTTAACAAAGAAGAAGGGCTTACACCGTTCAACTGAACCTCTGGTGGAAGGGAGTTCCATAGCATCGGGGCAACATCCCAGAATGCCTCTGGATCTGGAATCCAGAGCTGATGCATTAAAAAAACCTGGAGATTCTGGGTGAAAACAGACCTGATGCTAACTCCACTTTAAGACCGACCGCTTTAACATTTCTTATGCACGTTGCAGGGCTTCATAGGGCACCAATACAGCCCTGGAACATAAATAAGAAATGTTAAAGCGGTGGTGTTAAAGTGGAGTTAGCGTCATATCTTCTTTCACCCACGATAACCCCACCATTACCCCATTCTACAGCTGAGCTCAGGCCGGGGGTAATGACCTGCCCAAAGTCACCCTGTGACAGCAGACTTTGAATCCAGGACTCCTAGTGCCAAGACCAACACACTGTCTAGCCCACTCACTGGTGATGATGGATTCGAATGGCCGCTGACAGGAAAAAGGCACCAGCCTCTGATCCCATCCCCTGGATCAGTTCAGTGCTCCTGGCTTTGGCTAATCTCTTGGTGCGCATTGGAACACACACAGTCCCAACAACAAGCCACGTGCCCCTTTCCTCTTGCTAACCTTCCGTCAGAAATGGATTTGTGCCACTTTGTTTTTTTTTTAATAGCCGCATAAATTCGGCGCTGCTGCAATTGCAGCCATTCCTGCAGAATTTGGGATTTGGTCGAATTGTCACAGAAATTGCTTCTGGCAACGCAGAATGACAGCCTGAGTGGGGAGCAGTATGATGAGCTAGCCAATGGGATGCCAGCCCTGTGAGGTAGCCAATGGGGAGATAGCCCTGTGAGCGGATGGTATGCATTGCATTCTGGGGCAACGGAGCCCCGAGTCTCACAGCTGTTGAAGAGGAGTCTCGCACATGACTGCCCCCCAATAGGTCCATGTGATAAGTTGTGAGGCTTCCCCCGCCCCCCTTTTCTTTATTTATTTTGCTATTTTTCTACAATGAGATGTTCACGGTTGATTGGAGTGGCAGGCAGGGAAACGTGTTTAACATTAAAAATTTGCAAGATGTAATTGATTTGCATAATTTATTCTGCTTGCAGAATTTGAGTTTTCTGCTTGCCGATATGGGGGAAAACCCCCCATCTTTTGTAGAATACAAGGGCCTCTGTGTGTCGCTGATGAAACCCGCGTCGGTCACAGAAACTGAGCTGATGTCATGGCTTCAAAATCACAGAAGAGTTGAACTTGCTTCCGCAGCTGAGATCTCGGCCTGGTTAGTTGAACGGAAACTGGGTGGTGCCCCTGGCTACGAATCGCAGCCGCCGTGTGAGTCTTCTACAGCCCAGCCACTGAGAGTGTTTTTAAACGAGAGAGGCGAGGGGTGTGTGTGTGTTGTGGTCGCTGAGTGGCATGGCTGCAGAGCACCCACGCACATGGAGTGAATGGGGAGCAATTCTAAAAGGCGGCTTCCACACATTCCCGCTACCACGGCCTTCCCCGCCACCCCAAGCCCCGCCCACCTGCCCGCCCTCTGCCATGACACACAGCCCCGGACACCGTGGAAACAGGAAGCCGCTGCAGCTGCTGGCGGTCCTGGACAACAAGGGAGGCGCATACGGGGGGGGGGGGGGCACTCAGGAAGCTGCTGTCCTCCATGGTGTTAGCTCTTCCCTCGTGCGTTGCGAGGGGGTGGGTTGTCATGCAGCGAGACAACGCAGTGTTGTATTTTGCACGTGGCTTTTAAGAGCTCCCGGCAGGGCTGCGGGTGGGACCGAGGACGCCCTGGACCTCTCTCTCAACACGGCACCATTCCACCCCTCCCCAAACATCTTGTACCCCTCCTTTCACCAGGGGTACCGCGACCCCCTCCCTAACCCATTCCCCCTTCCCTCCCTGCTCTCACCGGGGAGCGAAAGCTATCTCCCCATAACCCACTCACCAGTTCCTGAGGTCACTGATTACCCAACCAAAAACACCCCCTAACAAACATCGCTGCCTCTCATCAAAACCTCCCCCATAATCCTCAGTCCTCAAGCCCCCTCCAAAGGTCATGCCCCTTTTGACGCACCCATTCAGAGGGGTCCCCCGCAGCACACCCCTCTGCTCTTCATCCTTGTTGGCCATCACTGTCTTGAAGGGCGGGGTAGAAATGTGTTTAGCCTCACAGGAAGGGGGCTCCGAGTCCTAGCCCCTCTCTGCCCCGAATGGCCCCCAAACAGCCTGTGCCCTTTGGTTGTCACCCTTCGGGCTCCGCTCTTGAGCCTCTGAGCCTCGTAGAGGGGAGGCAGGAGATGTTCCCTGGGAAGGTGAAGACACAACAGGTGGGCCCAATGACTCTCACACACACAACTCCAGCAGAACATGAAAATACACCCAGATTGTCATAGCTTTAGCTCCCTATGTCCTAAGTATGCCCCATTCAAAACAGAATGAATTTAGCTTTACAGTCTCCAGATTTGGTTTTTAAAGGAATTTACTCAGGATTTGTATTGGGTTTCCAGTGTGTGAGATTTAGCATTCTTTCCCCAACCGTGAAGACTAGGAATTTAGAACAAAACATGGATGTCTCCTCTTCCCTCCTTCACTCAGAGGCCTCCTTTTTCCATGTAGCTAAGCTAAGCATGTGAACCTGTGGCTTCTCAACTTCATGAGTATCTCCCTGTCTCTCCTTACATTCCCCTTTCCCTTGTCTGTCTAATTGTAAGCCCTATGGGGGCAGGGACCTGTCTCTGAACTCCTGACTGTACAGCACCAGGTACATTGCTTGTGCTTTATAAATAAATAATAAATAACAATAATAATCATGACCCCCCCCCACTGAAGTCAGTGGGAGCTTTGCTTCCGACTTCAATGGAATTAAGATTTCATTCTCACTATTTTTTTCAAAAAAGAAGCTAAGGGTCTACATAATCACAGGACTCCAGAAGCTGTCGCTTTAAGCAAAACCACCAAATATTGGTCATTTTTACACACACCTTAAAGTTCCGTCAATCTTCTGGGTTTATAAGTCCACAAGCAAGTTCCGGATGCATTTTTCACACACGCACACACAAACACTGCCCTGAGGCAGCCTAAAGTAGTCGCAGCAGACGTGATGGGTTGCCATGGAAACCAAGTGACCCCCCCCCCCAGCTGCCTGGAGCAAAGCAGTTTACCAGGAGAACGTTTTACACACAAAAGTTCTGGGAGAAGTTCTACACAGAAGTTTAAAGTGTCGGATGTTTAAGATCTGGGTGAGTGATTTAGACACACAGAAAGTTCAGGATGTAACAGCAAATATGCAGGAGAAACGTGTGTGTAAAAACACCCACTGTGATCAATGGAAAAAGCCTGCCCCCTTGCCCCATATGCTTTAGCTGCCTGCACCCACCCACTCCTTGATTTGCTTCATTTAGTTGGTTTCCAGGGATCAGTTCTCAACTGATTCTCTTCCTCCCTCTCGAATTGCTTTCTTTTCTTTTTTTTTCTTTTTAAACTCTAATTGCTCTTTCAATGTCTCTTGCTGGTGATTCTTCTGTCACCCTCCCCCTCTCTGTAGGAGTTCTCCAAGGCTCTGTCCTGGCTCCTCTTCTCTCTTTACACACTCTCTCTCTAGACAGATGCTGGGCTGGCCACCCCTGGAGCAGCTCTGGGGGTGTCTGTCCACATCCCGTCCCAGTTGGGTCAAGTTTACCCAGACCTGGCAGCTGCCATGGTCCACGGCTGGCGTGCAGCACGGCATCCCCCCACCCCACCCCATAGAGTTGCGGGTAGATCGTCCAAAGTTCTAGGCTGCCGCCTGCAGCTCTATGGTGTTTTCCCCAAGCAACCGCCAGCTGAGAGTGGAACTGCAGTGGCACTGGCTACCCTCCTCTCTGCTCCACCTGCATATCTGGTGACCCGCCTTTAAATGGATGAGCCCCCAACCCGGGGGTGAGGCGGAACAGAGGTGGGACTGCTGCCCATCTGTTTACACCCATTGTATCTCATGGTTTCCAGGATCGCTTGCATGCTGACGACACTCCACTTTGTCTCCACCTAGTGCGAAACCGATAGTAAAAAAAATGATCCATGGTTAATATCCGGTATTCCGGCTAGTGTGGCAGTTATTTGATAATAACCAGTTACCACAGAGGTTCACCGCCAAATTGGATAATGGTTCACCATTATCCCGATAGGATCCCATGACCGTATAACTGAACGTCACGGTTCCTACTACTCTGAAAGCAAGGAGGGAGGGGAGGCGGGAGTACAAAATAAAATGATGGTCAGACAATAACACGGTAAACGGTATCGCATTCAATGGGCAGTCTGGTTAAACGGATACCAGATATCGGCAGATCGTGGATTCAGCTCCACTCCCTGCGTGGGGCCACACGAGTGTCAAAGGGCCCGGTCCCCACGCAGCCCCGTGGCACAGGCAAGTGAAGCCACTACATTGCAGGGCTAGCGCGGGGAGTGGAGCAGACGGTTCAGCAGGTGGGCGGCTGTCAGATCTCCCACCCCGGCCGGGGTGGGCTGAGGCACCAGGCACAAGGGTGCCCAGCCCTGCCCTGCCCAGCCCCGCCTCCCTCTCCTGACCACACACACACACACACACACACACACACACTCACACACCCTCCATCCATCCAGTCTTGCATCACTAACGGTCCCTCTGACATCCTCATTTCCATCGATGGGGTCACCATCCAGCCTATCCCTCAGCCATGTAGCCTGGGATTCATCTTTGACTCCTCCTCCCTCTCCATCGCCCCTCCGAGCCAGGCTGTTGCTAAGGCCTGTCGCTTCTTCCTGCCTAACACTGCTCAAATCCAGCCCTTCCGTCCCACTCACTGCCAAAACCTCAGCCCATGCTCTAGGCATCTCTCGCCTTGACTACTGCAACTTCCTCCTTACTGGCCTCCCTTGCTCTGCCCTTGACCCTCGGACTTGAGTTCAACTCTCTGATGTCGAGGTCACCCATTTCACCAGACACTTTGATCATGTTCAAACCCCTCCTCTGCTCTCTCTTCCCCCTTCACATCCAGCGCGTATCGTCTTAATACTAAAGGGCCAGCAACAGGCCTGGCAGAGAATACTCATGATCAGAGACAGGTCCCTGCCCCGAGATGCTTACAATCTAGAATGGTCAAGGGAAGGGAGACAAGGGGTGCTTTTAGTCAGGCCACAGCTCCAGTTCTGCCCACATCAGCTTGCCTCACCCCCTGGCTGGCTAGTCTGTTTAAAAGCACCCCGCCAGATGTGGAAGCAGAGCAGGCCCTGCTCGCGGTGCTCCAGAACATCCCAGAGGAGCACCGCCTGTGCAGCAGGCTGGCCAAACAGGGCACCGTCCCGGAGCTGCTGTCTGTCTGCTCAACAGAGCCACCCTGCAGCTCTGCTTTTGACCAGCTGTTGCCACAGGCAACACCATCAAGTTGCGGGTCCCAGGCGAAAGCAATCTGCCTACAACTCTAGGGGGCGGGGTGGGTAGTATGCAGCACGGGCGGACTACAGGGCGGGGGAACCACTGGGTCTGTCTAAGGCAAACCCAGGTGGGGCTGCAAGTGGGCGGACGCGGCGGGGGGGGGACCACGCCTGGAGCAGCTCCGGGGGAAGGCAGCCTCCACGCCCATCTGTTTACACTCAAGGAGAAGGTGTATGGGAAGAGACAGGGATACATCCATTAGGCTGAGAAGTCGCAGGGGCAGGTGCTTAGCTTAGTGACAAGGGAAAGAGGGGGATCCTAAAAGATAAGACAGTAGGAGGAGGCACATGAGCAAGCAATCTATGGGCGTGAGGAGATAGGGGGTGTCTTTACACGTAATGACAACGGATTGTCTGAACATGTGTTTTGACCTTGCTCTGAACACCGGCTTGGCCCTGTGTTCACCATCCGGCGCTGCTTAGACACGCAGCCCGTCTTGGGGCAAATCGGTGTTTTGTTCGCCCACCCGATCTCAGCAGGCAAACGCTGCCGCCTCGTTCCCCGTGTTGTACCTGTCGCTAGACACAGCGTTGGCCACATGTTCAGCTGGAACACGCAAACTCTGTCCTTGTGAAGCAATGGTGTTCCCATCGCAGGTTCAACGGGTGGCCAAATGGGTGCTGGGATCGTTACGGTGCTTACACACAACGGCCAAACACGTGTTCAGGGGGTTTGACGCCCGATCTCCGTTATGTCTAAAGATGCCCGGGGAAACCCTGACCACGTATACATTTACTTAGAAAAAATACGGATGAGGCTCACTGTTGCTTTTTTAGTATTTGCACGTGACTGGAATAGGATGGATCAGAACCTGCTCTCACTTATACGAGTGTAAATCTGGATTTGAACCAATAAAATCCGTGCCGTTACTCTGAATTTCTAGATTGCAAAAGGAAGCAGAATCTGAGTCATTCACTGAAACGAACCTCAATCGGGGGTGGGGAACCTCAGGCCTGGGGTCCAAATGTGGTCGATGGATAGTTTTTATTTGACCCCTTTCCAGTTCCTGGATCTGGTCCCTGGATCTAGTTCCTAACCCCAAGCCTTGAGAGAGTGAGCTCAGGGAAAAGGAGCAGAGATGAAGGCATGCAGGCAAGGAGAGGGGAGAAAGCCATGATTTGGACCCTCCTTTTCCTGAAGGACCCTCCTTCAAGCACCCCTACCCGGCCTCAACTTCTATTGCAGCCCTTGGCGCTTGTACGAATTATGGAACACCCTTCCCTTGGAGATTCATCTAAGCCCGAGACCGCTCATCTTCTGGAAGTGATGTAAGAGCTTTCTGTCTGGCCACACGTTTGGCAGGCAGGGATAGGGCTGAGGGGGGTTGGGCGGGGTCAGGCTTTTAAGGAATGTTTTTATACGCTGTAAGCCACCCTGAGTCTTAGGGGAAGGGTGGTGTAAACATTTGAATAAATAAGTTAAAATAAAAATAATTTTCAAATTGGCCGCTGGGAGGGAAAGTTTTCCCCAACCCCTGACATAAGTTCCGTGTTAGTTATTCTAAAATCCATTCTAGCATCATCTAACTGATGTTGCAGACAGCATGGAATTCCCATTACTACCATATACCTATCCCTCATTGGTACCATCCATATCCAACACTATTTTGATCACACTAACGGGCCTATCGCCTCCCCTCCACGGCTGTGCAATGAATTAGACTGAACCAATTGCGCCCCCTGTGGGAAGCATCGTGCCATTGCTCTGAGGAGGATGGGTTTGGGCAACACTTTGCACTGGAAGCTCTGCCCCTCCCTCCCCCAGAATTCCCAGAGGGAGGGGTGCGTGTGGAGTTCCGCAGCATCGGCCCCCGGATTTCACTCACCTTCCAGAGTTGATCTGGCTTTTGGCAGACCCTCCCTCTCCATCCCCTGCGTTGCTCCTCTCCAGGATTTGGGGTGGGGGGGTGGAACTGGCTTTTTCCCTGGAGTGGTTTTTTTTGTTCCCCTTAAAAAAAACAATTCTATCCACTCTCCTTCCTTTATGTTGACCCTGGTGGGCGATTGCCTCTCCTTGATCCCCTTGTGCACGGCCCTTACAGCCTCCCAGAGAGAGAACACACTCCATGTATGTGACTCTAATGCAAAGCTTCTGGGTACACTTGTGACATTGTTTGCAAGCTCTACGCGCTGCTAGCTGCTGGTTGGGAGGGGTTTTTTTTCTTTCTTTCTTTTTTTTTTGGACTGAGTATCCAGTGCCTCATTGTACTATGTGCCCAGCCATCCAAATAGGGTCTGCGGCAGCAGCAGGGGACCCTAGGGGAGTGAGCCAGAACAGAGCTGAGTAAGGGGCCCTATCCAGTCCGGTTTTGCAAGGGCCTGCCTCACCTAAAGACTCACCCCAACCAGCGCAGTCAGTAGAGCTGGGCCAAGGAGGGCAGAATGGGGCCTTCTCCCCTAGAAGACTAGGTGGGGTTTCCCGCTCAGCCATCCCGATCATCGCTATGAGCTCGTTTCTCAGAGCACCGTTGTGGCACAGGAGAAAAGAGGAGCTCGCCTCTCTTCTCCTCTCGGGTGGTGCTTTGACAACGGCACCGGCTGTACACACACACACAGCGAAGTTACAGAGAAGCGCAGTCCAGTGTGGCTAGTTACAACCCACCCTTATCAAAATATTACACTGTTTCTACTGCTGGGGTGCAAACCCATTGGCTACTCGCTTTGGAGTGACTCCATGCTTATGGATACTGCCAACCTGCCATTTGTGTGTGTGTGTACGTACAGCTGCACACATGCACAGCGTACCCCCATCCCGGCACATACTATACTACACCCCCCCAGTGCACCCCCATTCTAGCACGCACACGTTCGCACGCACAGGGCACCCCCACTTACTGTATTACCAGGAACACGTCTTCAATGGGGGTGTTTTTAACCAAGACGCTACTACCCCACCCAGGAGTCACTGATCTGCACCCCAGCAAACAGGGCCGCCACGCAGAGGCACTGTGGGCAGGAGGAAGAGGCCTTTGTAAGTCACAGGAACTGGCCGGGAATGCTGGGGCAGCCAGGGTGTCAGCCCGGAGCACTTCCTCCTCCCCCATGGTGCGTGGTAGGGGAATGCGGGGCAGTTGCTTGGGAGCCCACGGCTTTGCACACACTCCACCGGATTGGGTGCTCCACAGCAGCGCCACTCAGCCACAGACACCCCCCCACCCCCCACTATGCTTGTTTAAAAACACCCTGGGTTTTCCCCATTGGTGGCAGTGAACACAGTGAACACAGGGCCCTGCGTATTACACATACACACACNGCATCAAACACACAGCGTGCCCTCCGTCCCAGCACACACCCAGTGCATCAAACACACAGCGTGCCCTCCGTCCCAGCACCCAGACGGGATGTGTGTGGTACACTCATGCTGTTACACATCCCCACACTCACACTTCAGTGTGCAGGAAGAGGGTGGAATGGAGGGAAAACTGTGTGCTTGTGTAAACCATTGCACTAACATTCACCCCACGTTGCAAAAGAGTGGAAGCAGTGACAGTGGCAGCGAGCTTCACTCCCTCCCTCCTCACAGACACTATGGTGCAAAGGGACAAACTATACCAAAAATCAGCCCAGCCATACAGAGCTAGTGCTGGGTTCCGGGGCAGATTGGTTAGTGGGTGCCTGTACCACACCCGCACAGTGCTGTGCACAGGGCCAAACATACACCCCTCCCTGTCCCCCTTCTTCTCCAACTCGCCGCTCTCCTTTGTCAGCCCATGATTTGAAAGATTGCACCCAACTTGGAATTTGCCAGCTGGGGTCCTTCATGCGCCAGAGCCCCTTCTGGGCCCACCCCAATTCAAGAACCAAAGTGCACACACATGGGTGTCTGCACCCGTCCCCACCTCCTCTCCGGTGCTGGGTAAAGGCCACGCTTTGCTAAAGTGTGCCTGCTCAGATTCTGCACCACACATACACTGCTGTGCACAGGGCCAGTTGTACTCGTGAGCGCCTGCACACCCCCACCCTGCTAGGCACAGGGCCAGCTGTACTCGTGAGCGCCTGCACACCCCCACCCTGCTGTGCACAGGGCCAGCTGTACTAGTGAGCGCCTGCACACCCCCACCCTGCTGTGCACAGGGCCAGCTGTACTAGTGAGCGCCTGCACCCCCCCACCCTGCTGTGCACAGGGCCAGCTGTACTAGTGAGCGCCTGCACACCCCCACCTTGCTATGCACAGTGCCAGCTGTACTAGTGAGCGCCTGTACCACACACACAGAGTGCTGTGCACATGGCCAGCTGTAGTAATGAGTGAGTGCCTGCACACCCCCACCCTGTTATGCACAGGGCCAGCTGTAGTAGTGAGCGCCTGTACCAGACACAGAGTGCTGTGCACATGGCCAGCTGTAGTAATGAGTGCCTGCACCCCTGCTGTGCACATGGCCAGCTGTAGTAATGAGTGCGTGCCTGCACCATGTGCACAGGACCAGCTGTAGTAATGAGTGAGTGCCTGCACCCCCGCTGTGCACAGGGCCAGCTGTAGTAATGAGTGAGTGCCTGCACCCC